>OZ030393.1:25063788-25663288 GCA_964023965.1 Melinopterus prodromus | reverse complement strand
AGTACATTATTCATTTCTACTATTTCTGATCTTTCTGACCAGTATGGATGTAATTCTGAAGGAATTTGGTTTTTGTTATTCGGCCAACCTTCCTTGATCTGTTTTAATAATTTCTGTAGTTCTGGATCTTTTCAGTTTCTTGTACTAGGTCAGTAAGGTTTTTTGTATTTATTTCGTAGTAGTTTATTAGGTTAACCTGCGATTCTGTGTCATCTTCTATAACTTTGAAAGTTTTATCATCAATACCAGTTCTGGATAAAGCATCAGCTATAAATAAATTTTTTCCAGGTGTATATTTTACCGTTATGTCAAAATTCTGGAGTGTCAATAACAATCTTTGCAATCTTAATGGACATGTATTTAAAGGTTTTTTAAATATATGCTCAAGTGGTTTATGATCGGTCTCTATGGTAACTTTTTTTCCGAATAAATACTGCTTAAATCGTTGACAGCCAAAAACAATCGCCAGACATTCTTTTTCAATCTGAGCATAGTTCTGTTGAGCGGGTGTTAATGTCTTTGAGGCATATGCAACAGGCCCGTTTTGCAGAATTACAGCGCCCATGCCAGATTTTGAGCTGTCCACTGATAGCGTAATTGGTAAATTTTCATCGTAGTATTGTAATACTGGGGTTGAACTTAGAATATTTTTCAAATTTATAAATTCTTTGTCATGAACTTCATTCCATTTGTATTCAGTGTCTTTTCTAGTGAGTATTCTTAGGTTTGCTGTTTCTTTCGACAGATTAGGAATAAATTTGGCTAAATAAGTGATCATTCCCAGGAATCGAGTCAGTTCTTTAACATTTTTGGGTGCTTCAATTTTCTTAATGGCCTCTACTCTTTCTGGGTCTACTTCAATGCCTGATTTTGTGAAAATATGTCCTACATATTTAATTCTATCTAGTCCAATTTGACATTTGTTCTTATTGAAAACTACTCCTGTTTCCCTAGCTCTATCTAATACCATTTTCAAGGTCTGGTCATGTTTTTCTTTAGTATCTCCAAAAATAATTATATCATCTATATAAATTTTAATATTTTTGATTCCTTTGAATATATCATTAAAGGTTTTGTGAAAAATTTCAGGAGCTATAGAAATTCCAAAGGGTAGTCTTAAAAACTTATACCGTCCATATGGTGTTATAAATGTAGTCATTTCTGAAGCTGCCTTTCAAGTTTTATCTGCCAGAATCCTTTATTAGCATCAAGTATACTAAAATATTTTGATCCTCTGATCTTAAATGCTAGTTCATCAAATGTCGGCAATTCGTATCTTTCTCTAATTAAAGCATTGTTCAACTGCTTTGGGTCTAGGCATAATCTAATACTTTTATCGGGTTTTAATACAATTACTACCGGGTTTACTATTTCAGTTGGATTTTCATTCCTTTCTATAATATTCAGTTTTATTAATCTATCTAGCTCATGCTTCAAAGGCTTTAACAACTCGAATGGCACTTTCCTACATGCTGCAATACTTGGAGTATAATTATCTTTAGTTTGAAATTACAAACCTTGTATTTTATTTGACCTATCCCATTGAATACATCTCTATATATGTTAAATATCTCATTTACTTTTTTAATTGTGTCTATTTTAGTTTTCTTTAATAACTCTAGCTCTCTAATAGTATTAATTCCAAGCACCGGTGTAGAATGTACTGCTACGATATAAAATTTTAACCATTTCTGTTCTTTTCCCCATTTAATTCTTAGGTTACAGTATCCTAATGTTTTTATAGGTTTGCCATCATAATTTGTAATGTTTATACGTTCATTTGTCTTTATATCTTGTTTAGACAGAAATGTTACTAAATGCCTTGGAATTACATTGATGTCTGCACCTGTATCTAGCTTGAATGTGATAGTATTTTTATAATCTACAAAATATACCTTCTCAAACCAATGATGCTCTACTGTATTGATCTTATGTATAGTTTCTACTGCTAGGTTCTCGTCAGAGTCTTCGTCGTCAGAGTCTTGTCTTATTGTCTTTACTGTTTTTACTGTCTTACAAACCTTGGCAAAATGATTATATTTTTTACATTTCATGCATTGTTTTTGATATGCTGGACATTTACCAAAAGGGTGTTGTTGTCCACATCTGCCACACTTCTTCGTAGTTGCTGGTGTTCGGTCCTCTTGCCTCTTGTAGATCTTCTTGGCTTCCGTCTTGTTCCGTTTCTCCTTGTCAACCGCCATGACTTGAATTGGTGCCTCTTTCATCCCCTCCATTAGCTTACTTGTTTCCTCTGCTGCTCTGCAAATGTCAATGGTCCTCGTGAGGGTGAGCCCCGTCTCCCTTAGTAGTCGGTCTTTCGTTTTTGGATCCAACAATCCGCATACAATGTGGTCCCTGATTAAGTCGTCCTTGATCGCACCGAAATCGCATTCTTGAGCTATCTTCCTTAGGTCCGCAATGAAGGTTTGGAATGTCTCCCCTGGATTTTGTTTTCTTGTATTAAATTTATGCCTCTGCACGCTTATGTTAGGTTTTGGTAGGTAGTGGTCATCAAACTTCTTTAATATTATCTCTAACTTTAATTTGTCCTCCTCACCTTCAAATTCAAAAGATTCATATAATTCTCGCGCGTCTTGTCCAACACAATGCAAGAATGTGCAAGCTTTGACTGCTTCGTCTTGCTTTTTCAATCCTGTGGCCACTGAATATATTTCAAAATTCCTCTTGAACTGCTTCCAATTGCGGTCGAGGGGTCCCTCCATGCACATTGGTTCGGGTTGCTTTAGATTTTCCATCGTACCTTTTGTCCTTTGACCTTGGCTTCTATTTTCTTAGGTTAGGTTATTTTCTATTCTTCTATTTACTTCTTTCCACTGTTCTTCTTTTAAACTTTGCTCGACTGCGCCATGTTATCTTGTTTATGTTGTTAATAATAAGTCACTGTTACTATTATATGAAACACTTTATTTGCGTTGTCATCATGCGTACAGCTACATCGTCATATCATATACTCTACGTGCCACGTAGGCCAGCGTCGTGTTCTAGCGACATCTATCGGTATAATCTTAGACGGTAATGTAGATAACTATCTACAACATCTCCCTTAACAAACATAATCAAACTTATCTTCTAGAGTATATGATATGACGATGTAGCTGTACGCATGATGACAACGCAAATAAAGTGTTTCATATAATAGTAACAGTGACTTATTATTAACAACAAAAAATCAGACAGAAATGGCAACTCTATGAAATAGGATGAACCCTCAGTAAGCCAGTTAGAAATTAGTTACATTTGGTATATGTGACTGATAATTGATATTTTTAGATGAAACTTTGAACCATGAAACCATTGAACACATTCAACACGTGGCAAGTGCATTTATTTTATGAACATTGTCTGCTGGTGCAGGGTCGTCAGTTTGAGCATTTATTCGCATTTATTGTAATACATTCACAGCTGTCATTGTCAAACCAATTTGATGTTTGTCCTATACCCAGATAACTCATGGATTACTTGTAAATTATTGATAAACTTTAATGCTATTTTTGTTATTTTCTTTTATAGTTAGCCGTTAAATTTTTATACCGTTAAAAAAAGATTAAAAAACCCAACCGAATTGAAAATTTAAAAATAATTCTTGCAATTTAAGAAAATGTATAATTTTACTACCTTAGGGCTACGGCCGTTTTAGATTTTTGCTTTAGCAGAAATATTACCGAAGTTGTCTAGTGTATTCGCTCCTTAATTTACACATAGTATACATACATACATATACATACCAAATTGATAACCTCCTTCTTTTTTGAAGTCATTTAAACAAAATACTTTGTGTTAAATATCTCAAATGCCAAAAATGATAAGTTAAATTTCACTGCAGATTAATCACTATGATTTTGTCAATTTTAAACATGAGCTCTCTCTCTCCGGTAATATGCGACATTTGCATATTGAACCTTGACTTTGCCCGAGTACCAATACTAAAAACTAATTTATCAAGTAAGTATATTGAAATAACTTGTTAAACAAGATAGTTATTTATGTACCAATGGCATTACACGGATGTTTATGATGGCCGAAGTGCATGCAAAATTTTATGTCCTACAATGTTTTTGTTCCTCCGTTTGAATGATATTACTAAATATTTTAACGTTATCAAGTGACATGCGTATCTACGGAGTTGAATAACAAAACAAACAATTCGGAGTTGAGTGACAATACAGACAATTAATTATCAAACTTATAACCTTAATCGCCAATAATTGACATTGCCGAGTGACAGTATAGAGTATAGACAATTAATTGTAAAACTTATAACGCTAATCGCCAATAATTGACATTGATGACTTCAAATTTACACAAAATTAATGAATATTCCGTCATTGGAATGTTGAATTTTTTATCCATCGGATGACCATTTGTTTGACCATGTTCGACCATATTGTTTTTATATGGTCAAACATGGTCAAACAAATGGTCAAACGATGGAGTAATAAAAACTTCAACATTCCAATGATAGGGGGCCAGCTTCACACTAGTCCATATTTTAAAATTGTCTATATCTCCAAAACGAAGGGTGGTCAAACAAAAAGAAAGATGGTCCAGCATGGTCAAACAAATGGTCAACGATAGCGTAATAAAAACTTCAAAATTCCATTGATGGGGGGCTACCGTGAAGTTGGCCCCCCATGTTGAAAATGTAAATAACTCGTAAACGGTGGGTTGTCAAACAAAATAAAAAGATGGTCAAACATGGTCAAACAAATGGTCAAGCGATGGTGTAATAAAAAGTTCAAAATTCCATTGATGGGGGGCCAACTTCACGCACCTGAACTTACCATCGTTTTTAGAAACAAAATGCTTTGATGCTGTTTTTAAAGTAAACTCTTTTATAGCGAAAAGTAATGAAACCTAGTTGTAGTAGTAACATTTACTGTCAACTACAAAAAATTCTAGAATGCCAATTAAGTATTAATTCAATTAATACATACCATATTGCAAAAAAATGCAATTTCACTTTGTATAAACAAATTAGTAACCTGTTCGATAATAACAACATATTAATTTATTGAACATCAGGTTAGTTTTAATATAGATATCATATGGCGCTCTGAAGAACTCCACCAGATCAAAGAATCTAGAGATTGTGACGACCACTTAATAGAAAACAAAAACTCGTTAATTAATTAAACTTAACATTTATTCAAATATTCGTACATCTCCATAAATAATTTAATTACACGTACAACTTATAAATTAAGTCTTACACAAATTACTAAGTAGGTACATACATAATAAATATCTTACACGCAAGTCTATTTAGCGATTATATATGAGCACTTTGGGTCTCGCAATTTCGAGCATTTTTTGTTTGTTTTCTTCGCCATTTCCTCTCTCTGTTCTCAGTGTAAAGACGTCATCCTCACAATCGCGGTATCGAAGACATCGCGTTAGCTTCCGGTGTTGATTGCTGAGCATACTTCGGTCTGCAGACGCAACCACTCTCCACAAGGACGTAATCTTGACCAGTGAGGGTCACAGGACCCAGTGGTATCACCAGGAAGAGGTATGGAACGTACGTTTGGGTGCATTCTCCACGAACTACGTCACATTCTGAACTCTCGCAGACCTGAACAAAAAACAAAGAGAGATATTATTATGTTGAATGAGATTTTGCTTCTCATAGTAAACATTTAATAAAATCATAATGCTCAAAAATGAATGAAGTCAAGTAAGTTAGTAAAGAGTTTCATTAAGTGTAAGTATTTTCTGTCCTTTGGAGTACACTTACTATCGACACTAACACACGATCAGTCCCCTATAAGCCTAACGCATGGGGCGGAGAATCTGAAGTTAATAAAGGAAATCAAAGCTGACTCACTAATGGGTATGCCAAGTGATGCAATGATCACCAAATTTAACTTCGACAAACAATACAGAATCAGTATACCTGAGAGGAAGGAATGGGATAAAGGTCCTCCTATAAAAGCAGAGTCAATCTGGTACACTGACGGCTCAAAGACAGACAAGTTTACGCACCTAAGCATAGGGCACCAGTAATGGTGAACCTCCGCAGTACCACCACAGTGTTTCAAGCAGAAATAATAGCAGTACACCATTGCGTGGAAGAAATAAAAAGGCAGGACGGCATACCCCGCTCAATTGCCATTTATTCAGACAGTCAAGCGACGCTACGGGCACTAGACTCCACACAAGTAAACTCCAAGTTAGTGTGGGACTGCGTGTGTGCTCTGAATGAGCTCAGCAGTCACAGGAGGGTAACGGTGGCCTGGGTCCCTGGTCACGACGGCCACAAGGGCAACGTAAAGGCAGACGAACTGGCCAAACAGGCCTCGTCAACGGCCTTCATTGGTCCGGAACCTTCCTGTGGAGTTACAAAAACCTCCATCAAAACCGCCATAAAGGGATGGGTGGAAAAAAGATCCAAAGAATGGTGGGTAAACTCACCAGGACAAAGACAGGCAAAACAGTTCTTACCGGGACAATCGCCAAAATTCACAGCGGACCTACTGGGCCGGGACAGAAAGTCCGTCAAAACCATAGTAGGACTACTTACAGGGCACTGCAAGCTAAGAAAACATATGAGTAACATAGGCCTAGAAGAAGAGGCTACATGCAGATTCTGCCAGGAGGACGACGAAACCCCGATCCACGTTCTATGCCACTGCGAAGCCCTAGCAAGGATACGATTTCAGCAGACAGGCTTCGAGAACCCCAGTGCAGCAGGATACATCAAGGAGCCACTCTCAAAGCTACTAAGTCTTATCAAAAAGACAGGGCTGGAGAGTGCAATCTAAGAAGATATGAGGACCACAAAAGATCCGTAAGGGTCGTAGTGGATAAGGCAGCATATTGCCACCTCTTCACAATCTAAATCTAAATCTACTATCGACATGTATATTAACATGATTTGAAGGATTTCACATTGTTGTTCATTACGTCCACGGATTGAGTAACAAAGAAAAAATATTTTTATTATTAATTTTTAAAAATATATTTGTTTAGAAAATGCTTTGTTTATGTTTAACATTCCTCATCGATAACATGTGAGCCAAACAAGTTATAGAAGGTCAAAAGTGGCGGAGATATTTTTGGTTATAAATAGTTGTCATAAAAATTGTAGATAAGACAATTTGCTACAAAAAAATGTCATATTTATTATTTTCCTGCAAAAATTATTATTGACGTTTTAAATATAAATATTTGATAGTTTGTCAATATTTTAGTGCGAAGAAAGATGCATATCGAACCATTAGTCTTGGGCGCCCGTAGAGAGAGGCAAGGGTGTGCACTTGCACCCCCTGCCTTTTGATATAAAAAGGGGAAAAATCATGAACTATTGTTAAAAACATTTACATTTAATTTTAAAAAATAATGGAACTTATAAGGTAATTAATAAACTTCTGTATTTACACATAAAAAATTCAATTTCAAAAAAAGAAACAAAAAAGTGACTACTGATTATGTTATCAATTTTTGCAAAAGTTGACAAAAGTTGAAATATGGTTGCTATTCGAGCAGAGATTATCGCCATTTAGCAAAACTCCGATCGTCTAAGGTCTACTAAATATTTTAATTACCTACAATTTGGGGTATGAAATTTTTGCAACAATTTTTTCTAAAGTAATAAGCATTTTTTAGAGCAACTGATTATTATATTTTTGTTATTTGAACGGACATTATCGCCATTTAGGGCTAGTTGTCCATGCGGTAAAACTCCGATCGTCGAAGGGCTACCAGTTTAATTACCTACAATATGGGATATGATAGAAATGTATCCACCAATTTTGTAAAAGTTATAAACATTTTTCTTTAGCAACTGTGTGAAATACGTTGGCTATTCGAACTGACATTATCGCCACTTAAGGGTTGTTGTCCATGGGGTAAAACTTCGAGCGTCGAAGGGCTACTAAAACTTTTAATTACCTGCAACTTGAGGTATGATACAAATTTATGCAAACATTTTTGCAAAAGTTACGTACATTTTTCTAGAGCCACTGATTGAATGACGTTTGCTTTTTAAACGGACATTATCGCCATTATGGGCTAGTTGTCCATGGGGCAAAACTCCGATGGTCGAAGGGCTACTAGGTCGTTTAATTACCTACAATATGGGGTATGATACAAATGTACGTAACAATTTTTGCGAAAGTTATAAATATTTTTCTTTACCAACTGAAATACGTTTGCTATTCGAGCGTAGATTATTGCCATTTACGGGTCGTTGTCCATGGGGCAAAACTCCGAACGTCGAAGAGCTACTAGGTCTTTGATTACCAAAAATTTGGGGTATGATAGAATCTTATGCAATAATTTTTCCAAAGTTATAAACATTTTTCTGCAGCAAATGTTAGAAATACGTTTACTATTCGAACGGACATTATTGCCATTTAGGGCTAGTTGTCCATGGGGCAAAACTCCGCCCTACGTGTTTTAATTACCTACAATTTGGAGTATGATAGAAACTTATGCAACCATTTTTGCAATAGTTATAAACGGTTGGATTTTTATACCAAAAGCGGAACGGTAGCTCCTGTTTTCGTTAACCCTATTTTTTGGATTTGGCAACTCTTAACGCAATCCATGGCCGGTTTTCGTTTTGCACCCCCTCGAAATATTTCTGCGGGCCCCCATATTGAGAGTAATAATAATTAATATACATTTCGGTAACCACGTCAATTAGAAACGTTGATATCGAGTTAAAAACTTGTTCCGACCTTCAATAACTTCTTTCACTCACATGCTATCGATAACGACAATTGGTACGTTAAAGGATGTACCTTCGCCACATAAAGGTATGCACAAAAATCCAGATTGGTGACAATTGGTCAACAGGGAAATACTTATTAGTTTTTACTGTCCACTATTAGATTTTTCTCTACATTGTAAGTCTACAGAAGGGTTTAAGGGTTTGAACAGATCTAACGAATTTTCTAAACGGAGACAACGTAGCTTTGCATAAGTATGTATTTCAAATGGTATGCTTTAGGTATATTTCAATTTTAAAACGGACAATGAAGTTGAAAACTGGTAGTATTAGCATATGGGATATTGTAGAAGGGAGCTAGCGGCAGCTTTTTATTGCACACGTAAATCTACAAATATTACACATCAACCTCAGTATTTAAGTAAATCGCATTTGAACATTTCAGTGTAATGCTAAAAGCAAAACTAAACAACTTTTAATTTCAATTATTCTTATCAAAACTTGTTCCAAAAGTTTACAAGGTGTTATGAAAATACCCGCCATTTTCTCTGTCCTAGTTTCCAACCTATTGTTAAAGAAGAAGAACGTCAAGAAGAGACAAAACCACAATTTATTTCTTTATATTGACTGAGTTATTTGAACGTCCCATAAAAACAATAGCATCTTCATGAAATGTATGAACAATCGACTCTGTTAATTTACCGTGCATCATTCTCGTAAACTAAATATCAAATCCCCATTTCAGATATAATACAAGGACCACATTTACCTGAATAAGAAAATATATGAAGAACAAACCTATGGCGTCGGTCACCCGATATAACCTTTGAATAAATAAAGCATATTACGGCTTATTTAGTGGGTGCTAGTGCCTGGTGCCAGGGTACAATTTATCCAGTAGAAATGAGCAGAAACAATTGACAAGAAACACATGTACCAAAATACAAACTACCAATTTATTACTAACTTATTAATTTGTGTCTTAGTCAAAATAAATTCGTTATGAATGCTGCATTCTTGCTTTAATTACATACTTTGTAAATAGCTACTAGGGTAGAAAGTAGAAACACAAAATTTGTAGGTCGATAACTGCTTAGATGTTGACGATAGTTAAACCCAGTTAGGCATTTCAGAAAAGTTGTCAGTATAAATTTCAGTTTTCTTGAGGGAGGATGTGTCAAAACATAGAAAGTGATATAGAACGTTTGTTGGACCTTCATCCTAGTTAGTTATCTCAGGATGATCAATGACTACAGTAAATAGAGATAAATATAACGTTTCGTACCTCAAATACAACTTGCTGCAGAAGGTCAGGAAATTTCTGCACAATCGTCACCGGTTGGCCCGATGTTAAGGAGACACCGTACATGGGCGCCGTTGTGTTATAGCGCGTCTTGCACAACCTAGATGGCGTTGTCGTGCATGTTGACGCTGGCGTGAAATTCGTAGCCCTACCTGCGAAATAAATAAAAATATATTACTAGGAGATGCACTAATCTAATTAGACTAATTGTCTAGACCTAATAGAAATAACGTTAAAAATTAAAAAGCTGTACAAAAACGTTGTTGAAAAACGTCTGTTGACGTAATAAGTAATAACAAATGACAAAATATTAAAAGTGATTAAAAAATAAATAATAATAACATAGGTAAATAAGTACGTAGGCTTTCACGACCAGAATCATTTAGAACATAAACTGCTTCCGGGTTATGCCGTGTGTCAAGATTTGTAAAATACCGACGTTTCGCGAACCCTGTTGCTCGCTTCTTCAAAGCTAATTAAACACTAAAGACCTACCATGATAATCTCCCTTATATTCCTAAATGTACACCTCACTGCGCACATCTGGAGCTACCGCTCCCGCGTGCTTTTCCACCTGACCGCGTTAGGATCGATTTCCAGACCCTACTAATGTCAGTACCGCCCTCGCGATTGATGTTTTTAGGATGTTTGTAAATTTCAATGGTTTCTCTAATAAGCCTTCGATGATAATTACCCACCCTTGCCAACATCTTCACGTTATCGAAATTCATTGTGTGTCCCGACTCGTGGCAGTGTTGGGCAACAGCGGACTGTTGAATCTTGCGTAGCCGGGTGTCTCTACTGTGCTCCTTGACTTGACATTCGCTACTTCGTCCTGTCTGTCCTACATAGCATGTTCCACACTCACATGTGATCTTGTATACCCCTTTGTTCTTCAGGAGTGGTGTGATATTCTTTGGGTTAGGCAAAAGATCCATTACATTTCCTGGTGCTCTGTACCTTACCCAATTTCAGTATTCCACCGATTCTTGCTGATACCCCACTTACGTATGGTAGGCAAGCGAACCCCTTTCACTCCTGCCGCTCCTCTGAGACTTGCGGTTTTCTTTGTGTGACACCCCGTATGTCAGACTTTGTGTATCCATTCTGACGTAGAGTCCACTCCAAGTGTTTCCGTTCGTCCTCCAAGGTGCTGAAGTCGCACACCTTCTCGGCTCTGTTGAACAGAGTGTTAATAACACTTCTCTTCTGTTGGGGATGGTGGTGTGATTTGGCGTTCAATACCGATCGGTTGTGGCTTCTTACGGTAGACTGTATGTCCAAGCGTACCCGTTGGCGTTCTGTATACCAGCACATCCAAAAAAGGCAGCTGAATATCCTCGTCTATTTGCATCGTGATTTTCATAGAAGGATTAACATTGTTCAGGTGGCTAAGGAACTCAGTAAGTCTATATGTACCGTATGGCCAAACCACAAAGGTATTATCAACATATCTGACCCAATGCTTGGGTTTGTAAGGATTTGACCTAATGTTTTTTTCTTCAAACAATTCCATGAAGAAATTGGCGATTACCGGTGAAAGATGTCATCCCATGGGAACACACGAAAAGAGTGGGTAAGATAGGTACTTTAGAAATAATGAATACGTAATTAATATTTTCAATGAATAAATTACAAATTCTTGTGAAAACATGATATTATTTGACCAAATGTTCAGTACCTTATCAACTCAGCCTTTAAGCCTAGGTGAGACCAAGGTTACACTGGGTGATTGCAAAAGGCAACATTTGTTGGTCTATTATTATTATATTATGTACTGATGTTGCCGTCTCCAATAAGATATCATTGATCAGATACAGTAAAACTTGTGCTTGTGCAAAAAGCACAAGTCGCATGCTAAACGTTGTCCTATTAGTCATTTTGGGGAAACTTGTAATAAGACGATTTAATCGTCATTTATAAAATGTTGTCATGACTTTAGCAAAATAATTATTTAAATGCAAAATAACTAAAAGCGCCACAAATTGGCAAATATCTCCCATGTCCCAGAAACACGCATAAGAAATCAATTCCCGTTTCCAGTACCGTATATTACACGAAATTACATAAAATTATGCTAATCACCATCCTAGTAAATCATCCGTTTCCTCTCTCTGCCACAATTCCAACGAACCTCTTCTAGAGCACTCTAGAGCGTGGGAGCCTTTTGTCACCTCTTAAATATGTCACCAGTACTTCAGCAAAATAACCGCTTCAAATAGCAAACGAGAAGATGAAGAAAAAAGCAAAGTCCATTATTTACATTTAAGGTGTACAAAACAGTAAAGTAAACGAGCGGTAACCCAAATTTTACCGTAAGGTGACCCACATCGATATATAGTAGGCTATGGAAATCAATGGAAATACCGTAGCTGCTAATCGATCGCGGCGACACCTTACGGGAAACCGGTGCACCAGTGAATATCGATTATGGCGCGCCACAATGGCGCGGGCATTTTCAATGTACCGCATACCACTTTCGTTCATAATCGCCAGTATTCTCTACTGCTACATTTCTACTGGGAATGCGTTTTATCAGGTGACTTTCGTTGGCTCATTAGAAAGTCAATTTGTACGACCGTTCGTATTATTTAGTAGTATATTGTAGTTAAAAGGCATTGTGCATAAATTTCTATTCGTAACTCCCACTATTGTGTATGAAGACGTGTATGGCCTTGAGACGTATGCCGGCGTTTTCTATTCATTTTATTTTGAATGATGATTAGGACACGTTTTAAACCTACTTACGTTTTTAATATATAGATAGTAGAACTCTCTAACATTGATTAGAGATTAACTTGATGTCCCGATAGGAAGGTACAGGAAGTCTCGCGGAACTGATGTGTACTATATAATAATTAGAATCTATGCAATAAAATTTAGAGTAATTGTTGTCATTGCATAGCACAAGTAAAATACAACTAAAATATTTGCCATGTCTAATATGGAGTATGTCCGGGGATAGTGTTACAAAGAGGAAAAATAATTACTAATTTTTCACATATCGGCATATCTCAGCAGAAATAAAACGTGGTAAATAAATAAAACGCTCGTGCGTTAAACAGTCTCGATCATTAATCGCTCTTTTTAAGGGGCTTTTGATATAACATGGGAAAGACCAACAAAATAAATCATGAAATACCTGCTGATTTATAACTAGTGTTTAGCATTTAACATACAATTGAAGAAAAATAATAATAATAAACTTCTGAATTTACACATAAGAATTCACAGATGCTCAATTACAAAAAAACACAAAAACAAACAAGTGACAACTTATTATGTTATTAATTTTTGCAAACGTTGACTGATTGAAATACGTTTGGTATTACTGATTATTATTTGGGGAATGATCGAAATTTATGCAACAATTTTTGCAAAAGTTATTAACATTTTTGTGTAGCAGCTGATTGAAATAAGTTTGCTATCCGAACAGACATTATCGCCATTTAGAGGTTGTTGTCCATGGAGAAACAGTCCGAAGGTCGAAAGGCGTGATAGAAACGTATGCAACAATTTCTGCAAACTTTTGTGGAGCAACTGATTGAACTACGGTTGCTATTCGAACGGACATTATCGCCATTTAGGGCTAGTTGTTCATGGGGCAAAGCTCCGACCTTTGAAGGGCTATCAAGTATTTTAGTTAGCTACAATTTGGGATAAGATAGAAATTAATGCCACAATTTTTACAAAAGTTATAAACATTTTTCTACAGCAACTGATTGAAAGACGTTTGTTATTCGAACGGGCATTATCGGCATTTAGGGCTTGCTGTCCATGGGGCAAAACTTCGAGCGTCGAAGGGCTACTATGTCTGAAGTAATTTAATTACCTACAATTTTGGGTATGATATGAAATTTATGCAACAATTTTTGCAAAAATTATAAACATTTTTCTGGAGGAACTGATTGCAATACGTTTGCTATTCGAACGGGCATCATACTGTTTGTCCTAATTTTATACAGCTAAACAATATTCAAGTTTATTATTTCTCATGGACGCCCTATTCAATTTTTATATAGTTTATAGATAGAATAATATAAAGTACTTCAAGATGTATCACTTTACAGTCATACTGTAAATGTATAATTACATTTTTATTTTTTAGCTATTTTGAGAACGAAGTAACGATAGCCACTCAACTTCACGCCTGAGATCTTGTATTCACTGTCACGCCGTCTACTTCCAATTACTCATTTATACTTACACAATAAACTTACTCCATATACACCGTACTTTATACGTTATAATAAGGCTTACCAGATCTCGTCACGGTGGCTCCATCTGCCATGCTCGCTTCGTGAGCTGCTATGAGCGCCTTCCGCGTCAATTCAGGGTCTATCACGTGGTTGGCAAACCTGCCCTGTCTTGCACTTCCCGACCATGGAGTTGAACCTTTGAATGATCTTGCTATCGCAGCTCTGAAACCAAACAAATAGATAGATTTAGATGGATATTTAACGTTGAAACCTGGTATTAGGATTACGAAAAGAACTAGTGATATTTATACATGTGTCCCAAAAACCGACGTCAATACTGGGAGGGAAGATTACCCAGTTATTCAGCACCTCTGCCCTTTTGTGACTTTTGTGCATTACCCTGAGATTGATAGACAAATCTTTCAACTAGTACCCACTAGCATACTGTGATAACGTCAACCAGAGATGCGAGCTGAAGCACGGTATCCTAACTATCTTCCACTAGAACTATTACCCTCGCAGTGGAAGAGTATGTCATCCAAGCTTATCCACGCGGATGAATCCATCGTCTTGGTCACTGGCAATAATAATAGTCTCTAATAGTCACAGTTTTGCCACACCACCTAAGTGGGCGATCTGATTTTGTATAGTTTCTTTGCACTGATTTTCTCAAACACTAGACTCATTTGAGAACTTCTGTCTTCAGATTCTTCTGAAAGAAGCGTAGACTAAACAGTTTTCTATAAATGTATTGTGCTAAAACAATTTTTAAACAATAAAAATCAAAAAATTATTTTATTAATAAGTACCAAATTCAGCATCAAATTCTTAGTCAAAAATGCGAAATAACATTTTTTATCTACCTTTGTTTTTGGGATATTTGATATTATGTATATTTGAGGTTATTATAATTAGTTCATTAAATAGTCATTAATTAATGTCCTGATTGACAATAAAAATTGAACCCCACTTGAAATATCTGCCACAAGCTCTAATGCAACCTTGGTAACTCAAACAAACTCAAAATACAAGTATATAGTAGAGTCTAGTACATAGGTACAGACACGATCATTGTCCACAAACCTACAAAATACTATCTCTATTATACTCTACTGTATGTAGACTTTGATTGTGACCAGCGCGATTTGAGTATGGAATGAATTCTTTATTTATGTGTTGGGTAATTTAGGTTGTTGCTAATTTCTTCGGTATTCGCTTTTATGTAATATAAATTAATAATAATTCTTATTGCTAAAAAAAAGGTAATTTTTACTGTATAATATTTATTTAACCAAAAGTTATAAACACGCTGAATATTTTGGAAACAAAGGCCGATCGGCCGTATTATTTACTTACTTGATGTTGAATCTATCTTTACATTTTTTGCTCGAGTTATAAACGTCACACATATTTATGCACAGAAACTAATAAATTAATTTTATTTTTCGTGGTGTTTGTGGCGAAGCCCGTAAGATGGCGCCTTTTTTGACAGACCGTACTCAACAATAGTCAAAACCCATCCAAAATCGTATCGAAATCAGTGTAATATCAATTATTATCCTTTTTGATTAAAAATCTAAGTTAATAAATTGAGGTCCGACCGTCCGACAATTATTCTTGTTGAAAATATAACGTCCGTCAACTATGACGTCCGTTTTAGAAACCCCAGATTGATTATATTGACAACATAATATAATTATATTATATTGTATATGTGTGGCATGTAAATCCAACATGTAGGTACTTTACTAGTAATGAATTCCTCCATTTGCATCAGTTATAACGATTTGGGATGAATAAAAGAACTGGATCTAATGGCCATTAGATCAATAAATAACTACATCAGATAAAGACCAGTTCTTTTATTCATCCCAAATGTAGGTACTTTGTTCCAACATTTACAGTTAAGTGTTCCTTTAAATACTAAAATTTGGAAATGCCTCTTTTTGCAATAAAATAAATATCTTTTTATTTATTACGTCAAATCTTGTAATCGATATTTTACAAATTTCACCATGGCCAATCGAGTTCAAATTTTTTTACCGCCATGAAAATAGGTTTAGTTATGTTTTATGGTAAACTTCATCTGTTATATTATTATTTATCATAACGCTACAAGTATATATACAAATACTAATGTTTATTTTTGTGGACACCAGTTGAATTTCAGAAAATACTCTGTTACAGAAGATGGTAAGAATAGAAGACAATAGATAGATAGATAGATTCACGTTTAATATCATATCATCAAGAGACATACAATGAAGAAATGAGGTGCCTTTCATTGAATGTTGTTAGCTTAACGGTTTGAAACCAATTGACACATCGGAGGACCGGTGAAAGTAGAATTTACCGATGATACAGAATAAAATGTGAATAACAGTAAATCATGAATCATCAAAAAATACCAAACCCATTTAACGTCAGTGAGTGTTGAAGATTTCATATCTTGCAGTTACCTGCCTATTTCACCGTCCATGCAGAAAAACGAAAATACATTTTTAGTTTGTTCTTATACCGTCATTTATTTCTAGCAATATTCTTACGATTATTTTAACGTTAATATTATATTATTATAAAAGGTCACTACCGAACGTCAAGGCATGTATGTACAAAATGACAACAGATTCAGAGTAGCCTTTTTTCGTAAAATCTAGTTCTAAAAGCTAAAATAGTAGTAAATTGATTATAATTTTTCAGAATAACAGTACATTATGTAGATAATTTGCGTTTTTTGTAAATACAGCATCCAATAGTTAAAATCTAATTGCATCCCGAATGTTAGAAATAAGGAAAAAAACATTTAATTTGTTTTAAGAAATATAAACTTACGCTGGATATGGTTGTTTATTTGGTCCCACGCAGTCCATAGAATCCGTCAACGCATCACCCCATAGATATTGTAAACCTCCACCTCCTTGACAATTTGTTGGAACTTTACCTAAAGCTTGTTCTAATATACCAAAAATTATCGTTGTTATCTGCAAAAAATAGAAAAATAATATTAGCTATAGTAGCTATGAGAAACTATGAATATTCCACATATATTTTTGGTAGGTTACTATTTTAAACTTTACTGTACAGAATGATTGATAATTAATAGGCTAGGGGGCGAAAAATTTGAAGCGAAATAAAAAAAAAATGTGTAAAAAATTCTATTGGCCAAAATTTTTAAATAAAACTGTAAGGTCCTAAATGCTTTGTGATCTTGATTTAAGTATCATAATTTTGTTTTATAGATTGGTGCGTTGTGTTTATACATATACATGTACTATATACCAACTCCATGAGTACATTTAACGTCTGTAATGTGTTTTTAAGCAAGCGCACATCATATTTATTTACTTATTGTGTGTACTATTGTAGTATATTCAGTTTAAATTACTGCTATTATTTTACGAAATTAGTGTGTTTTTATGCATAAACTTAGAAGTATGTAAGCAGTTTTCAGTATGTTCTTGCTAATATGAAACACATAATGTTACTTATTTTAAAAGAAAGAAATTACCAATCCCAAAATTTTAGTGTTAGGTAAAGGCCTAAAATGGCCTCAATGGCCTAAAATGCTTGCTTGCAAATAATTTTAATGCAAATTAAGAAAAATGTCGTCATGAAACATGAAAGATATGTCCCTAAACATCATTTGAATGGGGTTAGTAAAGCGTACTGTGGCATCTCAACCACCCTTCACCTGAACTGTGAAAACGTTTCAAGATTGTAAGTTATGTTATTACTTTAATGGTAATTTTATGTTATTGTGTTTAGATATTGCGGTTGTAACTTTGTACTTATTAGAATTTTTTAAACTTTCAGATTAATAATTACAAAAAGGAAAGAAGAGAAGAAATTATAGACAATAAAACTTGATTATTTATATTACAGCACACCCAAATCATCGCCTCGAGCTCTAAATGCAAGCTTGCCAACTCAAAAAACTATCGCGTCTTAGCCCAGTGAAACTAAACAAATAAAGCAAAATTCAAACATTAGCTGGACTTGTATATAAATGCCTTTGATTGGGCATTAGAGGGAATCTGAGCTGCGAGTTATTCACGGTGACAGATGACCGAATTGGATTTTTTTTTATTAATCGGGCAACAATTGTTTTTATTAGGAAACTTCTAGATCTTTTAATTCTCTAAATAAAATGTGTATACATCCTTTAAGTAAGAGTTCGTGTTTTCAAATTATGCGTCTGAAAATACGTCAAAAGCAGGAATAACGTATTTATATATAGGGTGATGTTTTCCGCGTTCCAAGTATTTGAAAACCAGATTGAGAATCATATTTAATAATAAGAAGAACAATAGCGTGCAATTAAAACTTGACCCTTTGCGAGATAGTCCTAGAGATAGTCGAAGGTTAACAATGGCTTATGTAATAAGCCTGAGTTAACAACGTTACATGTTTAACAAATGCCAAGCCTCTTCCGAAAAACAGGCGGACGCACAGATTTTTGTTGTTCCAGGGCGCTGAATATGTAGCTACGCCACTGATTAAATGGTTCAATTGGCCGATTGTATATTACGGTTGCATAACGGTGCTTTTTTGGCCTTATGTATGCATGTAACTTCCCTATCGAATTCCCTGATATAACGAAGACAAAATATATAACGAGACAGGGGCTATTATTATTTTTTCTTCATAAAAACTGCGAAACAACAAAAATGCATTTCTGTTATCTCAAATTGAGGGAATAAATTAAAATTTTTTGCTTTGACGTTCAGATTCTACGGAAAGAATCATACATGCCAAAGTGATGTGATTTAAGAGAAAGAAACTTCAACAAGAGCTTTTAAATATGACTAAGAAGTCGAAATGGTGACGACAATCCCCCCCAAAAAAAAAATAAGCAATGGATTTTTTTTTTAATTTTTTAAAATAAGCAAAGATTATTTCAGATCATCCATATAGGGGGATTTAATTAAAACTATCTTTAAAACTAAATCTTTTATCAAAATGAATTTTATTTTGTATGATATATTTTCAAATGTTATTATTTCCATATTTTAAATAAAATATGCTAGAATACCAATATAATTTATTAAAATTGTTTTTTTCGTGTAGTGCTTAATTTTTAAATACCAAATTTAATGCCGACTTGTATTGTATAAATTAATGGTAGTAAAACAAAATAAAATTCTTTTTTCAAATTTTGTTTTATGATTAGTTTTTTTATGATTAAATTAAGCTTATTCTTGATATCGTGCCCCTTCGGGGACGGGTATATGTGTTTATTGATCTCATCTTTCACAGGAATTCAGTATGGATAGAAAGGAACAAATCCGGAGGACCCTGCGGCATTTTGCAATTCATTCTTATTTTTGTGTCCTCAATCTCTCCCGTTAGAACTTATGACGGTATTTTGCTGAAGTCCCTTACGTCATTGGCAACAATAAACATTGATATTTAAAATATTTATCAATAAAACAGACAAACCGCTAATATATTTGGCATTACCTTATTCAGCAGTTCCACATAAGTTAAACGGTATTTATAATACCGTTAATAAAATATAAAGTATGTATATTTTATATCAATACAGGTGCAAAGAATTTATAAACCAACTGATATTATTGGGTCATTTAAATTTACAATTTATTACAGTTACTGATAACTATGATTTATTATATCTATGGAAACCAATCTCAGATCAAATTGAGATGTCTCTCCTATAAGAATCCATCCTACGATTGTTAGTTGCGGTCTATTAATCTCTTAGTTAACTAGAATTAGTTCATTCGTACTCTTGTAGGAAGTGAGACTCAACTGTTGTTGGACTGGATTGTCGAGGTCGTTTATGAATATAGAAATACGCAAAGTGGGTGAGAGAATTTTCTCGTCCTAGATTGTTTGGACGATACAGGAAGGATGTCTGTCTTGTAATTCTAGTAATTCTAAGTACCAGTACCGTAATACCAGACAGGACAACGCTGTTATCGCGTTAGTGCAATTTCGAAGTATGTCCTTTTCAATAGATTTATCTAAATTTAATCGATATTTTAGAAACTACTGAAGATTGACTTAGTCATATAGGCCATGAGGAACCCCAGTAAAGATTGAAAGAAGAAGAAGGTTTTTAGATCGTTGCTGACCAACGATCTGGCGCATACCTTAAATATGACCATTGGTCGCCCACCAAACTTGAAAGTTTTGGTACGTTTTGATTTCATAACAGTTCAATAACAGTTCGATTTTAAACGCTACTGACTGCAAAAGTTAATAAGAAATTAGTACATCAAAGCAACTCAGCATTTGTGATATTTATACGTGTTGGAAAACTTGATGAAAGTCGCTATATTTTATACGTGGAAACCAACGGTAATTTGTTCTATACTTTTAGCTGTCCTCGAATGTCTTAGGTTTTAAGTTTATCCGTTTATTAGAGTTTCGATCTCCAACAAATTCTGATAAATTTCAAGATCGACCACTCGTAGTGGCGGCCTTAGCGCCCTTGACGCCCTCGAGCCAAGGGCGCTCTCATATTTCGAACCCACCGTAAGTTTAATTTGAAGATCTCTTTCTGGTAGATTGTCGCGAAGTGTGATAAGCGCCTGGCGCGGCGTTTCATTATTTCATTATCATTCTTTAGAGCATGGTTTTGTTTTCCACAAATGTTGCTTATAATAAAACTGAGCCATAAAATCAAGATTTCAGCCGTTCTGCCACTTAAAAAGTGTAATGGAGCGCTGTTCATTGTATTTTATCAAAGGTGACATACATTTTCTTCATTTTTTCCGGCAGCGAGGCCCGACAACAAGAAGTAGATTTTTGTTAACTCAAAAAGAACTTCTATAAGATGCAATAAATTTGTATAATTTGTTTTGTTATTGTGCAATACCTTGAAATGAGATTTCTATTTCATGTAATCGAAAAATTTTGTGTTCATTAATATAGAAGTACACACAGAGAAATGGTTGTCTAATGCTAAGAAATTAACATTCTTAACGTAATTTGTTTGTTTTAAGACAACACATACTTATAATAAGAATATTTCTTTAATATAGAACAACCTAAATATTTCCTTTAAGAAAACGATTGTTTTGATTTAAGAAGGTCGTTGTTTTGAAAACAATGGGAAGAATGCCCATGGATGACCCTTTAGTTTCTCGTCGCAAGAAAGGTCTCCTAGGGTACATAGCCGCATGCATGTCTATGCAGCATCAGTGATTGTGCTATTATTCCGTAAATGTACCTGATGTAGAAATGTCCAACAGCTTCAATATTGATGAAATGAAACTAAGAAGGGACACCGGATGTGTTTTCTAATTGGAAAATAGCAATATTTATTTTGGATGCGTTAATTGCATACCATGTAAAATAGTATTGCTTTCAGAATAATACGTTCATATTTAAAACAAGTAGGTCAATGTTCAATCCAAAAATGTGATCTGATTTATCTAACTACCCAACCTTTTGATTTAAAAGAACAAACTCTTAAGTCAAATACGTGTAGCATCCATTGTACAATCTTAAAGGAAGACAACCGGTCAAAAACACAATTGTAATGCCGAACGGCCGAGGAGAATGACAAAAACTCGTACATTAATGTATCATCGACACACTGCTGAAATATTGAAAAAACATGCTTACTTCCAGGACTGTGCCTGTTCGCCTATCAGGTTTTGAC
Source organism: Melinopterus prodromus (assembly GCA_964023965.1). Lineage (NCBI taxonomy): Eukaryota > Metazoa > Arthropoda > Insecta > Coleoptera > Scarabaeidae > Melinopterus > Melinopterus prodromus. Next base: position 25,641,461 of record OZ030393.1, on the reverse strand, counting down.
ATGTTTTGAAACAGATATACATAATGTATAATAATTAATAACACTCTTTGGTGAATTCTTGCCCTTCGTAATAACTGAATTTAGTAAAGGATATTGAGTATGACGGTCTTCAAATGAAAATTTGTTCTTAAATTTCTTCCGACCTTTTATTCCTGTTCAATATTTCGCAAAACCATTTGTTGCTTCTTCAAGAACTAAAGAACTGTTTGTGCTTATATTGTTTTAGTTCTTGAAGAAGCAACAAATGGTTTTGCGAAATATTGGACAGGAATAAAAGGTCGGAAGAAATTTAAGAAGAAATTTTCATTTGAAGACCCCCATACCCAATATCCTTTACTCAATAATGTATAATGTCCGCAAGTAAAGCTTTCATAGTAGTATCTAGCTATTATATTACGAGTAATATGTGTACCACCGTTTTACCCCACTGTCGATTTCAATATAATATAATAACGTTTTATCTACGACTTGCACATAATAAGTTCATTGCATACGTATCTATGACTATATAATTTTCATCATTATACGCGCCAATGATTATAATGACATTAGCGCTGTATAATAATGGCAGTTCGTTCAAATATCGACTTCATTATTTGAACGAACTGTCATCATTATAGTGTCAAAGTTAGTCAAAACACTCAAAACCTACGTGGATGACAGTTATGTGACTGATTGCCTCGCCATTATTGACAAATACATTTAAAATATTTTGTCGTAGATAGAGTCGTAGATAGAGTTGTAGATAAAACGTTGTATTTGACTCGCACGGATATAAATGCTCAAATGATTAAACGCTCGCCTACGGCTTGCGTGCATATTTAATGCTCGCGATTTATATCCTTAATTATGTGCTCGTCAAATAATATAGGTAATATTATCTACGACTAATCCCCATTATGATACACGCCAATGATTATAATGCCACTAGCGTTGTATAATAATGACAGTTCCTTCAAATAATGACATCATTATTTGAACGCACTGTTATCATTATACAACGCTAGTGTCAAAGTCTGTCAAAACCTACGTGGATCACAGTTATGTCACAGTCCGCCTCGCCATCATTGACAAACACATTTAAAATATTTGATATAAAATGGAATTTTTATGAATCGTAGATAAAACGTCGTATTCCACAGTCGGCTCGCGTATAAACTTCATGCTCGCAATTTATTTCATCAGTTATGTGCTCGTCAAATAATATACTATTAATGGATGGCCCTAATCACTATCACATATCAGATGCAGTTATATCGATTATAAATATGTATATCTATCTCCATAAGAACCGTATCAGTACTATGGACCGCACAGAATTATTTGCAGGGGGTGCTAAATCTGAAACTGCGGTCATTTCGGTTTGGTTAAGTGGCTGGGTTCTCAGTAGCTAATTTTGGCAGATTGTAAATATTTATATCAAAACTAGACACCTACATTCTTCGTAAAATCTGAATCTGCTGCCAGAAATTGTCAATTGACTGTAGTTTTTTTTACATTTTTGTCACTTTGCAGATATTCATATGTTATAGTAACAATATTTGGTTCGACAATCACACGTTTGCAAATTATTTTTTAATTTCAATAAAAACTACAAACTTGTTCGTCGGTAACATAACCACTGGCTGCTAAAATTAATTAAATGTCTACACTATTATTCATTGTAATGAATTTACATTCCCACAATAACTTAAAAAGATAATTAGTAAATTTTTCAGTGTAGATGTCAAAAAAAACGCAGACTTACAATTACACCATTCGTTAAAAAGACAAAATTCAAAAACCAAATTACTACTTTGTCCAGGAACAAACATGAATGGAACAATCACAACCGATATTGATACTTATGGTTTTTGCGTAGAATCTGAATCTGATGTCAGAAGTTGTCAATTGACTGTAGTTTTTGACAAAACCACGCAAAATTTTACAATTTTTTGTACTGATTTGTTCAAAACCTAATCACAGTTCAGATTATCTGCCTTCAGATTCCGGAAAAGAGAACCAGAATCAATTGTTATTTTTTAATTTTTTTGGTGGCCATATATACACTTGTCGTCGAAATTATAAACTTAATATTTGTGGTATGCAATTATATATTAAAACTAATAGACTTAAAAATAATGTTCTATTTTGTATAAATATTTAATTAATTTTTATTGAGTTTGGTAGCTGCAAGCAACAAAATTGTTTTCAGATCATAGAACATAGAAGAAAAATTGAATCAAATGAAGATAGCTCGCTGACCAATGTTCAACCTAACGTTAATAATTCTTGAGACCTTAACAGAAACTGATTTCTTGAATTGGTTTACTAAAATAAGTTGAACCAAACATTTTAACCGAAACATTATGAAATGTCCTTACGAGTAATGTAACAGCGTAATTTTAATAAATTTTAAAATTATTTCGATTAAGTTAGATTTAAACAAAGCAGAGAGAAAGCAGAGAGAAAGCAGGGAGTGCACCCCCTTCCAACCATCTACGGGTGACCTTGTTCAGTACCATGCGCCTTTTAGGTTCTTTTCAAAATCAATTCACTGAAAAGAACATGCAATATAACAGGCCAAGTTTTAGTTAGTCCCATACCTATAAAGAATGAAAGTGAAAATGACAATGTAGGATAATTAGTACTTATCAGTAAAACATACTGAAGTATATTTGACATATTTATGAATATATAATGTACTATACAAGAAAAGTTCAGAAAGTCGAAAAGTCCAGGTTTAATAATAAAAAACACGGATATTGATATTTATTACAAACTGCCCAATGACAATCATCTCCATCTTAGTGATGCAATTTAAGTAATATTAATTTACTCAATCAAAATAAACAAAATATTACCGGTAATTTAACCGTTATTGTATACTTTTGGTTACCTTCCCAAATATCCACAATATTCGGATTGTTATTTGGTGCGAACAAATTTATACAAATACATAGGTCATTCCTATTTAGCACATTCTACATTAATAAACAAAAACTGTCCTGAATATCACTTAACCCACATAAAATTTACGGCAAATTTAAATACATCGGATTGTACCTATATTATATTGTCTGATTTTAAATGTTTATTTGCTAATTTGTAGGTAGTATATTGATAGGTATATCCCCGTGTTCTTGGGTTTAACCTTGGTGCTCTTCACTATAGCAGTCGGGTAAATACCCGGCGGGTGGGAATTTACAAAATGGGTATTTACCCGGTTATTTACCCCTACTTAGGGTAAATACCTAAATTTTGGGTATTTGTCTCTTTTATCCTTAAAACACCATTTGACAACATTTCAGAGATATTTATACATGGTGTAACACTTTTTTCCCGTAAAAATTATTTTTAGATAGTAAATGTCATTCTGGTTATAATTTTTCATATGGACCTAATTGTTTTCACAACGCCAAGTTATAGCCGCTTGAAATATTAACTAAATAAAGAAAAATAAACAATACAATTCATATCAAACAATGCTAAAACTAAGAAAGAGGTATCATGGTATCATTGTAATCGGAAAGACGTTTTCTATCGAATAATCAGGCTGTGGTCATTGGGTACCCGTAAAAATAAAGACTCACTGGCCAAAAACCAAATTAAATCACGATAAGAGTAGTATAGTAGCACCTGTAATACAATGTCGGCCAAAATCGATTTAGCTAGTGTTTATTTGACAATTTTCGACTATTTTCACCAATTCCTAGCCACCTAGATTAATACACAAAAAAGTTATTTTTGCGTTGCCTTGGTGATTAATGATCGATATGCTTTTGTGTACAGTTTGTCATCCTGATTGAAAATATCACACAAAGAATATAGGGTGCCATTTAAAATTTCAATGATAACGTCATTTCCGGAAAAACCGGAAGTCATATTAACCTCAAGAGTAGGTATCTAAAAGCATGGCATTTTTTGTTTATTAACACTTTCCCAAATTTCATTCGTCCAACTTTATAAACAACAAAAATAAACGGGAGTACCTATGGCGTGGGTCACCCGGTATAAGAACATTCATAGCAAAATAAGAAAGAGAAGTTTCTGCTAAATCTGCTTCGATAACCAAAATCAGAAAATATGGAAGATTCACACGATTGAATGGACGATGATAACAAGGAAATGGCTGCTCTTGATATATCGTCAGATGGGACTGATATATTTATTCGTTGTTTTAAAAACGTTTTTATTTTTATAAGAATAACCTTTATTTTATTATAAGAGAATACTTTAATAACTTTAATAACAATATTATGTTTATAAATACCTCTATAAATACCCACTTTGGGTAAATACCCGGGTATTTACCCGGAGTATTTATACCGTTGATAACAAATACCCGAGTAATTAAAATTACTGGGCATTCTACATGTAAGATTTTGCATGAGTATATAGAATTTGCGGCTTAAAAACAAAACTAGGAGACAATGTCGAATGATTGGAATCATTAATTTGTTGGTTGCCAGTTTGGAGAGTCTTATTTGCAATATACATGTAAGAATGTGAGCGGTAAATTTTATAACGGACGCATTCCCATATAAAATAAATGTGGTAAAATTGAATAGGCCACTACTTACTAAAGTTATATCTATTATTTTATATCCAATTGAAATATTTTCTCAAGGACTTTAATTTATTTTTCTTGTGAAGTATGTTATTTCAGTAGTTTCAACCTAACTAATTTGTATGGACTAACTAGGTGTGAAAGTACCAAACGACTTTTATTTGTAGTAGACACAAAACCTCATGTTTTTCTTAATTAAAATTATAACATTACAAAGCAAGTATTAGTTTCATGTGTACTCTATCACAATTATGAAAAGGTTTCAAAGTGGTCAAGAAAGGAACAGAATATATTTATATAATATATTTATATTTTATTTGGGGTTGTCTTACACGAGACGAAAATCAATTCCAAATTCTCAGCTATAATATGAACATTCGGTAAAGTTTTAAGGGACCCGTCATTGAGCCGGTTTATCTTTCTTCTGTCAGATGACCACTTGTGCCTTGGCTTAAGAGCACGTCCAAGGCTCCCATGATCATTGACCCCGCTAACTGTACATCGGTGTAGGTATGGAGAACATACGTGAGCGTAAATAGGTTGTGTAATCGATTATAACAAAACGACAAAAATCGCAATTCCTACCAAATAATGAAGAATACGAATACTCACCACTAAACTCCAAAAATTCTTCATTTTCTCGTCGATTTATCAGAACAAATTAAATTAAAAAATAAATAAGTAACACAATTTATCACTGGATTCAGTACATGTCTCCTCACAATATTTTTTTTTGTTTTGGTATGTGAAGGTCTATTTACACAATAAGAAAACTCTTTGGGATTCTTCCGAACACTGTGGCTTCCGGTGGTAATTTTGTGTTTTTTTTGTAATGTGCGCGCGCGCTTTCGTTGTCGAAGTCGGACTGTGTTTGGACGCGTTGTTGTGCTCTTCTGTCGGGTCAAACGGCGAATAAAGTGTGCCAGGGAGTAGTGAGCAAGCGGATGACGGCACAGTTCTTGAACTTGGAAGACGGATATGATATAATGCTTAACTTGGTAGGAGTATTTAGTACACCAGGTTGCGGTTTATTGATGAAGGTGGAGACGATTGGCGACTTCAACGCTTGGTGAAGCGGCAACACTTCACGCGAAATTTCAAGGAATGTTAAAGCTCGTTCAGTAGTTGCGGTATTTAAGGAAAATAACCTCCTTAGTGAGGTGGTAACTAGTGTTTTCTTACTATGATTTTATTATGTAAGCAAAATAGATTAAGTAGTAGTTACACACATATAAAAGATTTGTCGTTTTTAAGAAATATATTCTTTTGAATTTATTCTATTGGATCAAAACGTACTTTTTTGTCACCAACAATATTTACTTCATTGAATATTTTAGTTTATTTGCTTGTAGAGATTAATTTATTTGGAATATTTATTTAAAAGCCCGGCTACACGTGCATGCTTTACCTACGACAAGCTTGCCTGCGCAACCCGGCATGTATCGGGAACCTCGTGCGTTAAGGCCCGTTTACACGCTCAAGCTATTTGCACAAACTGGTCAATTTATGCAGTTGAACTGAATGAAATGATTGCCTTCACGCACGTTCAGTTTAGTTGGTGCAAATCTGAACTCAGTAACCGTGGAAAATCGTCGCAAAACGCGGTATTTACTGTGTTTTTACTACTGTATTTAAAAACTGGTGAACCAAGAACTAATTCTTGCAACCGCAGCCGTTTGTTCAATAAGAAAATTTTGAAAAAGTTGACGAAAGGATATGGTCTAAACCTTGGTTACAAAAAAGGAATCTGCTTTCTCATGTCAATGTAATTGCTGAATTACGTAGCCAACCCGACGATTTTGCAAGTAGGTACTTAGGTACGCCCATGCGTGCATTACCAAAGTACAATAAGTCATAAAAAATCATAAGAATAAATCATAAGAATCCTGAACGCCCTCGCGAGCGTTCCAAAAGAATAGTCAAAAGAATATACATATTTCTTAAAAACAAGAATTTGTTTCTATGTGTGCACTGTTTTCGTTGTTTACTCATATAGCATTGCACTACTCACTACACTGATGAAACTGAATATAAAAATTAAATTGAAGAAGAGAAATAAAGAAAAAACTGTTTATAAAATATAACAAAAGAATCCTTACAAAAAAATTAATACATAATTTACAATTTGATTGTGGCAGTTTAAATTTTCTTTTGTCAATGAGAAACAGTCGAAACTGTTGTTTTTCTTATGGACGCCATACTGGTTTTATACATGCTTGGCTTCATCATTTCTTTCTGAGTAATTTGGTATGCCACATGCCATATTTTGATTACAATAAGATAATAGAAACTAAAAATTGAAGACTGCAAATTGTACACTTCGAGAATTGCTGAAAATTGCAAGGTGCCATGGAAGACGTTTTGTAAAATAATGTGATATCTACCCATCTGTAACCATTTGTTGAAAAAAATTGGTGAAAATCTAGAACTTATAAAAAAAAAATAATGGTCCGAAGTAACTCTAACTTCAAACTGCGGTATTTTTAACTGAAACGCACTGGGCGCGCAAAAAATAAAACCTTTTGGGCCGCGCCATAATCGGGTGTAGTTTGGTTTTAATGTATGGTGCGGTATAGTGGCCAACCGATTAAACGGACCAATTTTTTATAATAAAAATCAAACTTCGGAGATGTATCGGCAATATTGCTCTCTGAAGACGTGGAAGAAAGAATGGATGATATACTGTTGGCCTTACGATAAGGTATGTGGCTTCTACAAGACAACTGCACATACTGCCCGAATTGTGAGGAAGTATTTAGATATAAGACATAAACGGAGAGTAACTACTACCTATTCAGAAGTATTATAGCCACCAAAATTGCCGGATCTTACTCCTTGTGATTTTTATCTATGGAATGACTTATAAAACAAGGTGTTTATAATTTTGGAAACGTTGGGGAGGACGTGACAGTGTAACGTACCTGCCGCATTCAATATCGATTGTCTTCTGTCAATCGATAACACGGTAACGTCACCAGAGTACGGAATGCTGTGAAAAATGCCTCCGTAAACATCATGGCGAGATTTTTGAAAGCATTATTTAGTTTGTTAAAATGTTGTTACTTTTTTATGTTCTGTAGTTAGTAGAAATAAATACATTCCAAAAGTTTACTGTAACTTGATTATGGGCACGCATAAATACTGTACCACTCAAATGTGTTTTTAATGACACCATGCAATTTTCAGATATTAAAGAAAAACTTTGTCGGCTTGTTGTGTTGTAAATACGGCAAGTGGCATACCAAATTACTCAGAAAAAAATTCTGTATCCAAACATGTATAAAACCAATATGGCGTCCATAAGAAAAACAAAAGTTTCGTTTGTTTCTGACGAATTTATTGGCGAAAAATTTTAAACTATCTATTTTAACTATTCAAATTGTAGGGGAAAAGTGCCTTTATAATGTTAAAACGCTTTTTTTGGTTTTTCAAAATAGCTTGGAAAGCAGTCTTGAAAGTTATTTTCTCTATTGTTAGAATTAAAAGTTTATTGTTTGTGTTTGTAGATCTTAATAAATTGTATTATTACTAACATTTTTTGTTCTTTATGTAATAATAAATATATGGTTTCGAGTTTAGATTGGTATCCGTGGAGGCCTGCGTACCTACTTTTTGAAATGTTCGACTTCATTTATTTACGTTATGATAGCATCTTATTGCAGCCCAGGGGCCCAGAATCTGCTCAGATCTCTTTTTTTAGTCCGAAATCGTATCCCGCGCTGAGAGGGGCTATCAGTAAGTTAATAGTAGCCATATGCTGATAAATGTGAATCTTATACGAGGAGGCGATGACTAAGTGTTTTAAGTTGTCTAGAATCCATTAAATCTCTAGAAAATTACATTATATTTACTGGTATTCCTTCTTAAAGTCAGGTTTTCGTAATTATTAGATTTTAGTTAGTGACTTTACGTTTAAGCCGACGATCCCATATTTTTCGCGAGACCTCCCAAACACCCGGCCGGCTCCAATGGGTCCCCTGGCTCGTGGGCCCGTGTGCGCTGCACACCTCGCACATCTGCTATTTACGCCACTGAGTGTAAGCGATCAGTGGAGCTTTGGAGCCTTTAGGTCAAAATAACACTCAAGAGTAACTAATGCATGAGTCAGAAAAATAAAAAGGATCAATACGTAATAAAATGGCATTATATACTAATTTCGAAAAATGAACCATCAGAACCACCATCAGTTGGCAACCAAGGCCTATTCTGAAATCTATTGAAAACTTTTTCGATAAAGCTTAGTATAAGCAAATCGAATGAAGATCAAAATAAGCCATGCACTATTTTTTAAACATTACAACCATCAAAGTAGCTATCGTGAGAATGTGTTCCAAAAATATCGAGCATAATGTTTTTGGAAACCATTACAAGTTACAGGTTTATTCCATCATCAAGATTTCGTTTATGCATTAATTTACTGAATTTAAAAGCTTTATTTCATTAAAAAGTAAGTGTTATATACCATCATTATTATTGCTCGAATTGTCACTCTATACCAATCACAAAATAAATCAACGTGAAACTATGTCCAATAAACAATACAATAATACATTAAAAAGTAACTACTACTTTCTAATATGAAATTGTGCCAGTATTCAGTATTTAGGTAATTTTTATGGAAAAACTCTAACATTATGTAAAACTAATCACTGCAGTCTGGCTGGGGTACTTACGTTCCAATCAATAAATTTTTAACGAAGAAATCTTCCAGCAAAAAGCGCATAACCAATCGGCGCAAATCTAACAGTTTTTATTGCAATAACCATAAACGAAGAAACGCATTTCCTAGACACATTAATAAATAATTTATCGCGCATATAGCAATAATTCCAGTCATTACATCCAGGTAATCTAGAACATAATGAGAGTATGTTGTCCGATATTGACCCGTATGAAAGTCATGCTGGTAGTGTTTGAACTACAGCTAGCATCTCATTAAATTTCATTGGCAAAAGAACGATCGTACTTTAATTTTGTATACAACTCGACCGTAAACTTGAAATGCTCGATTTTGTCACATTTTTAGACATTATCGACCATTTATGTGCATGTAACGTCCCAAGAAACAGGTGCAAGGATAAAATTGCAAATTAGTTACTGTAAATCAGTGGCGGCTCGTGAAAATTTGCTTTGGGTGGGCATAAAAATATTAATGGATTTTAGTAGTCTTGATAAAAACTCTATGTTAGTTACTACCGGATAAAAACCGATACCAATACCAAATTATATGCCTAATTCTTTGAGATATATCTTGTCGTCGTAAGACAAGTTGGCGAAACAATAGTTTAATAAAAAAAAAACTACTAAATCTACTACTTGCGCTATGTCTTCCCGTGTTTCTGCCATGGTTTCAACAAATTACCATCACTCCACTCGCAATTGTAGCCGCTAACAACTAACAAAACAAAACAAACAAAACAGTAAACATAACCCCAAAACTGCGGTAAACAAAGTAGCGCGAAGCGGTGCACTTGCATTTGAAAACACATGACCATCACGTCGACTGAGGGACCAATCACATCTGCAGTCCGCACCGCTAGCTCGCTGACGTCACATCCTGGACATCACAATGTAAACAGTATACAATAGACAGATACAATATACAATACAGATACAATATAATACCCAGTCGCGCATGCGCGTTAGTTACCATGCTCGCTTATGAGCCATTTTACGTACCTAAACGCGGTTTCCTATTAAAACTGCTCCGAGTTCCGACGCATTCTCGTAAGCTAGAGAGAGCCCGATCCATATCGGATCTGGGTGCGAAACAGAGAAGGCAGTATCAGTCTCCGTGTAGCACCCGACGTATTTGAAAAATAATGACATCCTGGATTTGGATAGATTTATTGGAATGAATTTGTACTGGATAATATAAATATTTTGGGTATTAAAAAATGTGTGTGCATAAATAGGTATTTTTTGTCATTTTTCTGTTCGTGTTTTGTTTGGGTGGGCAGTGCCCACTGCCCACCCTGCCACCCCTGACGAGCCGCTACTGCTGTAAATAGCAACTGGAACAAAACCACGTTTTTTGTAAGCAATAGGTACGTTATATCTAAAGAATAGCTTATAACCACGGTAGACCTACACTAGGTCTACCGTGCTTATAACCATTAATTCTGGGTTGAAATTTACGTTATTCATTCTACGCCAAAATACTAAAAGAATACCTAACATAAAAGTTGTGTTATTCGAAAACAAAGTATGTAGTGACTAGTGTCTGTCATGCCCATGATGATAGGTGCAAGATAATTTATACAGGATGTGATTAGAGTCGCGGTGATCGATACTGCATATATCTTAAGAAGTAGAAAATATTTATGTATAGACACGTAAAAGTTGTTTGACCCATCGTTTTCTATAATTCGTTTTATTTGTACAGGATATTGAATTAAGTCGTGAAGGTAAAAATATTTTTTAATGCAATGTTCTGTATGTAATACGATATCATGAACAATAAGGTAGTTGTCTTTCCAACTGTATTAATTTGTAGTTATGTTGACAATCCACAAAGCCAGTACGTAGATGCTGATGATGTTAATAAAAATGAATATGTACTCTGTACATGGTGATCCTACCACGTATCAATGGCGGCATGTTGAATTTTGGCATTTTCAGATAGTCCTGTTTTTTCTCATTTCCGCAATGTATAACATATTACCATTGTTATTTAAAATAATGGTGTAATAATCAAAAAACCTTCAGGTACCCAACTGGAGCTTGGTTAAAGGCCGGAGTTGTTGCCAAGCAACGCCAACAAAATGCATTTGGATCAAGCGGCGCCCTCAGCGTTAGGTTTGCCATTTAACCAAATAAACTTTAATTGTGGTTGATTGTGGATGTAAAATGCCGTTTACCAATAACGAAAAGCGTGATATAATAAGGGTTTATCATTGTTCTCTTAGAAATGTCGCATCATACAAGATTCCTAACATTGGACGGAAATTTAGCGGACCATGGATTGTTTAGTAAACCCTGCAATTCTTATAATCCTCTTGGAAATGTTGAAACTGATCAAAGAAGTATTTTAGAAATGGTAAGCGTTAAATTACCATAATTTGCAATGCTTCAACTAGTTGTTTTTAGATAAATGACGATCCTCGGATTTCTAAGCGGGAAGTAGCCCTTAATTTGGAATTGCCGCAAACACGTGTTTGCAGACCATTACGAACAAAGAAATTAAAACCGTACAAACCCCACGCACAAGTCAAACTTTGCAATTGTACGAACGTACTTAAACTAACAATTTCCAAATCGCTGGATTGGTAATGCTGGAGCGGTGGATCCCCAGATTTAAGTCCTCTGGACTATTTTCTTTGGGGAACTGTGAACGACGAAATTTATCACGGTACTGCTAATGCTATTCCGGGAAGAACAGTTAGAAGAGCATAACAAGATATAGAAATGCGGGCACGCTTTTATGCCTTCAAGAAAATAGCAGCCAATTTGAAATTTTTAATCCAAAGCACTCTTGGTCAGTCCGGCGCCGGCGGTCTGTAACCAAGCTGAAGTTGGTTACTTGATAAGCACGACAAACAACAAGAAAAAGAAGAACGTGTTTATTTGGTAAAATGGCAAACCTAACGCTGAGGTCGCCGCCAGTCGCCGCTTGATCCAAGTGCATTTTGTTGGCGTTGCTTGGCAATTGGCAACGACTCCGGCGATCTGTAACCAAGTTCCAGTTGGGTACCTGAAGGTTTTTTGATTATTAACCCATTATTTTTAAAAAATGGTAACATGTTATACATTGCGGAAATGACAAAAACACGATTATCGGAAAATGCCAAAATTCAACATGGCGCCCATAAGAAAAACAAAAGTTGGCCATGGTTACATCGCCATCTTCGATGTTCTTTCAAATTAAAAAATGACACTGCATTCCTTCTTAAAAAGTACCTGTAGAATGTTTTTGTTTCAAATGTTTAGCTACATTTCGTTTTGAATAAAAAATTAAAAACGATATCTTAACATTTCAGTGTTTTGTGGATATCTTGAAAATGAAAAACGATAGCTTAAATTTCTTTTCAGATAATTGATTAGCACAAAAATGCGAAACTTTGCCAAATTTAAACATAGGTTCTATCTCCACTAATACGCGAGAACCTCATGGTGAGGCTCGAAATTGATCACCCGGTATACTGGGTTCAAAGCCATTATCATCTTCACCCCAAATCTAGAGTAATCAATCACATGTATCATACATTCATACACTAATTATTACAAAGTTTTTTTGATTATCTTATTTTTTTAGTATTCAGATAAATTAACCAACTTTTGAAAAGTTGACCCAAGTCATATGCAACCAAAAATACATTGCTCGCCATCTTCATAAAAAGGAAGTACCTATATCAATTTTATCTCTGTCAAGCAGTAGTAATTTACGACAGCGCAGATATTATTTATATTTAAGAAGATTTTAAGTGAAAATATGGCTTGTACTTTGCAGAAAATGGTATGAAAAATCTAGGGAATTTGGTGTTATTACATTGTCGCTATCTCTGTGTGGTGCGTTTTGGTTTGAACTGCTGAGCATGCGCCCACTTTGTTAAGACGCCGCTTGCTGTCGCACGTTTTTCGTCCTTTCGTACAGCAAACATGGCTGACAACGCTAACTCGATAGCCGCTGCCCTAGTTTTAGACTATTTGAAGAAGAAAGATGAATCTCTCGCCACTACATACCAAAAGAAAACGCAATCGGTAAGTGTATTATCCAATCTACGTACATATTTCGCCGAATTAAGGCGTACTTTCGGAAATAAACACGTTTATGTCGCAACCCACGTGGTTAGTTTTTTCAGCGATTGTTGCTAGTGTGTATGTGGGTTTTTTATATCGATTTCTTAATGTTTATTTGCAGCCCAATCTGCTAAAAGGTGCACCGCTACTGAACGATATTGTTGCGCATTATTTGAAGAATAATCCCAATGCAAAGAAACTAAAATTAGCAAAAGTTGATAGCGATAGTTCCAGTGATGAGGAAGAAGCCAAGCCTCAGGCAAAACCAGCATTGAACGGCATTGCTAAGAAAGCGGAGAGTTCGGATGATTCTTCAAGCGAGGATGAGAAAACGGTGAAAACTAAAGCTCGGCCTAAACCGGCTGTCAAACCAGCGCCGAAGAAAAAAGAGTCTTCTTCGGATGATAGTTCGTCAGAAGATGAGAAACCGGCAAAACCGACACCTGCTAAGGCTGCCACAAAACCTGCAGCAAAGAAAGAAGAAAGCTCGGATTCCTCCAGCGAGGAAGAAGAGGCTAAGAAACCCGCCGTAAAGGTTGCCCCAAAATTAACCGGCAAACCACCAGCTCCGGTAAAATTCGTAAAAAAACAGGAATCTTCTTCCGATGATTCCAGCGAAGATGAAGCTCCTGCAAAGAAAACACCTGTAAAACAAACAACTCCAGTTACACCAAAACCTGCCCAAAAGAAGGAAGAATCAAGCTCCGATGACTCTTCTTCCGAAGAAGAAAAACCGAAACCAGCAGCCAAAGCAACACCGGTAAAACAACCAGCGAAGAAAGCTGAATCTTCGGATTCCAGTTCGGAAGACGAAGCACCTAAAAAACCGGCTGTAGCCCAAAAAACGCCAACAAAGAAGTCTGAATCAGAGGATTCTGATTCTGATAGTGACGATGAGCCACCAGCAAAGAAGCCTGCCGTTGCCGCTAAGCCAGCTGTAAAGCCGGCAGCTAAGCCTGCTAAGAAAGAGAGCAGCAGCGAAGAGAGTTCTTCAGAAGACGAGAAACCAGCAAAGAAAGCGCCGGTGAAACCCGCTGCAAAGAAGGAAGAGAGCTCAGAGGACGAATCAAGCGACGATGAAGCGCCTAAACCAAAGGCTGCGCCTGCTAAAGCTGCTAAGAAAGAGTCGTCTTCCGAAGAAGATAGTGATGAGGAGGAAGATAAGAAGCCAAAAACGTCTACCCCAGCACCGAAAAAGGTAAGAATTGTCTTTAATTTCCAACTATCATTAATATTTTACGATGCAATTCAATTTAAAAAATCCATATTTTCTTATTTATTTTTTGTTTTCAATTATTTTTTAAATGTTTATGAATAAGAAAAGCTTTATCTATATTAGATTTGGTTAACATTGGTTTGAAACGGATGTAATTATGATCGTCTTTGCATAGACAACCTTGCAAGTTTAGGTTAGGTGTCCATGTGTTAACTTGGAACATAACCTAACTTTGTTGATCACAATAATTGGGTATTTGACTATTATTGGAAAACCATCTTAGTGTGGTTCACTTTACTTTGTAAATGTATTATTTTTTGTAATTATTTCCTCAATATTTCATAAAAATCAGCGTTAAACATTGAATCAGAAAAAGTCCCGCCAAAACGATAGTTTCTGTTGTACGTTGATCACGTGATTCTTGTGACGTCACACGATGCTGCATGTCCAATCGGCCCATACGGTTTGTAAGCATCGGCATCGTCGCCATTTGGTAATTGTGCTGTTGTTTTCACAATTTCTACATAATAGGTTTTAAATGATGTAAAAGTCCACAATGCAGAAATACGTAAATAAAAACTCCGGATAAACTAATTGTAGCTGTGCTGCAAGATTTGAAACTGCGAAGAAAGTGGTTGAGACTGGCTAGTAGAAATACAAATGAAATAAATAGCGGCCAAAACAAGTGTTTTTTGTTGTAAAGATTACTTTGACACAAGTAAAACTGACTAGAATAAGTTATCTATCGTATTTTTAATCCATGTATAATCTGACAGTTTAAGGTTAGGAGCAACCTCGCCTACAAAGGTATGCTTACATTGCACTTTTTACACTTTGCTTAGTTCCGGAGCGTAAAAATAAGGATTATGTTTAAAGAAGAATCCCACCATCAAAGCGTTAACTTTTGGTAGATTACCACTAACCGCTTTAACAAAGTTGTTTTCTATTTGTAAATTAACGTAGTAAATTCAAACGGGAGATACATATAAGCGTACTAATGAGTGACGTCACTGGAGACTGAGCTAATTACAGACCGTTTTCAATCACGTGATAGGACGTGAATAAAATTCAATTTTAGTTTTGGTTTTTAATAGAAATAAAGCATTTTTTTTTTAAGGTAACTAATAGTTTCCTTAAACTGTAATCTATTAGGATGATTATTAGATAATACAAGCCATATTTATTTTGAATACAGTCAAATGCCTTATTGTTGTGTCTATTAGTTTGTGTAAATTTTAGGTTAAATTTGTATAGCTGCTTTCCAATTATGCTCTGACGTACCCTGGCGCTCTTTAGGGTCAATGGGATTTCTATTACATATTTACAGTTAGTGCAACTCGTCAAAAGTCTTCCTTCCCCTCCCCTCTATTGCACAAAGTTTAAAGTGGTGCTTTTAACCAAATAACTTATACTGGTATAATGCGCCTAGAAAGAGAGGTTGTTCAGCTTTCAAAGCGAAATGGAAGATACTCTATTCTATTTCTTTCTACAATCATAACTTGCTCTAAGCGCATGCGCGAGCACTACGCGCATGCGCAAATTAGGCCGCAACAGTGTTGTTTAAAATTCGCGGTCGAATTCAGTCAGCGCGCCTGCGCATAGCGAACCAAAACATTTTCGCCATCTCCTTTCATACGCGGAAAAATATAACATTGGTCGGATAGGGTAAGACGCAGGGACTGCTTTTAACACTGATCAACTGACATCAGTGACATTTGTCATTTTGTAATAGGTTAGGTGCTTAACACGGAGAAAATTCAATGTAAAAATAGATTTACCCGGTCAATCTTTCATATTATCGTCAAAAAAACCGACGAATTAAACATATTGGAAATAATTTTAAATAAACAAGACTATGACGAAGCCCTTGGCCGTATTATTTTATTTTTTATTGGTATTATTTTTGAAAGTTGTATATATACCCTATGCGCATGCAAAATGTGACATTATTTGTTCCTTACAGACCACGCGGCCGCAATGTTGTGACGTTATTTTCTGGCCACACTGCACAGTAAAGTCGCGCACATCAGTTTCGGCCGAGTCAATGTCAGGGATTTTACATCCGTCTTATATGGCAATTTCTATAGTGTAGTTATTTTTAGTTCTAACGTGTGATTCTTGTGCACTTAGTGGAAACTAAACAATGTTTTCTAAGCCAGCAAAACGTAAACATGTGACATTGTCGATCCTGCAAAAACTGAACAAAATTGAACAGATGGAAAAATGTGAAAATCGAAACAGTATTATGAGTAAATTCAATATTTTATCCACTACTGGAAATAGAATTTATTTATTTCTACTATATATGATATCAAAAAACAAAAACCTCAATTAGAGAATTTTTCTTTACAATCTGACAATTTGATTTTTAAGACTGAAAAAAGCATAACAACCGTTTTACACTACGCAATTCTTGTGCGAGAAGTTACACAAGAAGTTGTTAAGCACCCGAGATCTGCAAACAGAAAATGGTTCAATGTGTAGATAAACTAGTCAGCAAACAAAAATTCATCACAAATTCTGTTTAAGGTGTTGTTGTACCTAGTCACTGCACAAATTGTGTACCAAATTGCGCACTAAAATGCGTAGTGTAAAGCAGCTATAAGTTGTATGTATGTTTTTAAACAATACCAAAAAACTGTCATTTTTCACCGATACACTTACTAATTTACTCATTTCTTAATCTATTCTTGACAGGTTGTTGCAAACAAGGAGTCTTCGAGCGAAGATGAGGATGATGAAGAAGAAAAAAAGCCAACGAAAAAAAGAAAAGCTGATGACGAAGAATTAACTCCCGTCTCCAAGAAGCAAAAGAATGACAGCTTCAATAACGGCAACCAGGTATATGCTGTAATTTTTATCTCTGTATTCTTTAAGTCCAGGAGAAACCCACTATACTTTAACTTTTCAGCAAAATTGATAAACAGTAAAAAAGTTCATTCGTGAGTAAAAAAAATATAGTACTCACGAGCAATATTTTTATTACTTGTGAATAGGAGTGGGTGATCTTACAAATTTGTGATCAATCTTCGATCACAATTGGAGATTGATCTGATCGATCAGATCGATTCTGATCGATCAATAAATTTTTTTCTTCTTCCAGATACGTACAATATGTATCCGGCCACGTACGTTTCATCAAAAGATCGATCAGATTGACCTATCAAATAAGAAGATTGACCAGATCAATCATCGATTTTTTGGTGCAGCCCTACTCACGACTAATGCAAAATATCACTAGTTTTGTAATAAAAATATTACTTGAGTAACCAAACTGGATTACTCATGAGTAATATTTTTACTTTCTTGATAAATTTCTCCACGGTATTTCAAGTTGGTTTCTCCAGGTCTTTTTGCGACTGTGTAAAAGAAGCATTGATTTTTTTCACCTCTACGAAATAAAAGAGTAGCTTTCCACTTTTCTTCATTTTTCGGCAAGAAATTAACTGATTTACTTAACGTTTGTAGCAGCGGGCAAATAACACGCCTTTCCGCCGCGTTCAGGAGGAGAAGGTCCAAATCGATCCGAGACTGCAAAACAATTCCTTCGATGCAAAGGTAACGTGCGAGCGTAACACGTAGCGATTGGTGTACAACGGACGCGCAATGCTTTCACGTTACCCGTGTGTATTCTAGCGTTAGAGGACAAAAAAAGACATCTATCATTCGTGTATATGTTAAGGTGCTTTGATAAGAGCTGCAAAATAGCCTAAATAGGATGGCGAGACAAGCAAAGATCCTGAAAATTATTAAAATCAACAAAAATCAATGCTTTACTTTACTAATTATCGCAAAAGAACACCGAAACATTGCCTCTCTGTTGTATACTAATCTGTATTTTTTCTTCTTCCCCGATTGTCGCGTAGGATGAAGAGAACGGCGGCGGAGACAATAGCTTTAACAAAGGAGGGGGCTTTAGAGGACGTGGGGGCAGAGGCCGCGGTGACTTCCGAGGAGGTCGTGGCGACTTCCGAGGTGGCCGCGGGGGTGGTGACTTCCGAGGGGGCCGCGGGGGTGGCGGATTCCGCGGTCGCGGTGGTGGTGACTTTAGAGGGGGCCGCGGAGGCGGTGATTTCAGAGGGGGTCGCGGGGGCGGTGACTTCCGTGGGGGGCGCGGGGGCGGAGGCTTCCGTAAATCTTTTGATGGAGATGATCAACAAGGAGGTGGCTTTGGAGGTCGCGGCGGATTCAGGAAATCGTTTGACGGTGGTGACAGGGGTGGCCGCGGCGGATTCAGGAAATCGTTTGACGGCGGCGACAGGGGAGGTCGTGGAGGTTTCAGGAAATCGTTTGATAACAACAGGGGCGGTGGTTTCAGGGGAGGCCGAGGGGGCTTTGGCGGTGACAGTTCTGGGGGCGCAGACCAACAGAATAAGAAGATTAAGTTCGACGATTAGATTGATTTAATTAGATGATATATCTTATTTAATTTTAAGGTAAGTTTTCTTGGTAATTTTTATACTAGAGCAGTGCTAGGCAATATGCATTTATAGTAAAACGCATTGCAAGAGCTTGTGTGTGTTTGCTATAGATCAAGTCAATTCAAATCAAGGGCTATATATCAAATTTTTAAACTGTTTTAATTTATAGAGTCAATCTACAAATGCAATGTTGCAGGAATTTTGGGTTGTTTGCAGAAATAGGCCAATGTAAAATAAACAAAAAACATAATCAAAATTAGTTTGACACGTCCTTTGCAAGTGGCCCATATAGAAACCATAAAGCACTGCTCAGAATTGGGGCACATGAATTAAATAAGAAACTGTGTAGTATCCAACAAGATAAAAATGATTTAACTTATAACTTGCCGTTATCTTTTACAAGATAACAACTGATTTCTTGGCACAATATTTTGTATAATATGAAACATGTTTTAAAGTAAAGATCATTTGGAATTTGGTATGCTCCAAAATCCACCGATTATTATTACGCCCTGCGATATAAGAAAAATTGCTCGCTAATCGGCGTAACAGCAACGTTTATATCTTAATTATCGATTAATTTTCTGTACTGACTAATCATACAAAATATAAATGCAAGAAACCAAAAATACATCTTGCTATATCTTGCTTATCTTTTGATTTTTCTTGAAACTAAATTTTTTAAGGCTTTTTTTTTTCAATTTATCTGTTCTAATAATATCACAAAATTTTTAAAAGAAGCTAAGACAAATATTTACATTTATTTTATCTTTTCAGAGGAATGCACGTGGATCTTGGGGCGAAAGGGCGAATAACGATCTGAAGGTGACGCGCGGCAAGTCTTTCAGACACGAGAAGACAAAAAAGAAGCGTGGATCTTACCGTGGCGGAGCAATCGACATATCTGTCAACTCGATAAAGTTTGAAGATTGAATTTGCGTCAAACCTTCAATTTTGTTTCAACAAGTGCGAGCTCGAAGCATTTATTTACAAGACAGTTCCCCGTATAGTTTAACCTGATCATTTTATCCGTATTACCTTAAACTTAATTGATTTTAATTCCCTATTTTCGTTGTTGCCCCATAGATTTAATGTTATCCGTATAGGTCTAGTTTGAGAAGTGTTGAATTTGCGACTTGCTTAGTATAGTATTTTGCAGTACGCTGGTAATTTCGGATTGTATGGTACAGATTTTTTTCCGTTTTGTGTTCTTTTAAATGCGTTGATGACTGAGCGTAATTGTGCGGTTATATTTTTGTACTTCATTATCCGTCGCGGGGCGTGTGTGATTGTATATGCTGGTATGTTGCTCGAAACTAATTTTTTATGTAAATAATTTAGATTTATTTAATTAAACAAGATACAGAATAGACCATTGTCCTTTCGTTTATATGCTGTTTTTTATTTCTGTTTTCTCCTTATGCTCATTTACACCATAATTTTCTAGCAACCTCTAAGTGCCTTCTAAGTCATGTGCCTGGCCAAATCAGATTTTTTTAAAGGCAATTCTTACATATGGGGCCTTACAGCAAAATTTGACAAAAAGATAATTAAAAATATTGTTTAGGGAAAATGGATTTTGTAAATTCAATATGAAATTGGGTTCTAATTTTTTATTGTACAAGGTTTTCGAAAACAAAGTGGGGTAAAAATGTTAAAAACTAAATTTTGGTATTTTTACAAATTTATGCCACCTGGTTTCGTACGTAAGACCATAAATCTACAAGATTTACAAAATTATCATTAAAACAATTAACAGCTCTACCACCAATACAAAAAATATGGGGTTGCCATTTAAAAGAAAATGTCAATGACGTCATAAGTCGAAAACAATTGAATTTTTTTATCAATACGTTATGTATATCATGCTAAATAGTATCTAGTATATCATTAACTTGTGAATCATCAAAATTAAATCAACATTAATTTTGATGTGTAGTAGATCTAGTGCTCAATATTTATTATTTTAATGCATAAGTTGCATGCTTAAAATGCACGCTTAAATCAAACCTCTTATTATTATATTAAATAACTACAAAACGACAAGAAGATTTCAATTTATTGTAACATTGCAATCACAAATAAATTCACCAATATCTCACATACAAAATAAAGACAAAAACTGAATGTGGGGAAAGTTTGCCAACTACAGGTATACTGGGTACATGTAAAAAAATTTGTTTCCTATGTTTTCGGAATTTTCAAGAATATTTTGTCCTAGCGTACAGTGCCGAACTGAAATAATGGACATACAATTAGCAAATTTTAGTTATTTAATTAAAAACTGGAAAAAGACATTGTGCACATCTTTTCATAAAGGCAGTAGTTAAAAGCTCGCTAGAATATGGCTGCCGTTACAAATATGCAGTGGGCAGAACTTTTTAAAATATTGCACCGCAAAAAAGACTTCTTGAAAAATATTAGCTATTATCACCAATACCATCGAGATTGTCCGTCTTCTTTTTGCAATCTACAGCACGAGTCAAAATAAATTGTGCCAATGTTACAATATACGTGGTATTTGCTGTGTAGCCCTAAACTACCACGTTCAAGTTTTCATTTCATCTTACTTAGAAGGCTATATTACTTAGTAAATTTTGTGGCACTGTGGACACGTTTATCTAATGCAAGATGTGAGAAAATAAGCTATAAATTTTGAGAAGGTATACGGTAATAGTAGACTAATTTTTGATAATGAAATCAATATGGTACCAGAAACTGCATGAGGAAAGCAGCACGTGTGAAGTATCATAGAACAACTCTTAAAACCAAATATGTACAGTAGAGCGTCGATAATCCGAATGCCCAAAAAACAATAAAACAAATATCGCCAAGTAATTGAGTAAACAGCCATTTTGGTGATTCCTGTTTCCAGATATATCGTTTTTGCTTTATATCTTGTATCCAATACTCGTATTTTCTACTACTTAACTATAATATTTGATAATCCGAACCTACCTCGGTCCGAATTAGTTCGGGTTATTGACAGTCTACTGTATATGAAACTTTTTTTATTTAACGTCACTCAAAACAATTAAAGACTGGTACTAAAATGATAAAACTTTGGTTCAACGTCCAGATTCATTTTGGTGCAAAAGCAGTTTATATACATATTATTAGGAAAACTAAGAAAATTAAAACAAATACTCCTGGAAACATTTAATTGGTAAAAATACATCTGCTTGTCACTTTTGTTATTAAAATCCTGTATCTATGGCATAAGTTAAACCAGGTATGATGTCTCCTCACTTTCTACTACCTGCATGTTTAAACCACGTAAACCATAAAATTGTACAATCAATCCACAAGAAATACATCCAAGTAGAAACAAACGGAAAATATCCCTTTCACAATAAAATCACAAAAAAATACATCGGAATCATTCGCGTATCTATATACAAAATCACTTAAATTAAAATTAATTTAAAATCATCACTACAAGCTATCGCCTACGCCACTCAAAAATGGGGCCTGCATCAGTCCGATTGCGTTAATTCTCCTTTCCAACGTGGCCCCCCTGTCCATATGTGTCTTTTTGTGCGTTTTTAGCGCAGAACTCTGCCGAAATGCTGATCCACACATGTCGCATATATATGGTTTCTCGCCTGTATGAATTCGAAGGTGCGAGCTGAGATCGTTCGATTGCGAGAACGCTTTCGAGCAGTACTGACAGACATACGGCTTCTCGCCTGTGTGCGTCCTCTTGTGGCGAGCGAGGATTCCCGACCTTGAGAATTTCATCTTGCACACTTCGCACTCGTAGGGCTTCTCGCCCGAGTGAATGCGTTTGTGCTTCGTCAGTGAACTGGATGTAGTAAAACCATGGTTGCATACGCTGCACACAAATGGTCTTGCCCCTAAAATAAACAATAAAATTCATAATATTTTTATTTTTACTTTTTATCATATGCAGTATGATAAAGTATTGTAATAGTGCCAAAAAACAAATTTGAGATTTTAGCGGAATTAGGTCTTTTCGGGTCCCCTGAACATTTTTGACCATGGAACAAAAAATGTCTGTGTGTGTGTGTGTGTGTGTGCGCGTGTGTATGTGTGTGTGTGTATGAGTGTGTACCTGTTTTTGTGATGACGATTTCGGAGAAACTACTAAAGATATCGACTCCATATTTACAAGTTTCATGACCAAACTTAGAGTTGAAAAGGGTTTTGTTCAAAACGGTCCAAAGGAACAGGATGTTCCTCTAACCATTTTTCAAGGATTTTGCAAATGAGCCGCCATTTCCGTAATTTCGCCAAACTAATTAAATAATAAATTAAACTAGAGGAAATTTAGTACAATTTATGTCTATGACATTGTTTGGTAAAATTAATAGTTTAGATGCATGAGCAAATTATGTTTGGTCGAGATCGGTCATGTCTGCATTATTACAAAACTAGTTACCCAGGATATGACAGATACAGATTTTCATTCCAATGACAGAAGGTAGTGTCAAATGCTGATCTTTTGACAGTCCTGGCTAACTAGCTTTATTTTAATGCAGACACGACAGATCTCGATCAAATAAAATCTAATGAAGCTAAACTATTAATTTTATATATAGTATGATAAAGTCATGTGCGAGGCCACATCAGATTTTTTTATTATTTATTATTAAGGGTCTACATTAAAAAACTGCCCGAAACCGATGTCGCCCACTCCAAGAATTTAACCTTTAGAATTTTGAAATCATTAAAATAGAGCATACGCAAGAAGGACGCCTTGTTTATGTGATAGAATTGTTTTTCATATTTCAATTAAAACGTTTTCGAAGATGGGCAGTTTTCAACTATTCCAGTCGATATTGACAATTTGATAATGATTCAATTTGAATGGATAATGCATAAATACAATTGTTACAGTGTCCCGCAGTATTCTGCCGAGCGGTTTTGGCATAAAATAACCACAACACCATGTTTTGTGCAAAAATGTGTTTCCATCAGTTAAATTTGCAGGGTTTGGCGGTCCTCTGCTTGGTGGCGCTAGTTGTTCTAGAGAATAAATTTATTCCTGGCTTTGTTACCAGCATTTCTATTCAAATCAAATCAAATAGGCTTTAATAACTGTACAGTTAACGTCAAGAACATTTCATTTTCATTTACAAATACATACTACACACCAATGTCTTCAAGAACAGCAACTTGTTCACAGCACAACTTGTTCCATTGTTATTGATCTATGGAAGAATTAAGAATTAAGTTACGACCCACTTCTAACACTGCAAGTTTGCGACAGGCCAATACGGTATAAAACTTCTCAACTTCTGTGTGGAAACTGATGTATTTCGTTCATAATAAATAACAAACCCAAATAATTATCAAAAACAGCATATTATTTGTTTTTCGTCCTGCATTTGCAGCTGTTTCATAGTCGGACTGAACAGGGCAACAGAATATGTTAGGAGGTTGTGATACCAACCAGTCGTCGCTCGGTGTATGTGCTCGGAGCGCACGGCAGACTCGTGCAGAAATCAAGGAAATGGAATCAAGATCTACTCGATTCGAACTTGTTAATTAAAATCCTGTCAAATAAAATTTGGTATTTTAAATAGAAACATAAAATTTTTTTTTTGCTTCCCTGTCCACATACATCGATTTTTATCAGTGTTTCGTATACCTAAATGCAACAAGTTTTATGCCATGAGTTAATGAGACTTTCCCATTTTCTTTTGGTTTATTTTTGCGGATCGTTTCATATTGAATATACTGATTATTATTCAAGCTAACATTTTTCTGTTTATTTGAAGAATGCATAGAATATGCTAAATATGGTCAACAAAATAATGTTTGGTTAGCTAGTTTTATTTTAATGCAGACACGACCGATCTCGATCAAATCTCAAGCAGCTAAACTATTAATTTTATATAATTTTATATAAACTAATGTGCCTGGCCACAGTAGATTTTTTACTATTTTAATCACTCCATAGCCACATTGACATAGATGTTTTTTAATTGTTTTTGTTCATGATGTTGTTTTGAATATATCCCTACATTTAACAACAATATTTAGCAAAATATATGGTATATATCTGGTATCTTTGTAATCGGAAAAATGTTTAGGCCCAAAAACTAATTAACCAAATTAAATCACGCAAAAAACCAAATTAAATCACGCAAGTTCAAGCCTTAAAGATGCATCTTGGTATGGACTACGAATACAGTTACTCGTCAAGTTAACAAGAATTATTCACAAAAGTTAGCAAAAGGCAAAACAATTACTATGCAAAGAGCGAATCCAATTTACTACGTGAATTTGAGCGTACTTACAGAAATTTATCACATTTTCCTTGTTAACATTTTGACATCATTTTGCTAAATATATCATGTGACGTAGGCTTTTTGTTGTCAAATTCATAATCTACAGATAAAAAACCTTCAATAAGGTGTGTTGAAAAGTTAGCCAGTGTTGAAGTGTAGGCAGTAAACTAAACGAAATCATTCTAGTAGTTAGTATATTGTAGTCCGACACTGATTTAATCGAGCAGAAGCTAAATCAAGACAATTATTCCTGATACGTACCGGTGTGTTTCCGAAGGTGAGCGCTCAGCTCACCTTTGCTGGCAAAGCCACTGCCGCACGTGGGGCAGATGTGTGCCTTTATTCCGGTATGCCTGATTGTATGCTGCCTCAAGTTCCCAAGCTGGTTGAATCCTTTGCCGCACGTTGAACAGAGGAATGGTTTCTCGCCATTATGCGTTCGCATGTGATCTTTCAGATTTGATATTTGATTAAAACCTACAAAATAAAATCAAGTTTCCATAAATAATTTCACTAATTTTGACTATTATACAAGGTGCTAGTGTTACGAGATAATTTGAAATAAGTATATTATTATGTTTGAATTAATTTCATCTTATAAACAAGATGACCCACATTGCCTAATACTTGCAGTTTCAAGTACGGTAATGACATATTTATGCAAGTGATAAAGAGCCACATAGCAGTTTATTCGAGAAGAATTGTATGTGTCGGTGTTCACGAAGTAGACAACCGACACCGGTAATAGAAGGCAGTGACCTGCTTTGGTTGTTTATTTCATTATTTTGTGTCTTATCAATATTATACAGCAGTAAAGGGGCATTTAGTTTATTTGTCTCTATAATTTTATTATAAAATATGTTGTGTCACTACTACAACACGATCGTGCAATTCTAAATTGGATATAAGTATTCTGTGATGAGACGAGCACCATTTAAACGAGATTGTGACGGGTTAAGCGGCATCTTAAAACACATCTTTGCTAATTGCAAAATTGGGAAAACCACATACTATTTTATGAATGGCATTATCAAGACTATTCCTTTGACTCACAATACAGTACAACGACAGTTTTCTCTTCAACTCGATGAGTCTACGATACCAGACAATTAATCTTTACTTTTACCATACGTTCGATTTATAAAAGATGATCAAATTTGCCAAGAACTATTATTTGCACAAACAATGAGTTCTGATACTAAAGGAGAGTCAATATTTCATGTGTTAGGAACAGTTCTTTAAAGAAAAAGAGTTGGTAGAGCGCTTTCGTGGGTTTGTAGCATTTCTGAAAAAGTCAGTACGTAATATAGTATGGTAGATTGTGTAATTTATCAACAATATTTAGTGGCAATAAATGAGTGATTGCTTGCATACGGCATTACACTACGTAATTACAACAATTAATATTAGAAGCGATGCCCTTAACAATAGTTTGTTTAAACAAATTAGCAGAGAAAATGCTGAAAATTTTACTCGTATGCTACGTCATACTGAGGTAGGGTGGCTATCAAAGGGTGCCTGTTTAAATCAATTTGATAAAAGCTTTGATTAAGTTCTAGAGTTTTTTCAAGACAAAGAAGATTCACTATGAGGATCTTAAGAATATTCAAAGCAGACATTGCTTATTCGACAGACATATATAACAAGTTCAATGAAATAAATTTAAAACTGCAAGAATCTGTATTTGAATCTGAGGTGGCGAATCGATATGGTTTTTAACAGACAAGAAATCTAATTTTTCTACAGGCATTCTTGAATTTTTGGCAACACGTAAAGGTCCATTGGCATCCATAGACATGCATACAACTTACCTTTATTGCAAATATCACACACGTGAGGTTTGACTCCTGAATGGACATTCATGTGGTTCAAATATTGGAAAGTTCGTGCAAAGCCCTTCCCACAGAGTTTACAATTATGGGGCCTGTCGTGTGTGTGCACCTTAAGATGTCTCGTTAGATGAGACTTTTTTGAGAATTTCTTATTGCACTGAGGGCATTGATTTGATTTATGCACGTCAACATGTTTCAAAAATTCTTGGGAATCGATGAATTCAGCATCACAAGTTCTACATTTCAAACAAATGTCTGCTTTAAATTCCCCGTCGCTGGTATTTGTTTCTGTGTCTTCAGTCTCTATCAGAGACCCGCTATCCTCCAATTTAATATGTGTCATCTCGTGCGTATCGAGTAAATCTTGAGTGGCAAATGCTTTCGTACAAATGTCACATTCAAATTCTTCTGAATCCGGAATATGTTTCTTTTTGTGTTTTAGGAGAAGACTTTGCCGAACGAAAGGTCTCAGACATATATCACATTCATGTAGCTTCACATGCGTGCTTATTTTTGGTTCTTCGGTCTCAACTATCGTTTCCTCAGAATCGCAGGGTACAGAAAAATCATCGATTTCCTCGTCGTTTCCATTAAAATTATAAATCTCCGGTTTTACTAATATATTCTCCGAATCATGCAACTCCGTTTGCGTAGTTTCCTCTTTCGAATTCCCAATCTTCTGTTCCAATCGATCTCGTAATGAAATATCTGACGCTTCACATTGCAACTTAAATAAATACATCTCCTCAATTTTGCTCGCACAATTACCACATATTTCCTCAGGAAGGCCGTCTCCGAATTTTACCTACAATAAATTATATGTTATTGTTGATAAACAGTAGTATTCTAAAGATTTACCTGCACCGAGGTATACGCCATAATCATCTCGGCCAGTTGCATGTCTATTTCTGTGGTTTGAGGTTTCATAAAAATTGACTGAAAGTCCCCTTGCTCGGTCATGCAGGCCCTGCAAACGTTCTGTTGGGGCTCCTCATCCATCATTCACGAAATAGGTACTCGGCGAAAAACTTTTTGGCGTCAATCGCTACGCGAGCCCCACCTATTTGAAAGCGCATAACATAACGGTGTTTGGGAGCGGGCCGCGCGCAAGCGCGCACCCTAGCAGCAAATGGGTGCGTTCTGCCACTTTAAGCACTTTAGCGCTTGCGCTCTGCGGACGGCAGCAATAGACGCTTCTACTTTTGGTTTTTGATGGTCACGGTGTGCGCGCGCATTTCCCCCAGGACGAATTTAAGTTGGCAACTGCTTTGTAAGACGCCCAATTAGTATCAAATGAAATGTAATTGATAAACGATAGGTGTGAGAATGGTTTGCATTCATTGAAAACTGAATAATTATATGATAGATAGATAGATATCATTTATTTCCAAATACAACTACAAGGTAGGTATTACAGCAAGTGAACATGAACACCAATATACCTACAGTGCTTTTTGGTTAGGACATGGTTAGGACAGTTCAGCAAATTTTCCAAAGTACATAAAAACAGGTGCACCCGCGGCAAACTTCTTTGATTTGGGACACGTAGGTACAGAACAACAGAACACTTCATGATTAAACCTGAAATTGGTAATTTTATTTGGAACGCGTGCTTTCTGGGGATTTTAAGCAATATTATGTTACCAGATTTGACTGCGGCGGCAAGTCTTCTGCGCATGCTGTCTAGCATTTTGGGTCAGAAGTAGAAGCGTCTATTGGGCAGCATCAACATGAACGCGATTGCCATTGGTTGCTGAGTTCAGCGCTTACGCCCTTAAAGTGGCAGAACGCATCACTGTAATATGGTTTGGAAGAACGGATTGTTGGCCGAAAGTCAAATGTTCAAGTTTGAATTAAGTTAAATTCTGTATCCTATATGAAAGTGCACAGATTAGTTTATTAAACAAGAATGTGGTGGAATTGATGGGCAATTACAACGCAGTCTGTCACAATAATAAACCAAAATGGCGCATAGTGCGCTGCTACCAGTCCCTGCGTCTTACCCTATCCTACCAATGTAATATTTTTCCGCGTATGAAAGGAGATAGCGAAAATGTTTTGGTTCGCTATGCGCAGGCGCGCTGACTGAATTTGACCGCGAATTTTAAACAACACTGTTGCGGCCTAATGTGCGCATGCGCGTAGTGCTCGCGCATGCGCGTAGAGCATGTTGTGATTGTAGAAAGAAATAGAATAGAGTATCTTCCATTTCGCTTTGAAACCTGAACAACCTCTCTTTCTAGGCGCATTATACCAGTATAAGTTATTTGGCTGCTACCACTATTGAAATATCAAATTCGCTTACCAAAAACCGAGCACTCAGTATATTATTTGTTTATTTAAGCAATAAATAACGAAAATGTTATGTTGGAGTATCCTACTGAAGGTATGTATTTCATATTTCGTAAATATGAATGAAGAATAATTTTAAATCGCTATAGAAACACAGAAGAACAAATTAACCTAAAGTTTCGTTACACATACAAAAAAAATGTTTGCACTAGTTTGTACTTATTGTAGGATATATTTATGATTCCACGCTTTATCAATAAATCCCATTTATATTTAGCTGCTAATAACTGCTAATTCTCCGTAATTTACTTTTCTTTGGTAGGTAGTTTTGCGTGAAATCAGGCCCGGACTTCCGTTTAAACGCAATACGCGTCAAGTTTCAGCAAGTTTTTGTCTGTTATTTATTTATACAAAGTTACAAGCAATACAAGAAACTAAAGATAAATATACTGTATAATTCAACTTTCAACTATATTAAATTAAGCATGGAGTTGAAAAATATTGCTGCCTATTAATACATCCTATCCCAGAAACTTGTTTACTTTTTGGATTTAACAATTTAGAAATTTGATTTATGTCCAGCTTTTTGGGTCAAATACCCCAATGTGCATCGACACCGAAAGTCAGCCGAGTGTAGGTACGGGCACGGTGCGAGCGCGCTGCGTCCATGTGTGTTCTGGGCTCAACACGGTATTTTACCATGCTGAATGGTAAAATTTACCATGAACAACGGTTTATTTACTGGTACTTTTTTCAGTGTATGAGTATTGGACGAATCACAAGGAAAAGTAAACATGGATGAAGAACTTATTGAAATGGTAAGGAAATATCCTGTAACACATTCAGTAAACATTTCGATATGATGTTCAGAACATTTTTCTGAATCTATTGACATTTTTACTTTATCATACGTAGTATGAAAAGTATTGTAAACGTGCCGAAAAAAATGTTTGACACTTTAGCGGAAATATGTCTTTTTGGGTACCCTGAACATTTTGACACATTTTTGACCACGGTATAAAAAGTCTCTGTGAAACTTCATATTTAGAATGATGACTAAACTTCATATTTAGGAAAATGACTAAACTTAGAGCTATAAAGCTTTTTGTTCAGGGGGTCCCAAGGAACTGAATAAATCAGCAAATGCTCTTACCATTTTTCAACAATTTTGCAAATGAGCCGCTATTTCTGTAATTTCGTCAAAATAGTTAAATAAAAGGTTAGTGTTATAGTTTGGAATGCTTGTTTTTATTTAACTACACATAATGCTCTTAAATAATATGTAGTACAATATATCTCTAACTATCAACACAAAATTCAAGATAAATTGGACCAATTTTGATTAGAATTGTGTTGATTTTTGTACTTAACCTTCTATTCATCTATACATGCATCAGTGCTTTTTGTTGATTCTACATCGCATCCTCTTTCATTTTGCGAAGGACCATGAAGTACGACACGGAACCTCTTAAAATCTAAAACAAAATACTTAAAAACCACCAGCCCACATAATGAACATAGATTTACAGTACCGTTGTGAAGGTCTCCAAAGATATTTTTGAGAATTTCCCTGACGTCAAATAAGATTGACGTTGGGCTCTCATCATAATTAACATGATGCTAGTCTTGATATCTTTATCTGCTTGTAACCAGTTGAAATCATATGCAGCTTTCGACACAATACCGCTGTACAATGATATTTCGTTACCATTCCAGCAATAGATTAATAATTGGAAAAACATTGCCGTGGTGAATGAAGACATGCTGACAAAGTTCGGACTGGTTATTGGCGACTGCAAAGGTTAAGACGTTATTAATGGTCAACTGTATAGCGGAGATTATTGCAAAATATTTAAGGTTTTTACTAACGGAGAATGAAAGAATAGATAGAAGACTGCGGCAGACGATCAAACAACAGATAGAAGAACAACAGAGCGGGTGTAGAACGGAAAGGAGCAAACAGGATCATATTTTCTCAATAAAACAACTAATAGAAAAATGCCATGCAAAGAACAGTGATATATACCTAGCATTTATAGATTTGGAGAAAGCATTTGATAGAGTACCAAGACAGATTATCAGGGAAAGTCTACAGCAACGAGGAGTAGATACCACACTGAGGAAAGCAATACAAAGCTTATTAAATAATACTCCGAACTATGTAAGAACAAATAACATAGAATCAGAAAAATTCAGCATAACTGATGGATTGAGACAAGGAGGTGTGCTAAGTCCAACGTTTTTCATAATGGGCATGGATAATACCATGAAACAAATAAAACAAAAAATGCATAAGCTGACCATAGGATATCGCAAACTGAAGCCAATTAGAATAGCTGACTGCGCTTTTGCAGATGATATTATGGTATGTGCAAAAGGAGAGAGAGAGAGAGAGAGAGAGTTGGAGAAGAACTTAAGAATAAGGAAGAAAAGCCTGAAAGCCCGTAACATGACAGTAATGAGCGTGAGTAAGGAGATAAAGAGCACTAACATAACATACCGCTAAATGGACAAAACTTGGAACAGGTGGAGGTATTTAAGTATTTGGGCGTTAACATAGACGGAAGTGGTAGTATGGAAGATGAAATTAAGGATAGATTGAACCAAGCAGCACAAGTATATTACGTTTTGAGACAACCATTTATAGGGAAAAGCGAAATATCAGCCAAAACCAAAATGACGGTATTCAAAACCATATTCAGACCAATATTGACATACGGACGTGAAAGCTGGGTACTAAGAAAAGCCATGAAGAGCAGGCTGTAGGCTATGGAAATGCTATACTTACGAAAGGTAAAAAAAATAACTCGGAGGGACAGAATAAGAAATGAACATGTCAGGTCTGAATTGAACATAGAACCCATAATAGAAAGTGTAGAGAAACAACAACTTAAATGGTTCGGACATATAGCAGAATGAATGAAGAAAGGCCATCAAAGTAGATATGGGAGGCAAAAGTACAGGGTAAGCGTGCGAAGAGAAGGCCAAAGAAAACCTGGAACGATGAGGTGATGTAAGTGCTGAAGAACTAACGCTTAAAGCTTCTGCCACATTATTATGTAACAGTCTACACTAGTAAATACTGTCTACACTAAATATAAATATCCAAATTGATGGTAAGAAAAGAACTCCTCGCAAAAGTTCTTCAATGTGCTTCTATCATAAAAATCTAGCCTAAAAATATTACTCAATAAATCAAAGCTCGGTCTGGACACCTGCTGAACGCAAAAATAATTTGTGAAAAAATATACTCACCACTGAACTTTGGTATAATCCAACGCAAAGTGACATGAGGCTCCCTAAAAACTGAATTAAAAAGAGTACACTGAAAGTATTCTCGATATCATCAAGCAACTGTATAATAGCATGATGGTGTTTCACGCAATTATTTACTGAAACCCTTAAATTTCTGATGAATTCTCCTTCGTATTTATCCACCTTTTCAAATGTCAGAGATTCTCCAAATTTATTCACGTAAGTTACATACTCGCACTGCTTCTTTTCAGTACTTAATTTACCCTGAAATCACACAAGCATCTAAATGAAGGCATATATCAATACATTCAGTGAGGTCGTGAAGTATGGAAACAAACTCTCTGAAACGGTTTGTTATTGGAAAAAATTCTCGGGCACGTCGATTTTTAATGATCAAAATATACATTTTTTCAAAGATTTTTTAAAACAACAAATCGTCTTCACACATTCGGAATTTTGTCGGTCTAACTCTCTTCATAACAGCACAAGTGATAATTTCCTCATCCGTTAGAAAGCGATGTGAAATTGTCTTTTCATTTGACGTACCTACCTATTTGAAACTTTTTACACAATGTTGCCAAATAAAGAAAAAAATCACAATCGTTTACGTTAACCCGGTATATCTTATTCACATTTTTTCAAAGGAATCATCATCATACCTTAGTCATTCTTTCAGTGCGCGCTGTGACATTCAAGATGGCGTTAATGACGATCTTAAATTGCCCTGTTGCGTGTATCATAAGTCCAGTGATTATTGTATCCGTATTTCCAAGGTACCAACCGAACAACGCGATGCTAAAAACTTGATAGAAGAAGGCAAATTCATAATAGGGACTTTTGCTGTAATCCACAGGAAATGGCAATGTTGAAGGATACGGAAATACAGCTACAACTTCTGTTAGATTCGGTGTTATGATCTTCGTTGTTGTGGTGTTTCTTAAGCATGGTATTACTCGTGTGCTTAACATCAAAATTACCACAATACCAAAAATTCTTGCCTGCAAAATTCACACGGTTTAGAAGCAAATTTACAAACTGATTAGTAAGACGACAGCTTCAAAGAGAAGAAGAACAATAATAAACAATAAACATTGGATAGAAACAAACGGGTACAAACAAGTTTTAAGGCAAATGCACCTGGAATTGGGGGGGGGGCTACATTACATAATATTAGTAATAATAATTAGTAATACACAATTCAGCAGTTCTGTCATGAAAATCAGCTGTTTGTGACACACTTTAATGACGACACCCCTGAATTTTATTTATTTTAAGAAGTAGAAGTTTGAAGTCTTGTATAACGCAGAAGTTCATTTGCTGTATTTCTTAGGGCGGGGTTTTCAACGCTAATTTGAACCATAAACCGAGTTTAGATATACAAAATCCTTGAGACCAAAAGTAGGATTAAACCTAAACGTGGTTTAAACAGGCATTGAAAACCCCAATACTTGATTATTTTACGATGGGTTGCAGATATCGGAATAACACAATGTCAACAACAATGTCACAATGTGAAAATTAACGCATTTTGACATGACACATAGTTTTCAAGCGAGGTAGGATTTTTTTTACTATCCAGCAACCATCAAAATTATCATTACTAAATGAAAAGCCAAACTAATTTATTCAACAAAATTCATAAGGAGTTCAAACAGAAAAGCTGATTTTTAAACCCATAAGTAGGGATTCTATTAACGGTAAACCGGTTTTACCGACCAATATCAGAACAGAAATTACCGGTAAATTTTACCAATACAAACCGGTAACCACAATTGGAAAATGCGAATTTGAAATTGAAACTTTACACCACACTACTTTCGATTTTTTCTAAAACTTCTTTTTAGTAACTAGAAAAAAGGATTTAAATTAACGAGATATGGATAAACCAGACACACATCTTTATCTATTTTAGAAAACCAACCTGGTGCATTTAAGGTTATCTTGTTTGTTTATTTAATGCCGATTTACTTTTGCAATATTTTGCTGCAAACACGTCAGTGCAAATTAATTTTCATAAATTTAACCAGTTGTACAAAGGCTAGCGCATCACTGGGCGATTAATAATGAATGAAATTTTTGAGTAAAACATGAAAAACGAAATGGATATTACCAATAGCAGTTACAGCTGATACTACCAGTATTTTTTGCAATACCTGCGTATTCGTTTGTAGAACAGCGTTATTTACAATGTTAACTTCCTCAATACCTCCCCTGTCCACATTCGGCAGAAATACTCCAGATTCCAATGACTTGAGAAATCTTCCAATTGTTTTGCGCTTGATAGTCAACACTACAACTTTCCCAATAGCTAAAAAACCATCAAATTGTCGAGTTTCACACTTAAAAATCACCAACTTTACCGATTATATGCGCAAATAAATAACACAAAGTCAAGGTCAGTTCTTCCATTTCTTGAAAATGCTTGATAACGTGTATAATCTCCGTGACGACGTAGCCATATCCGCAAGTCAGAAGCAATAAGAACGAGTAGATCTTATGTATTAACCTCAAAGTTGGATTCTCGATATCGTATATAGCTATCCCACCTAGTAACAAGTTGTTGATGGGCATGGTGAAGTAGTCCTTTGGTTGTTCAATTGCGTTCACCATTTTGAGACAAAGAATGACCACACAAAGCTTGGCTTCCTTGGTTTTATAGGCTAAATTTTCTATGCATTTTTAATACGGACATCATGTGTGAACGGTAAAACTTTTCGAATAAGTTTCAGTTTGTTGGTCTACGTGCGGGTATTGAGTAATGATTTACTAACATGTCTATCGATTTTTTATCAGGGATAATCACTGTTTCTCCTTTTGGGGATTATGAAGTTAATTAGTCTTGACAATGATGTTTGACTTCAAACGGTTGACTTGACCACATTATGAAAGTAGTTGTTTGATAAAGGAACTTTGAATAATAATAATCTATTGCTAGTAGCTGCAAAAGTCGTCATACGTTTGCCTCTTCCTATGACTCCTGTGTGAAAATTAAATAAGTCACAACAATTTGCAAGGTATGGCCCAGTCCATTGTGGACAAACGGTTTACGAATACTAAAAAAGCGCCCGTGAACTTTTGTTGAAACTAAAGGCTTTCTGGCAAATTGCAAACGGTTTGTAGACAATTTTTGAATGTTGTTGTAATATGTACAAAGTTTTACGGTGTCCCTCTTACTATAGAGGGGTGTCGAGGTCTCCGCACACGATGGGGAGTCACATGGAATAGTGGGCTGCGGCGCGGCGCGCTTAGTGTATATACTGGGTTATTGGTGAGTAAACGTATCCTTTTAAACACCTTATAGCAGAGGTCATTTGCTATTTATTGTTATTTCACCCCAAATACATGATCCAAATATTTTCGAGATATTTTAATTCTTACGATTTTTGAAGAAAACGCTGCCTATAATGTCACACTCACACACCAAAAATAATTAATATGTTCAAAGTTTTTTTTTCTGTATCACTGGCATCTTTAAGGGTTAACAATTGCTCATAAATCAAAATTTCCGAAAAAAAAAACATTTACAAATGAATACTTGGTTACATACTTTATTTATTTCAGAAATTCAAATGCAAGTATCGGATTAATGCCTTTTGTGGGTACGTCAGTCCACCTTGAAATAACAAGTTAAAGAAAGATAAAGTTTATTATTATAATAATAATATTTAATAATAATAATATTTATTTTGTTATTAACTCAAAATAATTACAGTGATAGTCATCAAATATAGTGCACAGATGGAAATATTATTTTATTCAGAGTAAGAACTCTTCTAAGCTGTATGGGGCCATCTGGAGGAGGAGTCTCTGCAGATGCGCCTTAAGAGTGTTGGTTGTATTTCTTCTGAGTTCTTCTGGCAGTGCATTGTAGAGGCGAAACCTTGTTGAGGAAGCCTCAGTAGCTTTCAGTCGCCTAAAGGGGACTTTGGCAACTTCCGGTCGTCTGGTGTTATAAGGGGTTGGCGTTTTTATCTTAATTGTTTTTATTGCAATTATTACCGGTTACAGAATAAATGTGGCTGGAACGGTCAGTATACCATAATCCTTAAACAGAGGCCTGCATGATGGAGCTGTCCAACTACGACAATGGCACGGATCGCTTTTCTGTAGTAGTAGGATTTTGGGTGCGTGTGCCGAGCATCCCCAGGCTGACACGCCGTAACTGAAGACAGCATGAAAGATGCCATAATAGGCCAGAAAGGTTAAATGAAATATAAAGATTAGGAAAGTGTTTAACGTTAGAGAAGCAGGAATGGAATGAAATATATATTGAAATAAATAACGTTGTTCCTTGGACACGGCAAAGCAGCTTGGTTTATTGATGCCAAGGAGTAACAAGGAGGCCGATGCCCCCCCCCCCCAAAACAATAAACGCATCAATTAAAGAAGAAAATCAGGTTACAAAATAATTGAAAATTCAGTCAAAATTCAAAGAAACTCTCTTTTTACTTCGTAGAGAAGTGACGCCTGAATAACTAACAAGCGGGTTAGAGTAGGAGGGTAATAATTTGTCGTCTAAAATGAAAGCAGATTTCAAACGGTCGACGCTGACAGATTTTTTTTTGTTACTTTTAAAATGGTAAAATATTTTGAAGACCTGCCAACAACTCTAAAAGGACCTTCATATGTTGGAAATAAAGAGGATGTTTTGTTTGATTTGAATAAATCTTTGTGTACGAAAGGCTTAAAAGAAGAATGGTGATGAGTAAGAGTCGCTTGTAAATTTGTAAAGGTTTCGCGTATAATGATTAGTAAAGGAAAAATATCTAAATGGTTTGAGGTCTAAATGACTGATTTAAAAAATTCTCCGGGGAGACGTGAAGGTTGACCATAGACCAAATCTTTGAGGGAAGATTTGAACCGAGAAAGATAATTGGAAGATCATCTCTTGAGCAATAAAAACAGATTTAACTGTCTTATGGAATATCTCCAAAATTCCATTATTTAGCGGATGGTAAGCGGAGGAATGAATTATATTTGATCCGAAAAATTAATTAAATTTAGAAAAATGTTGTGATTTAAATTTCTACCTTAATCATGAGTAATTGTGTGAGGATTGCCGAAAAGAGAAAAATAATATACTAATTGCGTTTTATTAATATAATATTGAGGCCTATATAGCTCAGTTGGTAGAGTATTGTGCTAGCGACACAAAGGTCCCTGGATCAAATCCAGGTTGTGGCTGTAATTCTTCATTTATTTAAAATTTACATCACGCTTGTATATCACCATCTACTATATATACATTAATCATTACGGGAAGTCCGGAAAGATACGGGATGTCCGCATACTCATATCTAGTTCAAATACTTTATTTGAATAAGTAGAATTAGAATTTAAAATGCATATTTTGTCGTTAAGGTACCGAAATTTGTCGTGCGAAACCCTAATTTTTCGGGCCAAAAACTGCCATCCTTACTAAAAGGGCTGTATGTTCAGAATTCTATACACAGGTTCAGGAATCAGCGTGTATTTTGAATCTACAATAACCTTGCATATACCGGGTGATTCAATTTCGAGCCTCACCATGGGAATCTCCCTTATTAGTGGAGATAGAGCCTATGTTTAAATTTGGCAGTTTCGTATTTTTGTGCTAATCAATTATCTGAAAAGCTTTAATCTTTAATCTTTTTTGAAAAGATTTAAGCTATCATTTTTCATTTTGAAGATATCCACAAAAAACTGAAATGTTAAGATATCGTTTGTAATTTTTTATTCAAAACCAAATGGAGCTAGACATTTGAAACAAAAACATTCTATAGGCACTTTTTAACAAGGAATACTGCGTCATTATTTAATTTGAAATAACATCAAAGATGGCGGCGTAACCATGGCCAACTTTTGTTTTTCTTATGGGCGGCATGTTGAATTTTGGCATTTTCCGATAGTCGTGTTTTTTCTCATTTCCGCAATGTATAACATGTTACCATTCTTTTTTAAAATAATGGTGTAATCAAAAAAGCAACTTCATAAACAAACAGGCAACAAGGAACATAGACAGGTACATAGACAGGTACATAGACATTTCCTGTTGTTGCGACAACATACAAAACAAAATCCTCTACTTATACTGGGTGGATCACAACTTGCCCAATTTTTTAAAGTGTATATGCAACTTTAAACAAGGAATTTATTTCTAAAATTATAAAGGTCAAACAGAGAAACTAATTTCTTCGTTTACTGTATTATTTAAGATGATACAAACTGTTACTGATTATTTGCTGAGCACTTCTTAGTTCAAGCAGTATTCTAACTTTCAGCTGGACACAAAAACATTTATGTAAACTATTTGTACGTGATTTTTTTAAATTTAAACAATTCGTTTGTGCCATGTAAATTATTTGTATAATCGAGTGTTTGGACCATGGATTGTGTTAATGAAGAAGTATTTATGGATTGTAACGCACCTCGTTCTCTGTGGAAGCGTTACACAATAAATATATCAATATTTAACCCTGTAATAAATAGGTAGCTCGTAGGTCCTAGGTTCGTCGGAATAAAATACGATGATTTAATAAAGTAATAAATGTATTCTTAAATCATTTACATAAATCAGGAAAATGCCATTTACTGGAAATGACGGGTTGCGGTTATATTTTACTTCGGCGGCGGGATTCGGGTATTATTTAAACTAACATTATTACAGAAGACAGGTTAACGGGACGGAAAATATCCCCGATACGGTGATGTCGGAAATCGATATTACTAAATCAACATTTATCTGGAAAAACTAACATATCTGGAAACAAACATATATCTGGAAAACTACCTCGCCAACTACGGCCAGCAGAGGTAAGCAGTTCGACGTATTATGAACAGCATGCAAAGGGCCAGCCCATAATATCTTAAGGTCTCGTATCGGCATTCAAAGGTCCAACGACGATATCTCTGAGGTATTTTATCAGCATACAAGAGGCCAACGAAAATAGACTGATCTCCAGAGTTTATACCGTCAAAACGACCCCCACTATTCACGAAACCTGTGCGTCTGGGCGGATCAAAAACACTATACGAGAATCACCTATCAAACCAGTCTCGGGACCAGTTACATATCGAACGTTCAAACGAGTTCAAAAATATACAAAAACAGGATTCTCCAAAATAAATGCACACAAGTAAAAAGTTATACAATCATAAAAAGTTATTACTAACAAAATAAACATGCATTTCTTTATAACGAACGGAGTTTCGTTACAGGATAGCCTATGGACTTTTGCTATACAAGGAAAAAAATCTGATATGGCCAGGCACATAACTTTATCATACTAGCAGAGCAGTGTCAAATGGTGTTAAACTGTGGCCAACGCTGATATTTGAAAATACTGTCAAAATAGAATCAAATCAGCTCACGTTGTTATATCACAATGTTTGAGTAAATAGAATGTAGGGGCTTCATAAATTTGCCAAATTTCAGCCAATTTCAGCTTTAATATTGAAAGAAACCATGTAGATTGGGTTGAGACAGGAATAAACATACAGTTAACCAAAAGTAGTTGTATGTACCAGATGTACCTACTAAATAAGTACGTAGGCGTTTACGGTCAGAATCATTAAGAATATAAATTTTATCTGGGTTATGACGTGCGTCAAAATTAATAATTGCTGATATTTCTCTAATTAATGAATTCAGTAATTATGAACTTTTACGCGCGGCATAATCCGGAAACAGAAATCCGGTAATTTACTGTTTTTGTGGACTGACTGAAGCTGAAGAAGTTTCTAAATTTCTCGACAAAACTAATTAGTCAATCCTTTTGATAGGTGATAAGAAATGTTAAAACAAATTGCATATTACATTTTTACAGAATTGCGAAGATCCAGTTCGCCACATTTTTAAATAATTTATTGTGATTTCAAAAGTAACTGCTGTACCCAGGGCTATGTATTCGAAACAACCATATAATCTGAGCATCTTTAAAAATTCTTGTAATAACACACATACTTTTCTTCGAAACTTTCAAACTGTTCTAATTATACACCATCAACTATTAAAGCAAGCATATTTAGGATGCAAGACAAGCACTATCTGCGCACAGAAAGAATGAGTCAACCTGTTCAGAAAGTGACCGATATGATGCCGGAACAACAAAAAAACTACTTTAAATTGCATTTATTTGCATTGAAACTGATGGGGGTGTATATTGGAGATTTCGAAAATAACTACCACAAGTTTGTTTGCGAAGTTTATTCAACAATTTTTCTGACATTCTGCATTTACATGTACATAATCACCGAAGCAATTGACCTAATTGTCAATTGGGGCGATTTGAATAACATGACTTTTAATTCTTGTTATTTGGGGACTCATTTTACAGGTAAGTAACCATAGGCACCGTTAATCAACAAGTGACCTTTTACTATGTGCAATGCATTGCAAAAATTTTTGTGATGATAGAAAGCAACGTTCCCCCCAAATCGTTTCCAAATCCAAAAAACTGGACGTATTTTATTTCTTCGAAATTTTGATTCTTAATGGTGCCTGTCGAGGCCTCAAATTTACATAAGAAAATGCATGTGAAAAAGAAAATTTTTGGTATTTCTCGAATAATTGGTCGGGGTTTGGGAAAACTTAAGACTAAAGTTATAGAACTTGTAGAGGACTTTCCAAGGAAGAATTTGACCTATTATACATATGGATTTGATGCCCCCAACCCACCCTCACAGTGCTCTGAAAACTACCCTAAAATGAAAAAATTTACATTCTTCAGAAAATTCACCGTTCTAATCATTTCATTCTTTTTTTTTCTCATAGAAATAATTTGTATAAGTCTAGTCGAATGGTTATAAACATTTGTTAGTTAATTACCATTTGTTTAAAAAAATTCTATTTATTTAAATTTTTCTCGAAAATCCGTCTGAATTCTGTTTTCTGAGGTCGAAATGGTAGTTTATTATCTTAGAATAACCTTATTCATTTAAAAATTTCTTCCAATTGTTTAAACAATCAATTATTATT
This sequence comes from Melinopterus prodromus, assembly GCA_964023965.1. NCBI lineage: Eukaryota > Metazoa > Arthropoda > Insecta > Coleoptera > Scarabaeidae > Melinopterus > Melinopterus prodromus. The sequence continues at coordinate 25,599,944 of OZ030393.1, read as the reverse complement.
CATTTTCACTTTTTTTCTAATTATGATAGAAAAGTCAGCGTTCTTGTGAAATTAACTTATATATTTCATTTTTCTTGCCTATATTATCTAATAAACCCATATTTGCCCAAAAAACAATTTTAGCAATTCGTCTAAATTATTTTTCTTTTAAAGCCAACTATTATTCGCAAGTGACTTCATTTATATTTGGGATGGTTTTCAATATTTCATCAAATTAGAGTACAGGTGACTTGGTGGACTGCTAATTAAAAAAATAATCCCTAAAAAAGGATTTTAATCAATCAAATTTTTTCGAATATATGATATTGAAAGCGAATAATATTTTATTATTTAAACAATGGAAATCATCCCAAAATATAAATGACATCACTTGGGATATCTCAAACATAAAATTAATAAGTTCTTTTAAGAAAAATGTTAAAACTTTTCTACCAGATATAGAAAAAAGTTGAAAATGAACCACCGCTTAAGAACCACTGTTCTAGGTGCTGATGAGTGATTTATAACTTTTATATTTTAGGTTTATGCAAAGCTCTGGTTATATTAACGCATAGGGATAATATTAAGAAGTACATAAGACAACTAGAAAGTGGTTACTTTCTCCCTAATTTTGAAAGGGGTGGCCTGAAAGAGTTCAAGATCATTGAGACGGCGACCAGAAAGTCGAATATACAAATGTACATATTTCACTCACTAGTGATTATTACAGTAGTAAATAGAGGGTTGTATGCTGGTTTTGACAAAGGATATTTTGACGAAATATTCGAAGAGGGGACAAATTCGACAGTCTTAAAGCATCATCAAGTTGTACCATATACAACGTGGTTTCCTTTCGATACAAATGTCAGTCCGTATTATGAAATCGGATTTTCTTATCAGATTATTAGTTGTACATTGTACGGTTTACTTGTGTTTACTTGTGATGCTCTAATTATTAGCTTGATGATGCATTTAAAGGCACAGTTGTTGATTTTGAATAATAGTTTGAGATATTATGTTGTGAGAGCTAAAGGAGATCACGTAAGGACATTTTTTACGCTTGAAACTAATATTATTTTATCGCCATAATACTAATTTGTAGATCAAATATGCCCATCTTAAGACAAATTCTTCAATATTCACTAATGACGATGGAATTGCGTTGGAAAAATTAAGAGGTGAAGTGCAGCAATCCGTGACGAAATATATTGGGGAGATCATACGTCACCATCAGGGAATAATTATGTTATCAGAGAAAGCAGAAATGGAATTCACTTACCTAATGTTGGCACAATTCTTGGGAAGTTTGGTGTTGCTGTGCTTTCAGTTATTCCAGCTATCTTTGGTACGTCCTTCTATAGGTAGCTGTAGTTTATTGCAATAAACAATTGTTCAAAAATCATCCCTACTATTCTCATCAAAGTAACATGATAGTTGTGGCTTGTATGCCAGACGGCGAGTGCATCCCATGCCGTGGCACAAACTTCCATCGGTCAATAACTTTTGATACATGCATCGTACGAAAAAAAAAAAATTCAGACAAAATTGTTTTTATTCAGCTTAAAATAATAGTTTTATAAAAAAATCTGATGTGGCCAGGCACATGACTTTATGATACAAAATATAAAATTAATCGTTTAGCTACATGCGAATCTATTTGATTGAGATAAGTCGTGTCTGCATTAAAATTAAACTAGTTACCCGGGATTTGACAGATATTTTGATAGTCAGTATCAATAGTAGGTATTGTAAAAGCACCAGCATTTGACACTAACTACTGGCATCAGAATAATATTTATTTATCTCACAAGCGCCGAAAGTACGGAATAGCGCGACGAGCGGTGATGCGGCGCGTCACTGATGGCGGAGCGTCGCCGTCGCATGTGAGCGAATCGCGCTATGTAGTTTTCGGCAGGAGTGACATCAACGTTTTGTGTGTTGCTTTTTGAGAAATCCGTATTTAAAAAAAAATCAAAAATGGTTATATTTCTATATAGGAAATGTTAGGTTGATACCACTTCTACGAAACGTCAAGTTTAAAAAGCTAATTCAAATTCCGACAGATTTATATTCGTTCATGTCACTGTAGACACATCCGTACCAACATACTAAAATATAACTACACTCATCGCTATACTTTATTTACAACATTTCTTATCAACAAACAATCAAATTGGTGATCTTATTTTATTTGAATTTTGTATTTTGTACTTTGCTGCACTAGAACGGCAACGTTCCATAGCGGTTCTCCAACCTCTGATGAAATCAGCTGTTTTCGAGTGTGACCGCGATAGACATTTCTGTGGTGACAGAACAAAAAAATATTTGTCAAATCCAGGCTACTATGTAGTTTCATATCAATGCAGATGCGACCGATCTCGATCAAATAGAATTTGCTCTTGAAGCTAAACTATTAATGTTACCAAAAAATATCATGGTCATAAATTATTCAAAATTTCCTCTACTTTAATTTATTATTTAACTATTTTGACGAAATTACAGAAATGGCAGCTCATTTGCAAAATCCTTGAAAAATGCTTAGAGGAAACGTCCACTTCCTTTGGACCCTTTTGAACCAAAAGCTTTTCAGCTCTAAGTTTGGTCATAAAACTTCTAAATATGAACTTTCGTCGCGATACCTTTAGTAGTTTCTCCGGGATCGTCGTCACAAAAATCTGGTACACACATACACACATTTTTTTTCGGCACGATTACAATACTTTCTCATACTGCGTATGATAAAGTAAAAAATTTCATTCAAATTCAAATTGTATATTTTAAGTCATCAATGTCAATTATTCGCGATTAAGGGTATAAGTTTGACAATAAATTGTCTGTACTGTCACTTCGCAATGTCAATTATTGGCGATTAAAGTTATAAGTTTGATAATTAATTGTCTGTATTGTCCAGTATTGTCAATCAACTCCGAATTGTTTGTATTGCTATTCAACTCCGTAGATACGCATGTCACTTGATAACGTCAAAATATTTATTAATATTATTCAAACGGAGGAACAAAACCATTGCAGGACATAAAATTTTGTATGCACCTCGGGCATTACTTGATGTTTATAGTTTATAGTCGACCCTCGGGCGACTTAAAAAGCTCGAGGGCCGTTAGGCCCGGTCTCCCTCGGGGCATAAACACCCGTGTAATGCCCTTAGTACATAAATAACTATTTTATATAATAGCGTAAACTTGGGTAGCTTTGGCCAAGCTGAGTAGCTTTGGCCATTGTTAGAGATTATTTGTATTGCTCAGATTTTATTGATATTTCAATCATTGACCGTATTTTGGTTGTTTAAATATTTTCGATACTATATTGTATAGTGTATACACATCTGCTTAATGTAGGTTAGATGATAACTTGTTGCTATGGCCAAATCACCCAGCCTAGGCAAAGCCACCCAGGTTTACCGGTACATAATATTTCAATTTCAGTATGAAGTAAATTCACCAAAATTCTTTAGTATGATGTCGTATCTGTGTTTGATGCTGTTCCAACTGTTGATGTACTGTTGGAATGGAAACGAAATCAGAGTTGAAAGTTTGAATATCGCTGATGCCGTCTATAGTTCAGATTGGATTGTGACGGATAAATCGACACAAAGGGCATTAGCCCTGATGATGCAAAGAGCCCAAAGACCTTTGAAGCTTTCCGCTGGAAAATTTGCTTATTTAAATTTAGAAACTTTCGTGAACGTAAGACACCAGTGGAACTTAAATATAAATATTTCGCTAATTTGTTTTTGTTATAGATTTTACGGGCATCTGCATCATATTACATGGTGCTAAGGAGGGTCAATTTGTAGGCGACACAAATCATTACCACTGCGTGTTGAAAAGTACAGTTTTTATTAATGTGGGAATACCAACTGTGTAGCGTGCACCAATAACTAGTTTAGAAAAGTTTCGCAATTACCTTTGTTTGTATGGCATGATACCACGAAAGTATATGGTAATGTTAGATTTGCAAAGGACACTGTTAAATTTTTATTTGGATTATGATGAGTAATTGCTATGTGCAATAATAGCTATTTAATGATATATGAACATATGTAGTTTTTGATTTGTTAAATTGAATAGAGGATTACAAATTATTATCATGCGAGAAAATAAATGCGCCCACAAAACTTTAAATAAGAATTTTATTATGTACTGTATTTTTCGATAATGAAATATTTATTCAAACTTCAGTTTTACCATATGGAGTTCATGCTCCATATGAATGGACAGTAGACAGTAGGCAGTAGCCCATTCGTTTTTCAGCAATCTATTGTTTGTTTCACTTCATTATCTCACCTAATAAAAGTCATACCCAACAACAGTAAGAACACTGCGTGCTTGTCATAAAAAGAAATAGTATATCCAGCATATTGTTTGCAGTCCCTATCAATAAGAAAATAATGCTCTACCTTAATATGGCTTTAAGTTACACCAGTTTAGAAATAATACATAGGTGACCCATACAAGTAAGAAGTTTTTATTTAATAATTATAGTATATTGTGTACCAAGCCGAGAAAGTGGTTGTTTTCCTGGGGACTTCTTGAGGCCTGGAAAACCACTTTCTGGGCGTGGTGAACACATAATTTGTTATCCGACACAACAATATCGTAATAAAATCACCCGTTTCTAAAGACTAATCTCTGACATATTGCATATTGGCTTTAAACAAATAAAATCCGTTGACGTTTTAATCACAAACGTCAAACCCAATCGAAAACTGTGTTTTTATTGGACAGAGTTATTGAATTTTCCTGTCTAGCGTCGAAAGTGTTCATTACAGGCCGGGCTGGGGCTCGCTGGCAAATAGCTTCTTTCGTGTCTCCGTAGAGACGCGAAAATGACATTTTCACATCGTGTAGGATAAAAAAATATTTTTATTATTTTATATTTTTACTTTATCACACGCAGTATGATGTAGTATTGTAATCGTGCCGAAAAAAAAAATTGAGATTTTAGCGGTAATAGGTCTTTATGGGTCCCCTGAACATTTTTGACCAAGGTACAAAAAAATGTGTGTGTGTGTGTGCGTATGTGTGTACGCGATTTTTGTGGCGATGATTCCGGAGAAACTACTAAAGGTATCGGGACGAAAGTTCATATTTAGAAGTTTTATGACCAAACTTAGAGCTGAAAAGCTTTTGGTTCAAAAGGGTCCAAAGGAACTGCATATTTACTCAAAGCCTTTTTCAAGAATTTTGCAAATGATCTGTCATTTCTCTAATTTCGTCAAAAACTTAAGTTATAAATTAAAGTAGAGGAAATTCTGAATAATTAATGTCTAGACATTTTTTGGTAAAATTAATAGTTTAGCTGTATGAGCAAAATGTATTTGATTGAGATCGGTCGTGTCTGCATCTTAGTAGCCAAGATTTGCCAATCTGTGCCAATCGTTTCATTCTAATGTCACGGGTAGTATCGGTAGTGTCAAACGCTGATGTTTTGACAATCGTAAAATTATCGTAAAAATATCTGTTCTGCAGTCATATATGTTTGTTTGTGACCTTTGTATGTAGTTTTATATTCTCCACGGGCAGCGCCTGACAAAATGTAAGTTTTTACAATTGAATTTTTTGGAGTTTGATTTGATTGTCAATTGTGCAATTTATTTCTCATTTCCTATAGCGCTTAAAGAAGTGCCCAGTAGAACACAAAACATGTAGCGATTGCTAAAATAGATAGATAGATAGATAATTATTTCATGTAAAATACATATGGTCCAAACAATATACTTCATAAATTTCAAAAATATATACCTTATTCACAGAATAACATAAATATTAGGGATACTGATGTTCGCTGTCATGAACTCCTGGAGTGAGTGGTATGCCTTATCAATAAAGTGGTTTTTCAGCGTCTGTTTAAATTCACGCAGAGCGAGCTGCTTCCAGGTCTTGGAAAGTTTGTTAAAGAAGTTGACACGTTGTTTAGCAGCAGTTATTGTTGGCAGTCGATGGAAGGGCACTGTGAGATTCTCCTTGGTACGGATGTTGTGGTCCTGTTGAGTCATCCTGGTTAGGTACTATGGCAGGTTTTGTCGTAAGTCGATTAGTTGGAAGTAGGTATATAAAGACTGATGGAAGGGTCAGGATTTTGCGCTTACGGAAAAATAGTTTTACGTGGGTGTCACGTAACAAAACGTAACAAAAATAAGGAATCCGACCACTTTTTATTGTATCAATATATCTGTCAAATCCTGGCGAACTAGCTTTATTTTAATGCAGATACGACCGATCTCGATCAAATAGAATCTCATTTAGTATTAATATTATAAATAGTATGATAAAGTCATGTTCCTGGCCACATCAGATTTTTGATAATTGGGAACGTAATAACTGCCGAACCGTTCCAAATAAGTAAAATCAAATTATACCGGCGTAATCAGCGTCAAAAATTGTATCAAGAACCTCAACCATAATTTGATTGAAGGTAGTTGACTTTTTGCCGACTGGCTAAAATTTTGTTAGAAATCACGTATTTTAAACTATAATTTTGAACTGGCACTCCTATCTCTAAAACTAGCACCCGGATCAACATGAAAGCTTTGCTATCTTACTAAAATGGGTGCGCTGATTACAAATTTATATAGGAAAAGTCTCTGTCTCTACTGGTTACCGAGTTGTGCTGAAATTACGGTTTTTCAAATAATACAAATATAAGCGATATATGGACCACATAACATGAAAATGGTAAATCTTAGGCATATAAAAGTATACATATTTTGATAGACTCAACGAGGGCTATCATTTGGTAGTGGGTAAACCTTTCTATTACCGGAATGTTGCAATGTTCAATTTTTTTCTATCTAAAAGTGCTAAATTTAGAGCGAAAAAACAATTATAACTTTTTGAAAGATAGAGCGTTCTAATGTAGTCACGCTTATGCATTGGGATGTGCTGAATTCAACGGTGTGGTTGGTTTTCCCGTAGCGTGTACGGTTTGGCCAGAAAGTGGGAAACTATAATTTCCGCGGTTTATCGCGGTTTTCTCGCGAACCGCACACCTTAGAGCAACGCGGCTTCTAGAAATGAATTCCTCGGCCAATTTCCCATCCGATACCGTTTGAACCGTCAACATCGGTCGATTAGATCGGGCGCAGGTTCCGTTCAAAGTTTTTAACATAGTAAAATGGGTGTTTTTAGCATCATTTTTGATAATTGGGAACGTAATAACTGCCGAACCATTCCAAATAAGTAAAATCAAATTATACCGCCTTAATCAGCGTCAAAAATTGTATCAAGAACCTCAACCATAATTTGATTGAAGGTAGTTGAGTTTTTGCCGACTGGCTAAAATTTTGTAAGAAATCACGTATTTTAAACAATAATTTTGAACTGGCACTCCTATCTCTAAAACTAGGACCCGGATCATCATGAAAGCTTTGCTATCTTACTAAAATGGGTACGCTGATTACAAATTTACATAGGAAAAGTCTCTGTCTCTACTGGTTACCGAGTTGTGCTGAAATTACAGTTTTTCAAATAATACAAAAATAAGCGATATGGACCACATAACATGAAAATGGTAAATCTTAGGCATATAAAAGTATACATATTTTTGATAGACTCAACGAGAGCTATCATTTGGTAGTGGGTAAACCTTTCTATCACCAACGGTTGCAATGTTCAATTTTTTTTCTATCTATAAGTGCTAAATTTAGACCGAAAAAACAATTACAACTTTTTGAGAGATAGAGCGTTCTTATGTAGTCATGCCTATGCATTGGAATGTGCTGAATTCAACGGTGTGGTTGGTTTTCCCGTAGCGTGTACGGTTTGGCCAGAAAGTGGGAAACTATAATTTCCGCGGTTTATCGCGCTTTTCTCGCGAACCGCGCACCTTAGAGCAACGCGGCTTTCAGAAATGAATTCCTCGGCCAATTTCCCATCCGATACCGTTTGAACCGTCAACATCGGGCGATTGGATCGGACACAGTTTGCGTTCAAAATTTCTAATATAGTAAAATGGCTGTTTTTAGCATCATTTTTGATAATTGGGAACGTAATAACTGCCGAACCGTTCCAAATAAGTAAAATCTAATTATACCGGCGTAATCAGCGTCAAAAATTGTATCAAGAACCACAACCCTAATTTGATTGAAGGTAGTTGGGGTTTTTGCCGATTGGCTAAAATTTTGTAAGAAATCACATATTTTAAACTATAATTTTGAACTGGCCCACCTATCTCAAAAACTAGGACCCGGATCAACATGAAACCTTTGCTATCTTACTAAAATGGGAGCGCTGATTACAAATTTGCATAGCAAAAGTCTCTGTCTCTACTGGTTACCGAGTTATGCTGAAATTACAGTTTTTCAAATAATGCAAAAATAAGCGAAATGGACCACATAACTTGAAAATGGTAAATCGTAGGCATATAAAAGTATACATATTTTTGATAGACTCAGCGAGAGCTATCATTTGGTAGTGAGTAAACCTTCCTATCACCAACAGTTGCAATGTTCAATTTTTTTCTATCTAAAAGTGCTAAATTTAGACCGAAAAAACAATTACAACTTTTTGAGAGATAGAGCGTTCTTATGTAGTCATGCTTATGCATTGGGATGTGCTGAATTCAACGGTGTGCTCGGTTTGCCTGTAGCGTGTACGGTTTGGCCAGAAAGTGGGAAACTATAATTTCCGCGGATTATCGCGTTTTTCTCGCGAACCGCGCACCTTAGAGCAACGCGGCTTTCAGAAATGAATTCCTCGGCCAATTTTCCATCCGATACAGTTTGAACCGTCAACATCGGGCGATTGGATCGGACACAGCTTGCGTTCAAAGTTTCTAATATAGTAAAATGGCTGTTTTTAGCATCATTTTTGGTAATTGGGAACGTAATAACTGCCGAACCGTTCCAAATAAGTAAAATCTAATTATACCGGCGTAATCAGCGTCAAAAATTGTATCAAGAACCACAACCCTAATTTGATTGAAGGTAGTTTGGGTTTTTGCCGATTGGCTAAAATTTTGTAAGAAATCACATATTTTAAACTATAATTTTGAACTGGCCCACCTATCTCAAAAACTAGGACCCGGATCAACATGAAACCTTTGCTATCTTACTAAAATGGGAGCGCTGATTACAAATTTGCATAGCAAAAGTCTCTGTCTCTACTGGTTACCGAGTTATGCTGAAATTACAGTTTTTCAAATAATGCAAAAATAAGCGAAATGGACCACATAACTTGAAAATGGTAAATCGTAGGCATATTAAAGTATACATATTTTTGATAGACTCAACGAGAGCTATCATTTGGTAGCGAGTAAACCTTCCTATTATCAACGGTTGCAATGTTCAATTTTTTTCTATCTAAAAGTGCTAAATTTAGACCGAAAAAACAATTACAACTTTTTGAGAGGTAGAGCGTTCTTATGTAGTCATGCTTATGCATTGGGATGTGCTGAATTCAACGGTGTGCTCGGTTTTCCCGTAGCGTGTACGGTTTGGCCAGAAAGTGGAAAACTATAATTTCCGCGGTTTATCGCGTTTTTCTCGCGAACCGCGCACCTTAGAGCAACGCGGCTTTCAGAAATGAATTCCTCGGGCAATTTCCCATCCGATACCGTTTGAACCGTCAACATCGGGCGATTGGATCGGACACAGTTTGCGTTCAGAGTTTCTAATATAGTAAAATGGCTGTTTTTAGCATCATTTTTGATAATTGGGAAGGTAATAACTGCCGAACCGTTCCAAATAAGTAAAATCTAATTATACCGGCGTAATCAGCGTCAAAAATTGTATCAAGAACCACAACCCTAATTTGATTGAAGGTAGTTTGGGTTTTTGCCGATTGGCTAAAATTTTGTAAGAAATCACATATTTTAAACTATAATTTTGAACTGGCCCACCTATCTCAAAAACTAGGACCCGGATCAACATGAAACCTTTGCTATCTTACTAAAATGGGTGCGCTGATTACAAATTTGTATAGCAAAAGTTTCTGTCTCTACTGGTTACCGTGTTATGCTGAAATTACGGTTTTTCAAATAATGCAAAAATAAGCGAAATGGACCACATAACTTGAAAATGGTAAATCGTAGGCATATAAAAGTATACATATTTCTGATAGACTCAGCGAGAGCTATCATTTGGTAGTGAGTAAACCTTCCTATCACCAACGGTTGCAATGTTCAATTTTTTTCTATCTAAAAGTGCTAAATTTAGACCGAAAAAACAATTACAACTTTTTGAGAGATAGAGCGTTCTTATGTAGTCATGTTTATGCATTGGGATGTGCTGAATTCAACGGTGTGCTCGGTTTACCCGTAGCGTCTACGGTTTGGCCAGAAAGTGGGAAACTATAATTTCCGCGGTTTATCGCGTTTTTCTCGCGAACCGCGCACCTTAGAGCAACGCGGCTTTCAGAAATGAATTCCTCGGCCAATTTTCCATCCGATACAGTTTGAACCGTCAACATCGGGCGATTGGATCGGACACAGTTTGCGTTCAAAGTTTCTAATATAGTAAAATGGCTGTTTTTAGCATCATTTTTGATAATTGGGAACGTAAGAACTGCCGAACCGTTCCAATAAGTAAAATCTAATTATACCGGCGTAATCAGCGTCAAAAATTGTATCAAGAACCACAACCCTAATTTGATTGAAGGTAGTTGGGGTTTTTGCCGATTGGCTAAAATTTTGTAAGAAATCACATATTTTAAACTATAATTTTGAACTGGCCCACCTATCTCAAAAACTAGGACCCGGATCAACATGAAACCTTTGCTATCTTACTAAAATTGGAGCGCTGATTACAAATTTGCATAGCAAAAGTCTCTGTCTCTACTGGTTACCGAGTTATGCTGAAATTACAGTTTTTCAGATAATGCAAAAATAAGCGAAATGGACCACATAACTTGAAAATGGTAAATCGTAGGCATATAAAAGTATACATATTTTTGATAGACTCAACGAGAGCTATCATTTGGTAGTGAGTAAACCTTCCTATCACCAACGGTTGCAATGTTCAATTTTTTTCTATCTAAAAGGGCTAAATTTAGACCGAAAAAACAATTACAACTTTTTGAGAGATACAGCGTTCTTATGTAGTCATGCTTATGCATTGGGATGTGCTGAATTCAACGGTGTGCTCGGTTTTCTCGTAGCGTGTACGGTTTGGCCAGAAAGTGGGAAACTATAATTTCCGCGGTTTATCGCGTTTTTCTCGCGAACCGCGCACCTTAGAGCAACGCGGCTTTCAGAAATGAATTCCTCGGCCAATTTCCCATCCGATACCGTTTGAACCGTCAACATCGGGCGATTGGATCGGACACAGTTTGCGTTCAAAGTTTCTAATATAGTAAAATGGCTGTTTTTAGCATCATTTTTGATAATTGGGAAGGTAATAACTGCCGAACCGTTCCAAATAAGTAAAATCTAATTATACCGGCGTAATCAGCGTCAAAAATTGTATCAAGAACCACAACCCTAATTTGATTGAAGGTAGTTTGGGTTTTTGCCGATTGGCTAAAATTTTGTAAGAAATCACATATTTTAAACTATAATTTTGAACTGGCCCACCTATCTCAAAAACTAGGACCCGGATCAACATGAAACCTTTGCTATCTTACTAAAATGGGTGCGCTGATTACAAATTTGTATAGCAAAAGTTTCTGTCTCTACTGGTTACCGTGTTATGCTGAAATTACGGTTTTTCAAATAATGCAAAAATAAGCGAAATGGACCACATAACTTGAAAATGGTAAATCGTAGGCATATAAAAGTATACATATTTCTGATAGACTCAGCGAGAGCTATCATTTGGTAGTGAGTAAACCTTCCTATCACCAACGGTTGCAATGTTCAATTTTTTTCTATCTAAAAGTGCTAAATTTAGACCGAAAAAACAATTACAACTTTTTGAGAGATAGAGCGTTCTTATGTAGTCATGTTTATGCATTGGGATGTGCTGAATTCAACGGTGTGCTCGGTTTACCCGTAGCGTCTACGGTTTGGCCAGAAAGTGGGAAACTATAATTTCCGCGGTTTATCGCGTTTTTCTCGCGAACCGCGCACCTTAGAGCAACGCGGCTTTCAGAAATGAATTCCTCGGCCAATTTTCCATCCGATACAGTTTGAACCGTCAACATCGGGCGATTGGATCGGACACAGTTTGCGTTCAAAGTTTCTAATATAGTAAAATGGCTGTTTTTAGCATCATTTTTGATAATTGGGAACGTAAGAACTGCCGAACCGTTCCAATAAGTAAAATCTAATTATACCGGCGTAATCAGCGTCAAAAATTGTATCAAGAACCACAACCCTAATTTGATTGAAGGTAGTTGGGGTTTTTGCCGATTGGCTAAAATTTTGTAAGAAATCACATATTTTAAACTATAATTTTGAACTGGCCCACCTATCTCAAAAACTAGGACTCGGATCGACATGAAACCTTTGCTATCTTACTAAAATGGGTGCGCTGATTACAAATTTGTATAGCAAAAGTCTCTGTCTCTACTGGTTACCGAGTTATGCTGAAATTACGGTTTTTCAAATAATGCAAAAATAAGCGAAATGGACCACATAACTTGAAAATGGTAAATCGTAGGCATATAAAAGTATACATATTTTTGATAGACTCAAGGAGAGCTATCATTTGGTAGTGGGTAAACCTTTCTATCACCAACGGTTGCAATGTTCAATTTTTTTCTATCTAAAAGTGCTAAATTTAGACCGAAAAAACAATTACAACTTTTTGAGAGATAGAGCGTTCTTATGTAGTCATGCCTATGCATTGGGATGTGCTGAATTCAACGGTGTGCTCGGTTTTCTCGTAGCATGTACGGTTTGGCCAGAAAGTGCGAAACTATAATTTCTGCGGTTTATTGCGTTTTTCTCGCGAACTGCGCACCTTAGAGCAACGCGGCTTTCAGAAATGAATTCCTCGGCCAATTTCCCATCCGGTACCGTTTGAACCGTCAACATCGGGCGATTGGATCGGACACAGTTTGCGTTCAAAGTTTCTAATATAGTAAAATGGCTGTTTTTAGCATCATTTTTGATAATTGGGAAGGTAATAACTGCCGAACCGTTCCAAATAAGTAAAATCAAATTATACCGGCGTAATCAGCGTCAAAAATTGTATCAAGAACCACAACCCTAATTTGATTGAAGGTAGTTTGGGTTTTTGCCATTTGGCTAAAATTTTGTAAGAAATCACATATTTTAAACTATAATTTTGAACTGGCCCACCTATCTCAAAAACTAGGACCCGGATCGACATGAAACCTTTGCTATCTTACTAAAATGGGTGCGCTGATTACAAATTTGCATAGCAAAAGTCTCTGTCTCTACTGGTTACCGAGTTATGCTGAAATTACGGTTTTTCAAATAATGCAAAAATAAGCGAAATGGACCACATAACCTGAAAATGGTAAATCGTAGGCATATAAAAGTATACATATTTTTGATAGACTCAACGAGAGCTATCATTTGGTAGTGGGTAAACCTTTCTATCACCAACGGTTGCAATGTTCAATTTTTTTCTATCTAAAAGTGCTAAATTTAGACCGAAAAAACAATTACAACTTTTTGAGATTGAGCGTTCTTATGTAGTCATGCCTATGCATTGGGATGTGCTGAATTCAATGGTGTGCTCGGTTTTCCCGTAGCGTGTACGGTTTGGCCAGAAAGTGGGAAACTATAATTTCCGCGGTTTATCGCGTTTTTCTCGCGAACCGCGCACCTTAGAGCAACGCGGCTTTCAGAAATGAATTCCTCGGCCAATTTCCCATCCGGTACCGTTTGAACCGTCAACATCGGGCGATTGGATCGGACACAGTTTGCGTTCAAAGTTTCTAATATAGTAAAATGGCTGTTTTTAGCATCATTTTTGATAATTGGGAACGTAATAACTGCCGAACCGTTCCAAATAAGTAAAATCTAATTATACCGGCGTAATCAGCGTCAAAAATTGTATGAAGAACCACAACCCTAATTTGATTGAAGGTAGTTTGGGTTTTTGCCGATTGGCTAAAATTTTGTAAGAAATCACATATTTTAAACTATAATTTTGAACTGGCCCACCTATCTCAAAAACTAGGACCCGGATCGACATGAAACCTTTGCTATCTTACTAAAATGGGTGCGCTGATTACAAATTTGTATAGCAAAAGTCTCTGTCTCTACTGGTTACCGAGTTATGCTGAAATTACGGTTTTTCAAATAATGCAAAAATAAGCGAAATGGACCACATAACTTGAAAATGGTAAATCGTAGGCATATAAAAGTATACATATTTTTGATAGACTCAACGAGAGCTATCATTTGGTAGTGGGTAAACCTTTCTATCACCAACGGTTGCAATGTTCAATTTTTTTCTATCTAAAAGTGCTAAATATAGACCGAAAAAACAATTACAACTTTTTGAGAGATAGAGCGTTCTTATGTAGTCATGCCTATGCATTGGGATGTGCTGAATTCAACGGTGTGCTCGGTTTTCTCGTAGCGTGTACGGTTTGGCCAGAAAGTGGGAAACTATAATTTCCGCGGTTTATCGCGTTTTTCTCGCGAACTGCGCACCTTAGAGCAACGCGGCTTTCAGAAATGAATTCCTCGGCCAATTTCCCATCCGGTACCGTTTGAACCGTCAACATCGGGCGATTGGATCGGACACAGTTTGCGTTCAAAGTTTCTAATATAGTAAAATGGCTGTTTTTAGCATCATTTTTGATAATTGGGAACGTAATAACTGCCGAACCGTTCCAAATAAGTAAAATCTAATTATACCGGCGTAATCAGCGTCAAAAATTGTATCAAGAACCACAACCCTAATTTGATTGAAGGTAGTTTGGGTTTTTGCCGATTGGCTAAAATTTTGTAAGAAATCACATATTTTAAACTATAATTTTGAACTGGCCCACCTATCTCAAAAACTAGGACCCGGATCGACATGAAACCTTTGCTATCTTACTAAAATGGGTGCGCTGATTACAAATTTGTATAGCAAAAGTCTCTGTCTCTACTGGTTACCGAGTTATGCTGAAATTACGGTTTTTCAAATAATGCAAAAATAAGCGAAATGGACCACATAACTTGAAAATGGTAAATCGTAGGCATATAAAAGTATACATATTTTTGATAGACTCAACGAGAGCTATCATTTGGTAGTGGGTAAACCTTTCTATCACCAACGGTTGCAATGTTCAATTTTTTTCTATCTAAAAGTGCTAAATTTAGACCGAAAAAACAATTACAACTTTTTGAGAGATAGAGCGTTCTTATGTAGTCATGCCTATGCATTGGTGGGATGTGCTGAATTCAACGGTGTGCTCGGTTTTCTCGTAGCGTGTACGGTTTGGCCAGAAAGTGGGAAACTATAATTTCCGCGGTTTATCGCGTTTTTCTCGCGAACTGCGCACCTTAGAGCAACGCGGCTTTCAGAAATGAATTCCTCGGCCAATTTCCCATCCGGTACCGTTTGAACCGTCAACATCGGGCGATTGGATCGGACACAGTTTGCGTTCAAAGTTTCTAATATAGTAAAATGGCTGTTTTTAGCATCATTTTTGATAATTGGGAACGTAATAACTGCCGAACCGTTCCAAATAAGTAAAATCTAATTATACCGGCGTAATCAGCGTCAAAAATTGTATCAAGAACCACAACCCTAATTTGATTGAAGGTAGATTGGGTTTTTGCCGATTGGCTAAAATTTTGTAAGAAATCACATATTTTAAACTATAATTTTGAACTGGCCCACCTATCGCAAAAACTAGGACCCGGATCGACATGAAACCTTTGCTATCTTACTAAAATGGGTGCGCTGATTACAAATTTGCATAGCAAAGGTCTCTGTCTCTACTGGTTACCGAGTTATGCTGAAAGTACGGTTTTTCAAATAATGCAAAAATAAGCGAAATGGACCACATAACCTGAAAATGGTAAATCGTAGGCATATAAAAGTATACATATTTTTGATAGACTCAACGAGAGCTATCATTTGGTAGTGGGTAAACCTTTCTATCACCAACGGTTGCAATGGTCAATTTTTTTCTATCTAAAAGTGCTAAATTTAGACCGAAAAAACAATTACAACTTTTTGAGAGATTGAGCGTTCTTATGTAGTCATGCCTATGCA
Organism: Melinopterus prodromus; assembly: GCA_964023965.1. Classification (NCBI taxonomy): domain Eukaryota; kingdom Metazoa; phylum Arthropoda; class Insecta; order Coleoptera; family Scarabaeidae; genus Melinopterus; species Melinopterus prodromus. Next base: position 25,583,878 of record OZ030393.1, on the reverse strand, counting down.
TTGGGATGTGCTGAATTCAACGGTGTGCTCGGTTTTCCCGTAGCGTGTACGGTTTGGCCAGAAAGTGGGAAACTATAATTTCCGCGGTTTATCGCGTTTTTCTCGCGAACCGCGCACCTTAGAGCAACGCGGCTTTCAGAAATGAATTCCTCGGCCAATTTCCCATCCGGTACCGTTTGAACCGTCAACATCGGGCGATTGGATCGGACACAGTTTGCGTTCAAAGTTTCTAATATAGTAAAATGGCTGTTTTTAGCATCATTTTTGATAATTGGGAAGGTAATAACTGCCGAACCGTTCCAAATAAGTAAAATCAAATTATACCGGCGTAATCAGCGTCAAAAATTGTATCAAGAACCACAACCCTAATTTGATTGAAGGTAGTTTGGGTTTTTGCCGATTGGCTAAAATTTTGTAAGAAATCACATATTTTAAACTATAATTTTGAACTGGCCCACCTATCTCAAAAACTAGGACTCGGATCGACATGAAACCTTTGCTATCTTACTAAAATGGGTGCGCTGATTACAAATTTGTATAGCAAAAGTCTCTGTCTCTACTGGTTACCGAGTTATGCTGAAATTACGGTTTTTCAAATAATGCAAAAATAAGCGAAATGGACCACATAACTTGAAAATGGTAAATCGTAGGCATATAAAAGTATACATATTTTTGATAGACTCAAGGAGAGCTATCATTTGGTAGTGGGTAAACCTTTCTATCACCAACGGTTGCAATGTTCAATTTTTTTCTATCCAAAAGTGCTAAATTTAGACCGAAAAAACAATTACAACTTTTTGAGAGATAGAGCGTTCTTATGTAGTCATGCCTATGCATTGGGATGTGCTGAATTCAACGGTGTGCTCGGTTTTCTCGTAGCGTGTACGGTTTGGCCAGAAAGTGGGAAACTATAATTTCTGCGGTTTATTGCGTTTTTCTCGCGAACTGCGCACCTTAGAGCAACGCGGCTTTCAGAAATGAATTCCTCGGCCAATTTCCCATCCGGTACCGTTTGAACCGTCAACATCGGGTGATTGGATCGGACACAGTTTGCGTTCAAAGTTTCTAATATAGTAAAATGGCTGTTTTTAGCATCATTTTTGATAATTGGGAAGGTAATAACTGCCGAACCGTTCCAAATAAGTAAAATCAAATTATACCGGCGTAATCAGCGTCAAAAATTGTATCAAGAACCACAACCCTAATTTGATTGAAGGTAGTTTGGGTTTTTGCCGATTGGCTAAAATTTTGTAAGAAATCACATATTTTAAACTATAATTTTGAACTGGCCCACCTATCTCAAAAACTAGGACCCGGATCGACATGAAACCTTTGCTATCTTACTAAAATGGGTGCGCTGATTACAAATTTGTATAGCAAAAGTCTCTGTCTCTACTGGTTACCGAGTTATGCTGAAATTACGGTTTTTCAAATAATGCAAAAATAAGCGAAATGGACCACATAACTTGAAAATGGTAAATCGTAGGCATATAAAAGTATACATATTTTTGATAGACTCAACGAGAGCTATCATTTGGTAGTGGGTAAACCTTTCTATCACCAACGGTTGCAATGTTCAATTTTTTTCTATCTAAAAGTGCTAAATTTAGCCCGAAAAAACAATTACAACTTTTTGAGAGATAGAGCGTTCTTATGTAGTCATGCCTATGCATTGGGATGTGCTGAATTCAACGGTGTGCTCGGTTTTCTCGTAGCGTGTACGGTTTGGCCAGAAAGTGGGAAACTATAATTTCCGCGGTTTATCGCGTTTTTCTCGCGAACTGCGCACCTTAGAGCAACGCCGCTTTCAGAAATGAATTGCTCGGCCAATTTCCCATCCGGTACCGTTTGAACCGTCAACATCGGGCGATTGGATCGGACACAGTTTGCGTTCAAAGTTTCTAATATAGTAAAATGGCTGTTTTTAGCATCATTTTTGATAATTGGGAAGGTAATAACTGCCGAACCGTTCGAAATAAGTAAAATCAAATTATACCGGCGTAATCAGCGTCAAAAATTGTATCAAGAACCACAACCCTAATTTGATTGAAGGTAGTTTGGGTTTTTGCCGATTGGCTAATATTTTGTAAGAAATCACATATTTTAAACTATAATTTTGAACTGGCCCACCTATCTCAAAAACTAGGACCCGGATCGACATGAAACCTTTGCTATCTTACTAAAAGGGGTGCGCTGATTACAAATTTGCATAGCAAAAGTCTCTGTCTCTACTGGTTACCGAGTTATGCTGAAATTACGGTTTTTCAAATAATGCAAAAATAAGCGAAATGGACCACATAACCTGAAAATGGTAAATCGTAGGCATATAAAAGTATACATATTTTTGATAGACTCAACGAGAGCTATCATTTGGTAGTGGGTAAACCTTTCTATCACCAACGGTTGCAATGTTCAATTTTTTTCTATCTAAAAGTGCTAAATTTAGACCGAAAAAACAATTACAACTTTTTGAGAGATTGAGCGTTCTTATGTAGTCATGCCTATGCATTGGGATGTGCTGAATTCAACGGTGTGCTCGGTTTTCCCCTAGCGTGTACGGTTTGGCCAGAAAGTGGGAAACTATAATTTCCGCGGTTTATCGCGTTTTTCTCGCGAACCGCGCACCTTAGAGCAACGCGGCTTTCAGAAATGAATTCCTCGGCCAATTTCCCATCCGGTACCGTTTGAACCGTCAACATCGGGCGATTGGATCGGACACAGTTTGCGTTCAAAGTTTCTAATATAGTAAAATGGCTGTTTTTAGCATCATTTTTGATAATTGGGAACGTAATAACTGCCGAACCGTTCCAAATAAGTAAAATCTAATTATACCGGCGTAATCAGCGTCAAAAATTGTATCAAGAACCACAACCCTAATTTGATTGAAGGTAGTTTGGGCTTTTGCCGATTGGCTAAAATTTTGTAAGAAATCACATATTTTAAACTATAATTTTGAACTGGCCCACCTATCTCAAAAACTAGGACCCGGATCGACATGAAACCTTTGCTATCTTACTAAAATGGGTGCGCTGATTACAAATTTGTATAGCAAAAGTCTCTGTCTCTACTGGTTACCGAGTTATGCTGAAATTACGGTTTTTCAAATAATGCAAAAATAAGCGAAATGGACCACATAACTTGAAAATGGTAAATCGTAGGCATATAAAAGTATACATATTTTTGATAGACTCAACGAGAGCTATCATTTGGTAGTGGGTAAACCTTTCTATCACCAACGGTTGCAATGTTCAATTTTTTTCTATCTAAAAGTGCTAAATTTAGACCGAAAAAACAATTACAACTTTTTGAGAGATAGAGCGTTCTTATGTAGTCATGCCTATGCATTGGTGGGATGTGCTGAATTCAACGGTGTGCTCGGTTTTCTCGTAGCGTGTACGGTTTGGCCAGAAAGTGGGAAACTATAATTTCCGCGGTTTATCGCGTTTTTCTCGCGAACTGCGCACCTTAGAGCAACGCGGCTTTCAGAAATGAATTCCTCGGCCAATTTCCCATCCGGTACCGTTTGAACCGTCAACATCGGGCGATTGGATCGGACACAGTTTGCGTTCAAAGTTTCTAATATAGTAAAATGGCTGTTTTTAGCATCATTTTTGATAATTGGGAACGTAATAACTGCCGAACCGTTCCAAATAAGTAAAATCTAATTATACCGGCGTAATCAGCGTCAAAAATTGTATCAAGAACCACAACCCTAATTTGATTGAAGGTAGATTGGGTTTTTGCCGATTGGCTAAAATTTTGTAAGAAATCACATATTTTAAACTATAATTTTGAACTGGCCCACCTATCGCAAAAACTAGGACCCGGATCGACATGAAACCTTTGCTATCTTACTAAAATGGGTGCGCTGATTACAAATTTGCATAGCAAAGGTCTCTGTCTCTACTGGTTACCGAGTTATGCTGAAAGTACGGTTTTTCAAATAATGCAAAAATAAGCGAAATGGACCACATAACCTGAAAATGGTAAATCGTAGGCATATAAAAGTATACATATTTTTGATAGACTCAACGAGAGCTATCATTTGGTAGTGGGTAAACCTTTCTATCACCAACGGTTGCAATGGTCAATTTTTTTCTATCTAAAAGTGCTAAATTTAGACCGAAAAAACAATTACAACTTTTTGAGAGATTGAGCGTTCTTATGTAGTCATGCCTATGCATTGGGATGTGCTGAATTCAACGGTGTGCTCGGTTTTCCCGTAGCGTGTACGGTTTGGCCAGAAAGTGGGAAACTATAATTTCCGCGGTTTATCGCGTTTTTCTCGCGAACCGCGCACCTTAGAGCAACGCGGCTTTCAGAAATGAATTCCTCGGCCAATTTCCCATCCGGTACCGTTTGAACCGTCAACATCGGGCGATTGGATCGGACACAGTTTGCGTTCAAAGTTTCTAATATAGTAAAATGGCTGTTTTTAGCATCATTTTTGATAATTGGGAAGGTAATAACTGCCGAACCGTTCCAAATAAGTAAAATCAAATTATACCGGCGTAATCAGCGTCAAAAATTGTATCAAGAACCACAACCCTAATTTGATTGAAGGTAGTTTGGGTTTTTGCCGATTGGCTAAAATTTTGTAAGAAATCACATATTTTAAACTATAATTTTGAACTGGCCCACCTATCTCAAAAACTAGGACTCGGATCGACATGAAACCTTTGCTATCTTACTAAAATGGGTGCGCTGATTACAAATTTGTATAGCAAAAGTCTCTGTCTCTACTGGTTACCGAGTTATGCTGAAATTACGGTTTTTCAAATAATGCAAAAATAAGCGAAATGGACCACATAACTTGAAAATGGTAAATCGTAGGCATATAAAAGTATACATATTTTTGATAGACTCAAGGAGAGCTATCATTTGGTAGTGGGTAAACCTTTCTATCACCAACGGTTGCAATGTTCAATTTTTTTCTATCCAAAAGTGCTAAATTTAGACCGAAAAAACAATTACAACTTTTTGAGAGATAGAGCGTTCTTATGTAGTCATGCCTATGCATTGGGATGTGCTGAATTCAACGGTGTGCTCGGTTTTCTCGTAGCGTGTACGGTTTGGCCAGAAAGTGGGAAACTATAATTTCTGCGGTTTATTGCGTTTTTCTCGCGAACTGCGCACCTTAGAGCAACGCGGCTTTCAGAAATGAATTCCTCGGCCAATTTCCCATCCGGTACCGTTTGAACCGTCAACATCGGGTGATTGGATCGGACACAGTTTGCGTTCAAAGTTTCTAATATAGTAAAATGGCTGTTTTTAGCATCATTTTTGATAATTGGGAAGGTAATAACTGCCGAACCGTTCCAAATAAGTAAAATCAAATTATACCGGCGTAATCAGCGTCAAAAATTGTATCAAGAACCACAACCCTAATTTGATTGAAGGTAGTTTGGGTTTTTGCCGATTGGCTAAAATTTTGTAAGAAATCACATATTTTAAACTATAATTTTGAACTGGCCCACCTATCTCAAAAACTAGGACCCGGATCGACATGAAACCTTTGCTATCTTACTAAAATGGGTGCGCTGATTACAAATTTGTATAGCAAAAGTCTCTGTCTCTACTGGTTACCGAGTTATGCTGAAATTACGGTTTTTCAAATAATGCAAAAATAAGCGAAATGGACCACATAACTTGAAAATGGTAAATCGTAGGCATATAAAAGTATACATATTTTTGATAGACTCAACGAGAGCTATCATTTGGTAGTGGGTAAACCTTTCTATCACCAACGGTTGCAATGTTCAATTTTTTTCTATCTAAAAGTGCTAAATTTAGCCCGAAAAAACAATTACAACTTTTTGAGAGATAGAGCGTTCTTATGTAGTCATGCCTATGCATTGGGATGTGCTGAATTCAACGGTGTGCTCGGTTTTCTCGTAGCGTGTACGGTTTGGCCAGAAAGTGGGAAACTATAATTTCCGCGGTTTATCGCGTTTTTCTCGCGAACTGCGCACCTTAGAGCAACGCCGCTTTCAGAAATGAATTGCTCGGCCAATTTCCCATCCGGTACCGTTTGAACCGTCAACATCGGGCGATTGGATCGGACACAGTTTGCGTTCAAAGTTTCTAATATAGTAAAATGGCTGTTTTTAGCATCATTTTTGATAATTGGGAAGGTAATAACTGCCGAACCGTTCGAAATAAGTAAAATCAAATTATACCGGCGTAATCAGCGTCAAAAATTGTATCAAGAACCACAACCCTAATTTGATTGAAGGTAGTTTGGGTTTTTGCCGATTGGCTAATATTTTGTAAGAAATCACATATTTTAAACTATAATTTTGAACTGGCCCACCTATCTCAAAAACTAGGACCCGGATCGACATGAAACCTTTGCTATCTTACTAAAATGGGTGCGCTGATTACAAATTTGCATAGCAAAAGTCTCTGTCTCTACTGGTTACCGAGTTATGCTGAAATTACGGTTTTTCAAATAATGCAAAAATAAGCGAAATGGACCACATAACCTGAAAATGGTAAATCGTAGGCATATAAAAGTATACATATTTTTGATAGACTCAACGAGAGCTATCATTTGGTAGTGGGTAAACCTTTCTATCACCAACGGTTGCAATGTTCAATTTTTTTCTATCTAAAAGTGCTAAATTTAGACCGAAAAAACAATTACAACTTTTTGAGAGATTGAGCGTTCTTATGTAGTCATGCCTATGCATTGGGATGTGCTGAATTCAACGGTGTGCTCGGTTTTCCCCTAGCGTGTACGGTTTGGCCAGAAAGTGGGAAACTATAATTTCCGCGGTTTATCGCGTTTTTCTCGCGAACCGCGCACCTTAGAGCAACGCGGCTTTCAGAAATGAATTCCTCGGCCAATTTCCCATCCGGTACCGTTTGAACCGTCAACATCGGGCGATTGGATCGGACACAGTTTGCGTTCAAAGTTTCTAATATAGTAAAATGGCTGTTTTTAGCATCATTTTTGATAATTGGGAACGTAATAACTGCCGAACCGTTCCAAATAAGTAAAATCTAATTATACCGGCGTAATCAGCGTCAAAAATTGTATCAAGAACCACAACCCTAATTTGATTGAAGGTAGTTTGGGCTTTTGCCGATTGGCTAAAATTTTGTAAGAAATCACATATTTTAAACTATAATTTTGAACTGGCCCACCTATCTCAAAAACTAGGACCCGGATCGACATGAAACCTTTGCTATCTTACTAAAATGGGTGCGCTGATTACAAATTTGCATAGCAAAAGTCTCTGTCTCTACTGGTTACCGAGTTATGCTGAAATTACGGTTTTTCAAATAATGCAAAAATAAGCGAAATGGACCACATAACCTGAAAATGGTAAATCGTAGGCATATAAAAGTATACATATTTTTGATAGACTCAACGAGAGCTATCATTTGGTAGTGGGTAAACCTTTCTATCACCAACGGTTGCAATGTTCAATTTTTTTCTATCTAAAAGTGCTAAATTTAGACCGAAAAAACAATTACAACTTTTTGAGAGATTGAGCGTTCTTATGTAGTCATGCCTATGCATTGGGATGTGCTGAATTCAACGGTGTGCTCGGTTTTCCCCTAGCGTGTACGGTTTGGCCAGAAAGTGGGAAACTATAATTTCCGCGGTTTATCGCGTTTTTCTCGCGAACCACGCACCTTAGAGCAACGCGGCTTTCAGAAATGAATTCCTCGGCCAATTTCCCATCCGGTGCCGTTTGAACCGTCAACATCGGGCGATTGGATCGGACACAGTTTGCGTTCAAAGTTTCTAATATAGTAAAATGGCTGTTTTTAGCATCATTTTTGATAATTGGGAACGTAATAACTGCCGAACCGTTCCAAATAAGTAAAATCTAATTATACCGGCGTAATCAGCGTCAAAAATTGTATCAAGAACCACAACCCTAATTTGATTGAAGGTAGTTTGGGCTTTTGCCGATTGGCTAAAATTTTGTAAGAAATCACATATTTTAAACTATAATTTTGAACTGGCCCACCTATCTCAAAAACTAGGACCCGGATCGACATGAAACCTTTGCTATCTTACTAAAATGGGTGCGCTGATTACAAATTTGTATAGCAAAAGTCTCTGTCTCTACTGGTTACCGAGTTATGCTGAAATTACGGTTTTTCAAATAATGCAAAAATAAGCGAAATGGACCACATAACCTGAAAATGGTAAATCGTAGGCATATAAAAGTATACATATTTTTGATAGACTCAACGAGAGCTATCATTTGGTAGTGGGTAAACCTTTCTATCACCAACGGTTGCAATGTTCAATTTTTTTCTATCTAAAAGTGTTAATTTAGACCGAAAAAACAATTACAACTATTTGAGAGATTGAGCGTTCTTATGTAGTCATGCCTATGCATTGGGATGTGCTGAATTCAACGGTGTGCTCGGTTTTCCCCTAGCGTGTACGGTTTGGCCAGAAAGTGGGAAACTATAATTTCCGCGGTTTATCGCGTTTTTCTCGCGAACCACGCACCTTAGAGCAACGCGGCTTTCAGAAATGAATTCCTCGGCCAATTTCCCATCCGGTGCCGTTTGAACCGTCAACATCGGGCGATTGGATCGGACACAGTTTGCGTTCAAAGTTTCTAATATAGTAAAATGGCTGTTTTTAGCATCATTTTTGATAATTGGGAACGTAATAACTGCCGAACCGTTCCAAATAAGTAAAATCAAATTATACCGGCGTAATCAGCGTCAAAAATTGTATCAAGAACCACAACCCTAATTTGATTGAAGGTAGTTTGGGTTTTTGCCGATTGGCTAATATTTTGTAAGAAATCACATATTTTAAACTATAATTTTGAACTGGCCCACCTATCTCAAAAACTAGGACCCGGATCGACATGAAACCTTTGCTATCTTACTAAAATGGGTGCGCTGATTACAAATTTGCATAGCAAAAGTCTCTGTCTCTACTGGTTACCGAGTTATGCTGAAATTACGGTTTTTCAAATAATGCAAAAATAAGCGAAATGGACCACATAACCTGAAAATGGTAAATCGTAGGCATATAAAAGTATACATATTTTTGATAGACTCAACGAGAGCTATCATTTGGTAGTGGGTAAACCTTTCTATCACCAACGGTTGCAATGTTCAATTTTTTTCTATCTAAAAGTGCTAAATTTAGACCGAAAAAACAATTACAACTTTTTGAGAGATTGAGCGTTCTTATGTAGTCATGCCTATGCATTGGGATGTGCTGAATTCAACGGTGTGCTCGGTTTTCCCCTAGCGTGTACGGTTTGGCCAGAAAGTGGGAAACTATAATTTCCGCGGTTTATCGCGTTTTTCTCGCGAACCGCGCACCTTAGAGTAACGCGGCTTTCAGAAATGAATTCCTCGGCCAATTTCCCATCCGGTACCGTTTGAACAGTCAACATCGGGCGATTGGATCGGACACAGTTTGCGTTCAAAGTTTCTAATATAGTAAAATGGCTGTTTTTAGCATCATTTTTGATAATTGGGAACGTAATAACTGCCGAACCGTTCCAAATAAGTAAAATCTAATTATACCGGCGTAATCAGCGTCAAAAATTGTATCAAGAACCACAACCCTAATTTGATTGAAGGTAGTTTGGGCTTTTGCCGATTGGCTAAAATTTTGTAAGAAATCACATATTTTAAACTATAATTTTGAACTGGCCCACCTATCTCAAAAACTAGGACCCGGATCGACATGAAACCTTTGCTATCTTACTAAAATGGGTGCGCTGATTACAAATTTGCATAGCAAAAGTCTCTGTCTCTACTGGTTACCGAGTTATGCTGAAATTACGGTTTTTCAAATAATGCAAAAATAAGCGAAATGGACCACATAACCTGAAAATGGTAAATCGTAGGCATATAAAAGTATACATATTTTTGATAGACTCAACGAGAGCTATCATTTGGTAGTGGGTAAACCTTTCTATCACCAACGGTTGCAATGTTCAATTTTTTTCTATCTAAAAGTGCTAAATTTAGACCGAAAAAACAATTACAACTTTTTGAGAGATTGAGCGTTCTTATGTAGTCATGCCTATGCATTGGGATGTGCTGAATTCAACGGTGTGCTCGGTTTTCCCCTAGCGTGTACGGTTTGGCCAGAAAGTGGGAAACTATAATTTCCGCGGTTTATCGCGTTTTTCTCGCGAACCACGCACCTTAGAGCAACGCGGCTTTCAGAAATGAATTCCTCGGCCAATTTCCCATCCGGTGCCGTTTGAACCGTCAACATCGGGCGATTGGATCGGACACAGTTTGCGTTCAAAGTTTCTAATATAGTAAAATGGCTGTTTTTAGCATCATTTTTGATAATTGGGAACGTAATAACTGCCGAACCGTTCCAAATAAGTAAAATCTAATTATACCGGCGTAATCAGCGTCAAAAATTGTATCAAGAACCACAACCCTAATTTGATTGAAGGTAGTTTGGGCTTTTGCCGATTGGCTAAAATTTTGTAAGAAATCACATATTTTAAACTATAATTTTGAACTGGCCCACCTATCTCAAAAACTAGGACCCGGATCGACATGAAACCTTTGCTATCTTACTAAAATGGGTGCGCTGATTACAAATTTGTATAGCAAAAGTCTCTGTCTCTACTGGTTACCGAGTTATGCTGAAATTACGGTTTTTCAAATAATGCAAAAATAAGCGAAATGGACCACATAACCTGAAAATGGTAAATCGTAGGCATATAAAAGTATACATATTTTTGATAGACTCAACGAGAGCTATCATTTGGTAGTGGGTAAACCTTTCTATCACCAACGGTTGCAATGTTCAATTTTTTTCTATCTAAAAGTGTTAATTTAGACCGAAAAAACAATTACAACTATTTGAGAGATTGAGCGTTCTTATGTAGTCATGCCTATGCATTGGGATGTGCTGAATTCAACGGGGTGCTCGGTTTTCCCGTAGCGTGTACGGTTTGGCCAGAAAGTGGGAAACTATAATTTCCGCGGTTTATCGCGTTTTTCTCGCGAACCGCGCACCTTAGAGCAACGCGGCTTTCAGAAATGAATTCCTCGGCCAATTTCCCATCCGGTACCGTTTGAACCGTCAACATCGGGCGATTGGATCGGACACAGTTTGCGTTCAAAGTTTCTAATATAGTAAAATGGCTGTTTTAGCATCATTTTTGATAATTGGGAACGTAATAACTGCCGAACCGTTCCAAATAAGTAAAATCTAATTATACCGGCGTAATCAGCGTCAAAAATTGTATCAAGAACCACAACCCTAATTTGATTGAAGGTAGTTTGGGTTTTTGCCGATTGGCTAAAATTTTGTAAGAAATCACATATTTTAAACTATAATTTTGAACTGGCCCACCTATCTCAAAAACTAGGACCCGGATCGACATGAAACCTTTGCTATCTTACTAAAATGGGTGCGCTGATTACAAATTTGCATAGCAAAAGTCTCTGTCTCTACTGGTTACCGAGTTATGCTGAAAGTACGGTTTTTCAAATAATGCAAAAATAAGCGAAATGGACCACATAACCTGAAAATGGTAAATCGTAGGCATATAAAAGTATACATATTTTTGATAGACTCAACGAGAGATATCATTTGGTAGTGGGTAAACCTTTCTATCACCAACGGTTGCAATGTTCAATTTTTTTCTATCTAAAAGTGCTAAATTTAGACCGAAAAAACAATTACAACTTTTTGAGAGATTGAGCGTTCTTATGTAGTCATGCCTATGCATTGGGATGTGCTGAATTCAACGGTGTGCTCGGTTTTCCCGTAGCGTGTACGGTTTGGCCAGAAAGTGGGAAACTATAATTTCCGCGGTTTATCGCGTTTTTCTCGCGAACCGCGCACCTTAGAGCAACGCGGCTTTCAGAAATGAATTCCTCGGCCAATTTCCCATCCGGTACCGTTTGAACCGTCAACATCGGGCGATTGGATCGGACACAGTTTGCGTTCAAAGTTTCTAATATAGTAAAATAGCTGTTTTTAGCATCATTTTTGATAATTGGGAACGTAATAACTGCCGAACCGTTCCAAATAAGTAAAATCTAATTATACCGGCGTAATCAGCGTCAAAAATTGTATCAAGAACCACAACCCTAATTTGATTGAAGGTAGTTTGGGTTTTTGCCGATTGGCTAAAATTTTGTAAGAAATCACATATTTTAAACTATAATTTTGAACTGGCCCACCTATCTCAAAAACTACGACCCGGATCGACATGAAACCTTTGCTATCTTACTAAAATGGGTGCGCTGATTACAAATTTGCATAGCAAAAGTCTCTGTCTCTACTGGTTACCGAGTTATGCTGAAATTACGGTTTTTCAAATAATGCAAAAATAAGCGAAATGGACCACAACCTGAAAATGGTAAATCGTAGGCATATAAAAGTATACATATTTTTGATAGACTCAACGAGAGCTATCATTTGGTAGTGGGTAAACCTTTCTATCACCAACGGTTGCAATGTTCAATTTTTTTCTATCTAAAAGTGCTAAATTTAGACCGAAAAAACAATTACAACTTTTTGAGAGATTGAGCGTTCTTATGTAGTCATGCCTATGCATTGGGATGTGCTGAATTCAACGGTGTGCTCGGTTTTCCCCTAGCGTGTACGGTTTGGCCAGAAAGTGGGAAACTATAATTTCCGCGGTTTATCGCGTTTTTCTCGCGAACCGCGCACCTTAGAGCAACGCGGCTTTCAGAAATGAATTCCTCGGCCAATTTCCCATCCGGTGCCGTTTGAACCGTCAACATCGGGCGATTGGATCGGACACAGTTTGCGCTCAAAGTTTCTAATATAGTAAAATGGCTGTTTTTAGCATCATTTTTGATAATTGGGAACGTAATAACTGCCGAACCGTTCCAAATAAGTAAAATCTAATTATACCGGCGTAATCAGCGTCAAAAATTGTATCAAGAACCACAACCCTAATTTGATTGAAGGTAGTTTGGGCTTTTGCCGATTGGCTAAAATTTTGTAAGAAATCACATATTTTAAACTATAATTTTGAACTGGCCCACCTATCTCAAAAACTAGGACCCGGATCGACATGAAACCTTTGCTATCTTACTAAAATGGGTGCGCTGATTACAAATTTGTATAGCAAAAGTCTCTGTCTCTACTGGTTACCGAGTTATGCTGAAATTACGGTTTTTCAAATAATGCAAAAATAAGCGAAATGGACCACATAACCTGAAAATGGTAAATCGTAGGCATATAAAAGTATACATATTTTTGATAGACTCAACGAGAGCTATCATTTGGTAGTGGGTAAACCTTTCTATCACCAACGGTTGCAATGTTCAATTTTTTTCTATCTAAAAGTGTTAATTTAGACCGAAAAAACAATTACAACTATTTGAGAGATTGAGCGTTCTTATGTAGTCATGCCTATGCATTGGGATGTGCTGAATTCAACGGTGTGCTCGGTTTTCCCGTAGCGTGTACGGTTTGGCCAGAAAGTGGAAAACTATAATTTCCGCGGTTTATCGCGTTTTTCTCGCGAACCGCGCACCTTAGAGCAACGCGGCTTTCAGAAATGAATTCCTCGGCCAATTTCCCATCCGGTACCGTTTGAACCGTCAACATCGGGCGATTGGATCGGACACAGTTTGCGTTAAAAGTTTCTAATATAGTAAAATGGCTGTTTTTAGCATAATTTTTGGTAATTGGGAACGTAATAACTGCCGAACCGTTCCAAATAAGTAAAAACTAATTATACCGGCGTAATCAGCGTCAAAAATTGTATCAAGAACCACAACCCTAATTTGATTGAAGGTAGTTTGGGTCTTTGCCGATTTTCTAAAATTTTGTAAGAAATCACATATTTTAAACTATAATTTTGAACTTGCCCACCTATCTCAAAAACTAGGACCCGGATCAACATGAAACCTTTGCTATCTTACTAAAATGGGAGCGCTGATTACAAATTTGCATAGCAAAAGTCTCTGTCTCTACTGGTTACCGAGTTATGCTGAAATTACAGTTTTTCAAATAATGCAAAAATAAGCGAAATGGACCACATAACTTGAAAATGGTAAATCGTAGGCATATAAAAGTATACATATTTTTGATAGACTCAGCGAGAGCTATCATTTGGTAGTGAGTAAACCTTCCTATCACCAATGGTTGCAATGTTCAATTTTTGTCTATCTAAAAGTGCTAAATTTAGACCGAAAAAACAATTACAACTTTCTGAGAGATAGAGCGTTCTTATGTAGTCATGCTTATGCATTGGGATGTGCTGAATTCAACGGTGTGCTCGGTCTTCCCGTAGCGTGTACGGTTTGGCCAGAAAGTGGAAAACTATAATTTCCGCGGTTTATCGCGTTTTTCTCGCGAACCGCGCACCTTAGAGCAACGCGGCTTTCAGAAATGAATTCCTCGGCCAATTTCCCATCCGATACCGTTTGAACCGTCAACATCGGGCGATTGGATCGGACACAGTTTGCGTTCAAAGTTTCTAATATAGTAAAATGGCTGTTTTTAGCATCATTTTTGATAATTGGGAACGTAATAACTGCCGAACCGTTCCAAATAAGTAAAAACTAATTATACCGGCGTAATCAGCGTCAAAAATTGTATCAAGAACCACAACCCTAATTTGATTGAAGGTAGTTGGGGTTTTTGCCGATTGGCTAAAATTTTGTAAGAAATCACATATTTTAAACTATAATTTTGAACTGGCCCACCTATCTCAAAAACTAGGACCCGGATCAACATGAAACCTTTGCTATCTTACTAAAATGGGTGCACTGATTACAAATTTGTATAGCAAAAGTTTCTGTCTCTACTGGTTACCGAGTTATGCTGAAATTACGGTTTTTCAAATAATGCAAAAATAAGCGAAATGGACCACATAACTTGAAAATGGTAAATCGTAGGCATATAAAAGTATACATATTTTTGATAGAGTCAGCGAGAGCTATCATTTGGTAGTGAGTAAACCTTCCTATCACCAACGGTTGCAATGTTCACTTTTTTTCTATCTAAAAGTGCTAAATTTAGACCGAAAAAACAATTACAATTTTTTGAGAGATAGAGCGTTCTTATGTAGTCATGCCTATGCATTGGGATGTGCTGAAGTCAACGGTGTGCTCGGTTTTACCGTAGCGTGTACGGTTTGGCCAGAAAGTGGGAAACTATAATTTCCGCGGTTTATCGCGTTTTTCTCGCGAACCGCGCACCTTAGAGCAACGCGGCTATCAGAAATGAATTCCTCGGCCAATTTCCCATCCGATACAGTTTGAACCGTCAACATCGAGCGATTGGATCGGACACAGTTTGCGTTAAAAGTTTCTAATATAGTAAAATGGCTGTTTTTAGCATAATTTTTGGTAATTGGGAACGTAATAACTGCCGAACCGTTCCAAATAAGTAAAAACTAATTATACCGGCGTAATCAGCGTCAAAAATTGTATCAAGAACCACAACCCTAATTTGATTGAAGGTAGTTTGGGTCTTTGCCGATTTTCTAAAATTTTGTAAGAAATCACATATTTTAAACTATAATTTTGAACTGGCCCACCTATCTCAAAAACTAGGACCCGGATCAACATGAAACCTTTGCTATCTTACTAAAATGGGAGCGCTGATTACAAATTTGCATAGCAAAAGTCTCTGTCTCTACTGGTTACCGAGTTATGCTGAAATTACAGTTTTTCAAATAATGCAAAAATAAGCGAAATGGACCACATAACTTGAAAATGGTAAATCGTAGGCATATAAAAGTATACATATTTTTGATAGACTCAGCGAGAGCTATCATTTGGTAGTGAGTAAACCTTCCTATCACCAATGGTTGCAATGTTCAATTTTTGTCTATCTAAAAGTGCTAAATTTAGACCGAAAAAACAATTACAACTTTCTGAGAGATAGAGCGTTCTTATGTAGTCATGCTTATGCATTGGGATGTGCTGAATTCAACGGTGTGCTCGGTCTTCCCGTAGCGTGTACGGTTTGGTCAGAAAGTGGAAAACTATAATTTCCGCGGTTTATCGCGTTTTTCTCGCGAACCGCGCACCTTAGAGCAACGCGGCTTTCAGAAATGAATTCCTCGGCCAATTTCCCATCCGATACCGTTTGAACCGTCAACATCGGGCGATTGGATCGGACACAGTTTGCGTTCAAAGTTTCTAATATAGTAAAATGGCTGTTTTTAGCATCATTTTTGATAATTGGGAACGTAATAACTGCCGAACCGTTCCAAATAAGTAAAAACTAATTATACCGGCGTAATCAGCGTCAAAAATTGTATCAAGAACCACAACCCTAATTTGATTGAAGGTAGTTGGGGTTTTTGCCGATTGGCTAAAATTTTGTAAGAAATCACATATTTTAAACTATAATTTTGAACTGGCCCACCTATCTCAAAAACTAGGACCCGGATCAACATGAAACCCTTGCAATCTTACTAAAATGGGTGCGCTGATTACAAATTTGCATAGCAAAAGTCTCTGTCTCTACTGGTTACCGAGTTATCATGAAATTACGGTTTTACAAATAATGCAAAAATAAGCGAAATGGACCACATAACTTGAAAATGGTAAATCGTAGGCATATAAAAGTATACATATTTTTGATAGACTCAGCGAGAGCATCATTTGGTAGTGAGTAAACCTTCCTATCACCAACGGTTGCAATGTTCAATTTTTTTCTATCTAAAAGTGCTAAATTTAGACCGAAAAAACAATTACAACTTTTTGAGAGATAGAGCGTTCTTATGTAGTCATGCTTATGCATTGGGATGTGCTGAATTCAACGGTGTGCTCGGTTTTCCCGTAGCGTGTACGGTTTGGCCAGAAAGTGGAAAACTATAATTTCCGCGGTTTATCGCGTTTTTCTCGCGAACCGCGCACCTTAGAGCAACGCGGCTTTCAGAAATGAATTCCTCGGCCAATTTCCCATCCGATACCGTTTGAACCGTCAACATCGGGCGATTGGATCGGACACAGTTTGCGTTCAAAGTTTCTAATATAGTAAAATGGTTGTTTTTAGCATCATTTTTGATAATTGGGAACGTAATAACTGCCGAACCGTTCCAAACAAGTAAAAACTAATTATACCGGCGTAATCAGCGTCAAAAATTGTATCAAGAACCACAACCCTAATTTGATTGAAGGTAGTTTGGGTTTTTGCCGATTGGCTAAAATTTTGTAAGAAATCACATATTTTAAACTATAATTTTGAACTGGCCCACCTATCTCAAAAACTAGGACCCGGATCAACATGAAACCTTTGCTATCTTACTAAAATGGGTGCGCTGATTACAAATTTGTATAGCACAAGTTTCTGTCTCTACTGGTTACCGAGTTATGCTGAAATTACGGGTTTTCAAATAATGCAAAAATAAGCGAAATGGACCACATAACTTGAAAATGGTAAATCGTAGGCATATAAAAGTATACATATTTTTGATAGACTCAGCGAGAGCTATCATTTGGTAGTGAGTAAACCTTCCTATCACCAACGGTTGCAATGTTCAATTTTTTTCTACCTAAAAGTGCTAAATTTAGACCGAAAAAACAATTACAACTTTTTGAGAGATAGAGCGTTCTTATGTAGTCATGCTTATGCATTGGGATGTGCTGAATTCAACGGTGTGCTCGGTTTTCCCGTAGCGTGTACGGTTTGGCCAGAAAGTGGAAAACTATAATTTCCGCGGTTTATCGCGTGTTTCTCGCGAACCGCGCACCTTAGAGCAACGCGGCTTTCAGAAATGAACTCCTCGGCCAATTTCCCATCCGATACCGTTTGAACCGTCAACATGGGGCGATTGGATCGGACACAGTTTGCGTTCAAAGTTTCTAATATAGTAAAATGGCTGTTTTTAGCATCATTTTTGATAATTGGGAACGTAATAACTGCCGAACCGTTCCAAATAAGTAAAAACTAATTATACCGGCGTAATCAGCGTCAAAAATTGTATCAAGAACCACAACCCTAATTTGATTGAAGGTAGTTTGGGTTTTTGCCGATTGGCTAAAATTTTGTAAGAAATCACATATTTTAAACTATAATTTTGAACTGGCCCACCTATCTCAAAAACTAGGACCCGGATCAACATGAAACCTTTGCTATCTAACTAAAATGGGTGCACTGATTACAAATTTGTATAGCAAAAGTCTCTGTCTCTACTGGTTACCGAGTTATCATGAAATTACGGTTTTACAAATAATGCAAAAATAAGCGAAATGGACCACATAACTTGAAAATGGTAAATCGTAGGCATATACAAGTATACATATTCTTGATAGACTCAACGAGAGCTATCATTTGGTAGTGGGTAAACCTTTCTATCACCAACGGTTGCAATGTTCAATTTTTTTCTATCTAAAAGTGCTAAATTTAGACCGAAAAAACAATTACAACTTTTTGAGAGATAGAGCGTTCTTATGTAGTCATGCTTATGCATTGGGATGTGCTGAATTCAACGGTGTGCTCGGTTTTCCCGTAGCGTGTACGGTTTGGCCAGAAAGTGGAAACTATAATTTCCGCGGTTTATCGCGTTTTTCTGAGAACCGCGCACCTTAGAGCAGCGCGGCTTTGAGAAATGAATTCCTCGGCCAATTTCCCATCCGATACCGTTTGAACCGTCAACATCGGGCGATTGCATCGGACACAGTTTGCGTTCAAAGTTTGTAATATAGTAAAATGGCTGTTTTTCGCATCATTTTTGATAATTGGGAACGTAATAACTGCCGAACCGTTCCAAATAAGTAAAATCAAATTATACCGGCGTAATCAGCGTCAAAAATTGTATCAAGAACCACAACCCTAATTTGATTGAAGGTAGTTTGGGTTTTTGCCGATTTTCTAAAATTTTGTAAGAAATCACATATTTTAAACTATAATTTTGAACTGGCCCACCTATCTCAAAAACTAGGACCCGGATCAACATGAAACCTTTGCTATCTTACTAAAATGGGTGCGCTGATTACAAATTTGCATAGCAAAAGTCTCTGTCTCTACTGGTTACCGAGTTATCATGAAATTACGGTTTTACAAATAATGCAAAAATAAGCGAAATGGACCACATAACTTGAAAATGGTAAATCGTAGGCATATACAAGTATACATATTCTTGATAGACTCAACGAGAGCTATCATTTGGTAGTGGGTAAACCTTTCTATCACCAACGGTTGCAATGTTCAATTTTTTTCTATCTAAAAGTGCTAAATTTAGACCGAAAAAACAATTACAACTTTTTGAGAGATAGAGCGTTCTTATGTAGTCATGCTTATGCATTGGGATGTGCTGAATTCAACGGTGTGCTCGGTTTTCCCGTAGCGTGTACGGTTTGGCCAGAAAGTGGAAACTATAATTTCCGCGGTTTATCGCGTTTTTCTGAGAACCGCGCACCTTAGAGCAGCGCGGCTTTGAGAAATGAATTCCTCGGCCAATTTCCCATCCGATACCGTTTGAACCGTCAACATCGGGCGATTGCATCGGACACAGTTTGCGTTCAAAGTTTGTAATATAGTAAAATGGCTGTTTTTCGCATCATTTTTGATAATTGGGAACGTAATAACTGCCGAACCGTTCCAAACAAGTAAAATCAAATTATACCGGCGTAATCAGCGTCAAAAATTGTATCAAGAACCACAACCCTAATTTGATTGAAGGTAGTTTGGGTTTTTGCCGATTGGCTAAAATTTTGTAAGAAATCACATATTTTAAACTATAATTTTGAACTGGCCTACCTATCTCAAAAACTAGGACCCGGATCAACATGAAACCTTTGCTATCTTACTAAAATGGGTGCGCTGATTACAAATTTGTATAGCAAAAGTTTCTGTCTCTACTGGTTACCGAGTTATGCTGAAATTACGGTTTTTCAAATAATGCAAAAATAAGCGAAATGGACCACATAACTTGAAAATGGTAAATCGTAGGCATATAAAAGTATACATATTTTTGATAGACTCAGCGAGAGCTATCATTTGGTAGTGAGTAAACCTTCCTATCACCAACGGTTGCAATGTTCAATTTTTCTCTACCTAAAGGTGCTAAATTTAGACCGAAAAAACAATTACAACTTTTTGATAGATAGAGCGTTCTTATGTAGTCATGCTTATGCATTGGGATGTGCTGAATTCAACGGTGTGCTCGGTTTTCCCGTAGCGTGTACGGTTTGGCCAGAAAGTGGAAAACTATAATTTCCGCGGTTTATCGCGTGTTTCTCGCGAACCGCGCACCTTAGAGCAACGCGGCTTTCAGAAATGAACTCCTCGGCCAATTTCCCATCCGATACCGTTTGAACCGTCAACATGGGGCGATTGGATCGGACACAGTTTGCGTTCAAAGTTTCTAATATAGTAAAATGGCTGTTTTAGCATCATTTTTGGTAATTGGGAACGTAATAACTGCCGAACCGTTCCAAATAAGTAAAATCTAATTATACCGGCGTAATCAGCGTCAAAAATTGTATCAAGAACCACAACCCTAATTTGATTGAAGGTAGTTGGGGTTTTTGCCGATTAGCTAAAATTTTGTAAGAAATCACATATTTTAAACTATAATTTTGAACTGGCCCACCTATCTCAAAAACTAGGACCCGGATCAACATGAAACCTTTGCTATCTTACTAAAATGGGTGCGCTGATTACAAATTTCTATAGCAAAAGTTTATGTCTCTACTGGTTACCGAGTTATGCTGAAATTACGGTTTTTCAAATAATGCAAAAATAAGCGAAATGGACCACATAACTTGAAAATGGTAAATCGTAGGCATATAAAAGTATACATATTTTTGATAGACTCAGCGAGAGCTATCATTTGGTAGTGAGTAAACCTTCCTATCACCAACGGTTGCAATGTTCAATTTTTTTCTATCTAAAAGTGCTAAATTTAGACCGAAAAAACAATTACAACTTTTTGAGAGATAGAGCGTTCTTATGTAGTCATGTTTATGCATTGGGATGTGCTGAAGTCAACGGTGTGCTCGGTTTTCCTGTAGCGTGTACGGTTTGGCCAGAAAGTGGAAACTATAATTTCCGCGGTTTATCGCGTTTTTCTCGCGAACCGCGCACCTTAGAGCAGCGCGGCTTTGAGAAATGAATTCCTCGGCCAATTTCCCATCCGATACCGTTTGAACCGTCAACATCGGGCGATTGCATCGGACACAGTTTGCGTTCAAAGTTTGTAATATAGTAAAATGGCTGTTTTTCGCATCATTTTTGATAATTGGGAACGTAATAACTGCCGAACCGTTCCAAATAAGTAAAATCTAATTATACCGGCGTAATCAGCGTCAAAAATTGTATCAAGAACCACAACCCTAATTTGATTGAAGGTAGTTGGGGTTTTTGCCGATTGGCTAAAATTTTGTAAGAAATCACATATTTTAAACTATAATTTTGAACTGGCCCACCTATCTCAAAAACTAGGACCCGGATCAACATGAAACCTTTGCAATCTTACTAAAATGGGAGCGCTGATTACAAATTTGCATAGCAAAAGTCTCTGTCTCTACTGGTTACCGAGTTATCATGAAATTACGGTTTTACAAATAATGCAAAAATAAGCGAAATGGACCACATAACTTGAAAATGGTAAATCGTAGGCATATACAAGTATACATATTCTTGATAGACTCAACGAGAGCTATCATTTGGTAGTGGGTAAACCTTTCTATCACCAACGGTTGCAATGTTAAATTTTTTTCTATCTAAAATTGCTAAATTTAGACCGAAAAAACAATTACAACTTTTTGAGAGATAGAGCGTTCTTATGTAGTCATGCTTATGCATTGGGATGTGCTGAATTCAACGGTGTGCTCGGTTTTCCCGTAGCGTGTACGGTTTGGCCAGAAAGTGGAAAACTATAATTTCCGCGGTTTATCGCGTTTTTCTCGCGAACCGCGCACCTTAGAGCAACGCGGCTTTCAGAAATGAATTCCTCGGCCAATTTCCCATCCGATACCGTTTGAACCGTCAACATCGGGCGATTGGATCGGACACAGTTTGCGTTCAAAGTTTCTAATATAGTAAAATGGCTGTTTTTAGCATCATTTTTGATAATTGGGAAGGTAATAACTGCCGAACCGTTCCAAATAAGTAAAATATAATTATACCGGTGTAATCAGCTTCAAAAATTGTATCAAGAACTACAACCATAATTTGATTGAAGGTAGTTTGGGTTTTTGGCGATTGGCTAAAATTTTGTAAGAAATCTCATATTTTAAACTATAATTTTGAACTGGCCCACCTATCTCAAAAACTAGGACCCGGATCAACATGAAACCTTTGCTATCTTACTAAAATGGGTGCGCTGATTACAAATTTGCATAGCAAAAGTCGCTGTCTCTACTGGTTACCGAGTTATGCTGAAATTACGGCTTTTCAAATAATGCAAAAATAAGCGAAATGGACCACATAACTTGAAAATGGTAAATCGTAGGCATATAAAAGTATACATATTTTTGATAGACTCAACGAGAGCTATCATTTGGTAGTGGGTAAACCTTTCTATCACCAACGGTTGCAATGTTCAATTTTTTTCTATCTAAAAGTGCTAAATTTAGACCGAAAAAACAATTACAACTTTTTGAGAGATAGAGCGTTCTTATGTAGTCATGCCTATGCATTGGGATGTGCTGAATTCAACGGAGTGCTCGGTCTTCCCGTAGCGTGTACGGTTTGGCCAGAAAGTGGAAAACTATAATTTCCGCGGTTTATCGCGTTTTTCTCGCGAACCGCGCACCTTAGAGCAACGCGGCTTTCAGAAATGAATTCCTCGGCCAATTTCCCATCCGATACCGTTTGAACCGTCAACATCGGGCGATTGGATCGGACACAGTTTGCGTTCAAAGTTTCTAATATAGTAAAATGGCTGTTTTTAGCATCATTTTTGATAATTGGGAAGGTAATAACTGCCGAACCGTTCCAAATAAGTAAAATCTAATTATACCGGTGTAATCAGCTTCAAAAATTGTATCAAGAACCACAACCCTAATTTGATTGACGGTAGTTTGGGTTTTTGCCGATTGGCTAAAATTTTGTAAGAAATCACATATTTTAAACTATAATTTTGAACTGGCCCACCTATCTCAAAAACTAGGACCCAGATCAACATGAAACCTTTAATTTCTTACTAAAATGGGTGCGCTGATTTAAAATGTACATAGGAAAAGTCTCTATCTCTACTGGTTACCGAGTTATGCTGAAATTACGGTTTTTCAAATAATGCAAAAATAAGCGAAATGGACCACATAACTTGAAAATGGTAAATCGTAGGCATATAAAAGTATACATATTTTTGATAGACTCAACGAGAGCTATCATTTGGTAGTGGGTAAACCTTTCTATCACCAAAGGTTGCAAAGTTCAATTTTTTTCTACTTGACTACATTCTAATGTAGTCAAGCATATGCATTTGGATGCGGTGAATTCAACGGTGAGCTCCGTTTTCTCGTAACGCGTACGGTTTGGCCAGAAAGTGGAAAATCATCGTTTCCGCGGTTTCTCGCGGTTTTCTCGCGAACCGCGCATCTCAGAGCTACGCGACTTTCAGGATCGTGTAGGATAAAAAAATATTTTCAATATTTTATATTTTTAATATTTTGTTAGATGCCTATTTAAGAAATACAACTAGTTTACGAAATCTGTCTAACTTATTTATTATGCACTAAGCTAACCAAAAATTAAAACTTTGTACTTTTCTTTATGTGGACATAAACTAAAAAATATTGTTAATTTGTCAGTTGTAGATAGGTATTTCTAGTGGAAAGGGTATACACATATTTTAGTAGAAATTAGAAATTCAATTGGACAAGATCAAAATAACAATAAATTAATTTGAAAATTTTATGCATTGAAATTGACAATAATACCCCAAAAAGTTAATACAAATTCAGCGTCAAACGTGGGGATTACGAAATAACTAAGCTTAAAAAATGATAAAATATATTTTTTGGATTCTTTAAATTTAATTTAATTTCTTAGGATTTATACAGAAGATCATATTATAAAACATCGTATGCTTACTGAATATTTAAAAGAAACTCACATGAAGAATACGTGCTGGAAATTTTTATAGGAAAGGAAAAATTATTACGCCAATCTACAAACTAAAAAATAATATATTTTAATAAAGATATTAAATATATTAAATATTAATAAAAATATTAATAAAAAATAATAAGGAATAGAAATTCTACAATATTGGTTGACAATCACCTAATCTTAAATTCTAGGATAATAGTTCAATGATTCTGAAAAAAATATATTAATATACATTAATAAGCTATAGAAAGGTTGCGAAATTTTTTGCAATGCACTTAATATCAATATGTAATAGGTTAATTGTCCAGCATACAGGGGTCACAACCGTGGCTAATAACATAAAATATAGCGTAAAAATGCTACAAATTTGTTAATAGCATAGTCATTCACACTACGACTCATTTATTACTAAAAAAATCTTCCCCCCCTCCCCTGGAACATTTTGTAACAGCGCCCATCCCATGTATGTATGTTCTACAATATGGTATGCTGATGGTTTTTCATATCGAGAGAATGGACTATAAAAACCAATTTATGGGGTAATACCACACCAGATTTTTTGAAAAATATAAAAAAAAAATTTGTTGCTTAAATGATGACTTGATATCTTTCTTACAAATAAGATACAATACGTTTCATATTTGAAAATAATGTTTAAATGCCGATTTGATGAACATACGGCCAAGTGTCTAGCTAAGCAAAAAGTTTAGCGTGAGAGTTTGCAGCCTAGAGACCTATACGCTCTTATCTTATTTGGAGAAATTACATCTGTGGTGTGAAATATAACATAAAATAATATAAAGCACAAAGATTTTATGGAAATGTCGTCGGTACGTTCGTTGAACTGACGCGTACTGACGCACAATGTTATAGCTGTCTGATGTAACGTGTGTTGTTCTTGATTAGTTGAAGAAAAAAAATACAGAAATAATTAGTGACATTCCCGTAGTATATCGTGATCGAATGGAGTCAAAACGAAGCAGCAGGTATTCATATAGAACTAGTATGACAAGCATTGAATCGTTTGGAACTAGAGTCACCTCTGCCTGATCGTATCCACAGTCCACAACTGCAAAAAGGTAATGTCGGTTGAAGATTATTACAACGTTGAAGTTGATGACGTTGATTATCGTCTTTTGAACTTTGTTGCTGTGTTTTCTGCTATTTCACGAGTCGTAGTGTGTGAAGAAAATAGATCTGGGCGACACTGCTCAATACATTCTAACCGATGCAATGCCGCAGCACGAGAATTGTCCACCTCGTGATTTCATTTTCACTTTCAAGTGGCAAAGTAATTGTGGATATTGCAGCATGTATAGCTAGTCAGTATAGTAATATAGCATAGTCAATGATGCATTATCCAGCCTTATAAAGAATATGGAGGTATGTATTAGCATCGGGCCAAACTGCAATAATTTCTGCGCGAAGGCTGACTCACGGCGCATCATGTTTTCAGAGCCATCGCTGGACTGATGCTGCAAAACAGGCCCGTCTGTCGTCAAAATCAAAAAGAAAGAAATAATAGGGGGAAAATATTAATTTTAAAAGATAATTATATGCTCCAGGCATCGCCGACTATAGTAAAATATAACAATTCTATACATCAAAGTTACACAATACTTCAAACCGTGTTTTCTCAAAACAGCATTTTTCAAACTGGACAGAAAGATAACTTCGACTGATCTCAGTCAATTCACTTGAAATTTTATACGCAGAGTCAGAACAACATTATCTCGAGAAGTACATATATACGGATTTTACAATACGTTCGAAACTTTTTTTTGTTATAAACAATTTTTAACCTAATTTTGTACCTAAAAGTTTCTTTATTTAGTTAAAATTTGTAGGTGTACTAGAAATAGTTGTAGTTATGCTGTATCAGTCAGATTTCATGGTTCTCTGCTCATATTCGTTAAAAACATGAAGTACGATCCAGATCCACGAATCAACTGCATAAAAAAGAACATTACAATATTCGCAATAAAAATCTAATTAATGATTTCCTTACAGACATGAAAGTATTCAACGACAATACGGCGAATTTTCCAGCTGTAATTTTTATAGGTCTAATGGATCTAGTCATCATTAGAGCTAACGTCTTTTGTGTTGACAAGTTTGTGACTATCCAATTACAATTGAAAATGACGGTGACCAGATTTTCGCTGTGTAACATCACCTCGTTCCCATGCCAACAGAAGAGCAACACTTGAAAACTTGAAAACATCAAGTAACAAATCATGCTCAGAAATCTGAACGACGTTATCTCGTACTGCAAATTGTCATTAGAATAAGAAAATCTTTAAAAATGAGTTGAATTACCAATGATAATTGGAAAAGCTGAAAACAGATCAGTAAGAGACTACCAAGAAACTGGCATAGCATCAGCAAATTGAATGTTTTCTCTGATCCTTCTGCTAAGAATATAATCTCTTGGTGATGGTTTACGCAGCTGTTAATGCAGATCTCAGCGTATCTTTCAAGTGGTTGCGGTAGCTTTTCCACCACTTGCATACCGTTACTTAAAACTTTGGGATTCTTATATTTTTCGATGTTGATATCAATACCATCCTCCTTCTGAAATAAAAAATAAAATCATAAAATACCTACACACCTAATGTTATGAGAACTGTTCTGAAGATTTAACAAAAACTGGTAGTAAATACTACAGAAACATTGGTGCTAATAACAGGCTCACAAAACATCACTACGACTTTTTTGAAAGACTAAAATAATGAGGATAGTAAGGATGGACTACATCAGGGGTTCTCAACCTTTTAGGTTCCGTGTACCACATAAAGAATATTCAAATTTCTCCGTACCACCAACCTTTATACAAAAATGCATATTAATACGTACATAAACAAAAAAAATTTATATCAGATTTTAAATATACATACCTACATATTATTTTGTACCAAAATAATAACTTTTTAGTGACAGTTTAGTTGAAAAAAAAAGTTCTAAAAAGACAATAGTCTAACAATAAAGAATTATATAACAAAACTTCACTTGGTATACAAAAGCAAAGTAATAACATCTTAGATTGAAGTAATATAAAATAATTTAAATATTGTTTCGCTAAACTATTGTCTTTTTAAATTTCACGCTCAGTTAAAGTTAGTTTCAAACTCAAATTTGCCTCAATAATTAAGTTTATCCTATGTTTGTCCTTTAAATTAGTATTGATGACAACTATATCTGACATAAATAGCTGGTGCAAAAAGGCATTCTGGTCTATGAGCGCCGCGATTCTTTTCTGTTAAAGTCCGAGCTCTATCAGTGCAGACTCCAATAAATTTCTTCAATGGAATGGAGTTGTTAAACATACAATTATTAAAATTTATCACCAGATCTTCTTTCGGGCAGAGCTTCCTAATATAAATATTCCTCTGCAATTTCCTCTTCAACCTCAAATCACTTAAAGCGTAATAATTGATCAAAATCACTTACACTTTCTTTTACACAATCTGCCATTTTAGAAATACGTTTGTGTACGGCACCATTTAATAATGGAATATTATTTAATTTTGCCGTAATAGTTTTGGGACAAACATTATCATCAAAATAAATATGGTTTTACCGAGAAAGTTTGGTACCTTTCGTGTACCACCTGGAAGTCCTTCGCCTACCATCAGTAGTACGCGTACCACCAGTGGTACGCGTACCACCGGTTGAGAACCCCTGGACTGCATGAGTCCCAATAAGAAATATCTTACCATAAGCAGTTGAGCTCTTTCTAAATACGTATCCAGACTGTTCTTCAAGATCAAAAATTGGGCTTTGATGTGGCAGAGGATGCCACCAATTAGGGCATCACAGGCACCAATTATAAATCCATAAAACATACAGCTGGTAACTTGATAGAACGTTGCTATTTCGTAGAGAGGAGAATCAACGGGTTCAAAGGGAAACCAGCAGAAGAAAGGTGTCGACCTGATATGTCTTGAAATGGTAGTATTTGACACAACATCAAAGAAATCGACGTATTTTCCGGTATCCGTTCCCGCGTAGATAGCCCTTTGGCCAACTATCAGTAGGACAAATGCGTGAAAGACGTAAGCTTGCATGTTGCATGTTTTTATGGCATCGGCAACATACTCGAACTCTACTTCGCCACTTCGACGTAAGTCTGGTAAGAAGACACCTTTTTCAAGGTCTTTGCAGAATGTATCGATATCATTTCTGTAGATTAAGACCAAGGTCAACTTGCAAATACCTAAAATGAAGATAAATAAATAAGATTGGCGAACACCCATAGCGCAAAGTGAAGAATGATGAAAATAAAATAAAAAGCCTCCTGTTTCTTTGAAACTAAATTATTTAATTATTAATCTCTAAAATTTGGTATAAAAGCTTATCTCTTAAATAGAGGACAAGTTCGTTAATGGAAATGGGTAAACTCATTTTTTTTTATATTCCACACCGGTGGGAGTATTTTAACTTCGGCCAGGCCGAAAATATCACACATCTAATATGGGGTGCCATTTAAAATTTCAATGATGACATTTAGTAAATACCAATTTTCATCTATTCGCTGTTGGGGAATTAAAATGACTTTGTTGTGCTGTTTATTGCAAACAACTTAAAGTTCTTAAGGATCTCCACGAATTAGGAAAAATTAAATCATTTGGCACTAATTGTCTTTTGATTTTGCTCCTCAACGTTCATTATGTACAATATTACATTAAACAAATTTCTAGTAGTTAAGATATAATTTGGTACCTAAGATGCTGCTTTTTACAGAAATAGAGAGATAATAACTCAGGGTAAGCCTACCTTAGTACTTTATGCTCTAAAAGTGATACAAATAACTGTAAAATGTGGAAAAATATAGATCATTTCATAAAAGAGAAAACGAACAAGAGCGAGAGGTGCGCTTCGTGCTATGAAAGTGCATAATTGCTCGAACGAGAGTAAAATTGAGAGAAAATAGATCAACTTACCCAAGATATGACTTAGTAAATAACTCAACGTAAAAGTTGTCTTCTCCATGTCATCTAAATTAGTGGCCAACGCGATA
This sequence comes from Melinopterus prodromus, assembly GCA_964023965.1. NCBI lineage: Eukaryota > Metazoa > Arthropoda > Insecta > Coleoptera > Scarabaeidae > Melinopterus > Melinopterus prodromus. The sequence continues at coordinate 25,554,878 of OZ030393.1, read as the reverse complement.
GCTTCTGCAAAACAGAAAAAATAAAAGAATAAGCCAATAACACAAAATGAGTAGGTCTTATAAATTAAATTAAATGAAGTATTTGGAACTTTCTCTATTGAGATTCCAAACACTTTCAAAACATTGTAATGGAATTTAAAGTAATGTTTCATCGGTACTATCTTTGGAATTGTCTTTGGAGGCATTTTGAGAAAACTGTCTTAACCATTATAAAATTTACACTCCAATTTATACCTTATATTGCATAGCAAAATCAATATGGAACGAAAGTAATAAGACCAGTAACGTGTTATTATACTGTATTATTTGTCGATTTTGTGAATCTATCAGATTTATTTCCATAAATTATTTATTTACTTGATACTAAGACTTTGTATGTACAGAATTATTCATTATTAACGAAACAATTGGACGTCTTAGTTTGTATAATGTATTATATCGTATAACAGGTGTTAGATATTTGCGCATTTTCACATAGTTAAAAGATTTTTGTTTCCAAAAGTAATCTAAAATAGCTCCTTAATCAAATACTTATACACTTGCGTACAAAAAAATCAGTTTTAAAGTTAAATTACTATTGAACCGATTGTCCAATTTTTATGATTTTTTCACTTAATTAAAGGATATTTCCTCTACAACAGCGCTGGAGTATTTTTTATTGAAATATCAGTTTTTAACAATAGAGGGTGTAAGAATTCAGTAATGAGCCGGAGCTTACCTCTGGGAAGCACAGAAAGTTTCCTGGTTGTCGTCGTGGAACTGAGTGTCTCCTTGGTCAACGAGCAGCCTGGTGTGGTATCCCACCTGTGAGTTACTACTGTGGGTAATGTCCTTCACCATGTCTCTTAGCAGTATTTAGCAAGTATTTGACGGGTTCACTTGCAACGGCTGTGTGACCGGCAGCTCTTCGTGCTAATCTATCAGCGCACCGATTGTCTCCATTGTTTTTTGAGGGCCCTTTAATCCAGTTACTGGTGATAGTGTTTCTCCTGGCTGCCTCTACCTGGGCCGCTGGCAGACCTCAGGAGGCGGTACCATAAAACTGTCTTGTTTCAAGTCCAACCGAATCCAGGTTTCTGGTTGACCTAGTCAGTAAAGGCGACCAAGGCAGTAATAGACGGGAGGGAGGGATACCAGGCATCTGGTGCTCGCCGGTGACTCATCAAACGGGGCCTTTGGAAGTTGTGCCAATATGAGTACTTAACGATCTGATATCTAGTATATCCGAATAGGGATTAAGGCAAGTGCGGATAGACGCTATAGACCACATGACGTTTATACCCTTCTTGATGTGGAGCTACTCTATCCCACGTTTGTGGGGAATGAGGAGCCGCTGAGGGAGATGACATGTGGTAGAGTTCTCAGCGTAAGCGTGCTCGACGGTGCACCCATCCTCCGATGAAAGGATAACCTTTCTAACCTCGATGAGTACGAACAACGCGTTAGCGTTCCGTGCGGTGACTCGTCAAACGTGGATTCCGGAAGGTATCCGACACGAGTACTTAGAGTAATTCAAGGCTGTGGGCTGCACTAACTCTTCGGTGTATGTATTCCCCTAGAACCACCGGGGGCTACCCTATACCATGGTTCCTATGCCGTGGGTCAATGGCCACCCTTCTACGGTGTGTACAGATGTTGTACAGATGTACAGAGGTTCGCGCAAGTGGTCTCGCCGGCGACTCGTCCAACGGTGTCGGGGAAGACCGACTAACACGAGTACCGAGGGGAAGGAGGGCCCCCATGGCTGGTCTGTTTGGAACGAGGTCTTAATTGTGTCTTGGGAGCCTGCGTGTGATGGTACCATTGGTGCAGACAAAAACTTAGTGGATTTATAAATGCCAGCCATGGCCTCTTTCAACTGGAGTACGGACTCTTGGGGGCAGCTACATGTGTCCTAGGTGGCGTATACTGGATGCTGTATGGCGAAAGCTGGGTCAGCGAGCCGAGCCCTATGGGGCGGCGGTCCTTATTCATGCCTCTACCAGGGAGTTGTGACAATGCAGTACTAACCCCGATGTGAAACGACACCCCTCCAGAGCCAGAATGGATTGTCTACTGTCAGTGAATATCACTATGATTTTGCCTGACTTATTACATTGACTAAAGATGTCTGAGGCTGTTTTAATGGCGAAATTTTACGCCTGTGCGACAGATGGGAATTTACCATTCGGGATAGACCGACAAACCTGGAAGTCGTGCGAGAAGATCCCAGCACCTGTACCATTCGGTCTCTTAGAATCATCCGTGTAGACCTTTAGGCTCTTGCTGAGATCAGCCTCAAGGGGTGTGGTGTAGATCAGATATGGTTTCCTGAAAACAAAGTGGGGAAGACACAGTTCGAAACATAGCTCGATCCTCTTGCCACTAACATGTCTGTCCCAGGAGCACCCCACTGTACGGAGTCTGGATAGCGGTGCTAGGGCCACTTCTTCTGCGAAGATGTCAGGGGCGGCAGGTACAGCATGCTTTCTATCGCAACAGTGAGGGTTGAGTTCATTGCGTCCGTGACGCTTAGGCAAGCCACTCTTTGAATGCGGTTCAGTTTGGTGATCGTGGAGGCCAGTTTGACTCTGGGCTACCATGCTACCGCGTATGTGAGCATGGGTCTGATAACTGCCGTGTAAATCCAAAGCGTGAGTCGACGTGAGAGGCCATTGTCCGCTCCATGGCTCTCCTACACTGACCGAAAGCTATGATTGCTTTTTAAACTCTGTTAGTTAAATGGTTATTCCATAGCAGCTTCCTGTCAAAGATAATACCTAGGTATCTCACTTCGTCAACTAGCCGCCGCAGTGATACATAACTTTGGTAGCCTGAAGTTTCCGGTATTCCGGTTTTGCGTGAAGAGCACCATCTCTGTCTTGCCAGGTTGACCAACAGAAAGTGGTCTCCGCACCATGATTCTACAATTGTGAGGGCTCCCTGCATCCTATCGGAAAGGGTGTCATTGTGATTGCGTCTGATGAGGAGAACGAGGTCGTCTGCATAGCAAGTTGTGTGGTAGTGAAGATCGTTTAGCAGTCTGAGAAGGCCAGAGTGAATCCCGCAACCTTCACCCATGAGAGTGGGCTCACCCACTCTTAGATTCACCACACAATGTCTAAGCATCCTGTTGATCGAACCTATTACCACTTCACGTATCTTACGCTCGGAAAAGGTTCCGTTGATGCTTCCATACTTTCGAATTCGAATACTCCTTTAATATCAATGAACACTCCCAGGGTTGACTGCTTAGTGTTAAGTGAGCATCTATGCGACGAACTTAGGCGGCGAGTTGGTGCCAGAGTTCCTGCTGCTAGGACCATCCCAGAATTTTGTTTTTCTTACCGTTAGTTGCGTATGCAAGAAAATCTCAATTCGTTTTATGGCTTTCCTTTTTATTTTTCCACAGACCACTACTACTCGAAACGTTTTTATCCCGTTTGCGTCATGGCATTTATTATATTATTGTAACTTCTTTATTAAGAGGCAAAATGATGTGAATCATTAAATTCAAGATGTTCAGAAAAGGTCGGGCAATTGTTTAATCCAGTTGGTACATATGGTTGTATCAGGTATACCCCACAGAGCGCTTCAAATTTCGATACAAAAACTTACATTAATTCTTACACCCTGTATATGTTCAAATCTGAAAGTACAATAAAAATAAGTGAAAAAAATAATAAATATTGGACAATTGATTCAAAAGATATTTAACTTTAAAATTGATATACATTTTAGGTGGGCTGATTTTTTTCCGCGCAAGTGTACATGTATTTATCTACGACTAGCTTATAATAAGTTCAGCGCATACGTATCTATGAATATATAATCCCTATGATTATGATGACAATAGCTTTGTATATACGTATAATAATGAAGTCATTATTTAAACTAATAGTCATCATTATACGAATGCACACCTACGTGGATGATAGTTATTTGTTATTTGACAGTTTGCCTCGCCAACATTGACAAATACGTACATATTTGATATCGATATATTTATATCCTTAAATATTTGCTCGTCAAATAATATACTATTATTAACCTTAATGCCAACCTTGCATATGAGGGGTGTATATACAAAACCCAACATGTCTCCCATTTTCACACATTTTGCTTTTGATGAAGCTCGTTACGGAGGCATCATCAGTAGTTATTGGGGGTAATGCGCGGGATCGCGCCGTAATGTTAATAACCACCACCACCACCATATTTTGAAAGACTGAGAAAGGGCGGTAAATTGGTGACCGCCACTGACGGCGAAAGGTCTAAGTACGCCACTGCTCTCATATCATGTGCTGCTTGAGATTCTGATACACAGGTAAGTCATTTTTAGATAACTATTTCATAATAAATCGTTGATATGTAAGTATAATTGAACTTACCGCGGAGAAGTTAGCCATAAAAGATATCCATAACTTTTTTTTTCGAATTTTTTAATGAAACATATACCAAACGATCGAGCTGTTCAAGTAGTATATCCCATAGTTTTGCACCAAAAATTTATCGAAGGGTTTTGCCTAAAATATGATTTAATTAAGAGAGCGGTACCTAATAGGAGCGCCCGACGTTTAAATACACAATTGCAAATTACTCCGTCCACCGACATCACAGAGAATCGGCGTCAGCCAATTCGTAAAGTACATGAAATAGTGCATCCGACGACGGTATTAACAGGATACTACCCTTAAGACATCCTACCCTAATGCGTCTGTAAAATGAGAAATTGCTGCGCAATTCGCCAGGTGAATACTATAAATATTTATAACTTTTACAATTGTTATTGCATAACTTTCTTTCATACATCAAATTGTAGGTAATTACAAGGGCTAGCCACCCACGAACGCTCGGAGTTTTGCACCGTTGCCAACAACCCCTAAATGGCGATAATACGTAACCACCCATATAGTTAAAATTCGCCGGCAGCCAGAGATAATTGTTTATAACTTTTACAAATATTATTGCATAACTTTCTTTCATACATCAAATTGTAGGTAATTACAAGGGCTAGCCACCCAGGAACGCTCGGAGTTTTGCACCGTTGCCAACAACCCCTAAATGGCGATAGTACGTAACCACCCATATAGTTAAAATTCGCCGGCAGCCAGAGATAATTGTTTATAACTTTTACAAATATTATTGCATAACTTTCTTTCATACATGAAATTGTAGGTAATTACAAGGGCTAGCCACCCAGGAACGCTCGGAGTTTTGCACCGTGGCCAACAACCCCTAAATGACGATAGTACGTAACCACCTATATAGTAAAAAATCGCCTATAGCCAGAGATAATTGTTTATAACTTTTACAAATATTATTGCATAACTTTCTTTCGTACATGAACTTGTGGGTAATTACAAGGGCTAGCTACCCACGAACGCTCGGAGTTTTGCACCGTTGCTAACAACCCCTAAATGGCGATAGTACGTAACCACCTATATAGTAAAAATTCACCGGCAGCCACAGATAATTGTTTATAACTTTTACAAATGTTGTTGCATAACATTCTTTCATACGTCAACTTGTAGGTGAGTAGATGGCCATAGTGAATGTTGCAACTCAAACAACTTAAGACGTGCCACAGTCGCAGGCAATATTTATGGTTCGTGGCCGCCCATGCACCCTGTAATTGGGATAAGCTGTTGCGGAATCTTATCGCATCTATTATTATTATTATTATTATTATTATTATTATTTTTATTATTTTTATTATTATTATTATTAAGTATTATTATTTAATAGAGCAATTTAGAGTAATAGAGAAATGAAGTTTGTCACTTGACTTAGTTGTTATTAAGACAAAATTCACATGTGTAGTTATCGATATCTGGTAGAGCAGAACCTACACAAATCGAATGGATTTTTATTACATTTGAAACATTTTAATGTATGTGTGCCATCGTCACAAACGTCCCCGCAGTACAGACACTTATTTTTTAAATTATCTGAATTTTGTAAAATCGTCTGCATTATGTTTGTTCTGTATTGTTTTGGATCAAATGTTTCTATGTTACTGTTCTTTATTATGCATTCTGCGTAGTAACATATGAATACCCCACAATTAAAGCCATCTTTCTGCAGTGGATAGTCTATTGCTTTTGTAGTGTATTTTACAAATGGGTGTGGTCTGGAAAGTGGTTTTAAAAATTTCTCATATACTTCCAAATATGCGGCAGCTGATTTTTCACTTTTCGACATAGGGTCCATATGAACAAAGACGTGAGTGTTGAGATTCGCATACGCAATTGACCAGTGCCGAATATCTTCATGGAATATTGGGAACAGAATTATACTTGAAGATACTATTTTGTTACTGTTAATCCGTGATAATTGGGCGGGATTTGTTGCTAATTGGCATGGCAATAGATAAATATCATTCCTCTTATGTATATCGCAAAGTAGATTGAGATAGAATTCAATTAAAAAATTGTCTAGATACATGTCGACTTGATTTGTGTGCAGGTATAAGGTGTTAAGGCTGCTAAAGTACAATTTTTCCTTTCTATGTATTGCCACAACATAGTCCTTTGATAACTTTACCGGAACAGGATTACGTGAGGTAGTGGATTTTAATAGTTTTCCTTGCAGAATTTGCTTTGTGCGTTTGCCAACCATTTTTCTCCTCTTCGCCCACATTTCTTCATGTATCTTTGATGGCTCATATCTCTTTTTTAAAGATGGCTGAGCACACCGCCTTCTCTTGATCGTCAAGGCGAATTCTTTATATACTCCAAGCACGTATCCCCTGACAACACGAACAAATCTAGAAGGTTTTGCATGTAGATTATTAGACATCAAATTACCTTTTACTAATCCAAAATAATTTTCTACGATCCCATTGCTGCGCCTATTTTGGTTTAATATGGAACTCCAAAGTGGCAAGAATGCTAGGTATTTATTTAATATAACCTGAATGAATGTTTTGTTGTAATAAGTATTGTCATTGCCATTGTGAATACGTGTATTTGTCGTCTGTTCGTTTTTATCAATAATTGTTTTGAAATGGCCGTAATACGGAGATGAGGTTATATTGCCGTGCAATTGTATTCCGCGTCACTTTCAAAGCAATTGCTTAAATCTTCGTTTTCCTCGACGTCATCTATTGCTGCTGATGAAGTGTATGTATTTTTAAGACATGTATACGCCTGTGATACATTTTCGGTATACGAACAAGATAAAGTCAGGATAGTCAGTTGTTGAATGACAGCATCTATTTTGGTAAGGTCGTCGAAGTCAAATAGAGAAATCAAAATAACTTTTAAAAATTCTTTTACCTCTTTATTCCTGTATAACGTGTTGATTTCTCTACACATATTTTTTATTAAGTGAGCACAACACAATCTCACTTTGACGTAATCAACATATATTTCGCTGTTATGATATGCTTCTTTAAGGTACTGTTTTAATGTTGTATTATTAAACACCAATAACACAGAATTAATAAGTGCGAAGCTGAAATCAACAACAACTTCAGTGAAAATAGGCCACTTATATTCCTTGTTGTAATAGTTCTTGCAGGCCAGTAACCACGAGGCGATTGAATTCTGATCATGCCTTGCCGAAATAAATTCCATTACAGGACATACTCTTCCATTTTGCAATGATATCACTCCGGCATAATAGAAAATTCGCTTTTCGCCATGCAATGGTTGTCGAACCACAGCACCGGTAGCATCAATATGTAACGTTATGTGACCATGAAGATTATTTTTTAAGGCATGTTTTGTTATTAGGACTTGTTCCTTGCTGACAATAATTATATGCATTGGTTGCCCAACAAACTGCAGGTATTCAGGATGTTCTCTTTGCATATAAATCAAGTCGATAATGTCGTCCTTGTCCCTATCATGTTGTCCTAAAGCCTCCGTTCTAACTTTTTTGTAAACAAAATCTGATTTTATGTTTCCTAAATTTTTTGTTAAAACTTGAATTTTTGGAGCATCGCGTACATGTTCGATTCGAGTGTTTAAAGTTGACTGCGTCTTCAGTTTTTGTCCTAGAAGTACGCGTTCAACGCCCTTTACATACCTAGTCAAACACTCACCATGATTGTAGTGAAGGTGCTGACGTACACCATAACTGTCATAGAATCGTGTAAATCCAAGCACTTTAACAAAAACCGTTTACAATTAATCTGGCTGCAATAGCAATACAATGAATATTTATTTTCCTTTTTTTAATAATTATAACTTTTTATATTCACTATACATGTATTATTTACAGTTTTGATTTTTTCCTTAAAGATAAAATTATAAACATTTGTATTGAATTTTCTTGTAGATCTAAAAAGCAATTTATATTCGTCTGCTGTAATCATGAATGACCCTTCAAGAAAGTCACATGGTTTGCCATTATCATAATATGCTTGATTGTACATATTTTCGGATCCTGTTGGTACCACTTCATCAGCTGAAGAATTTCTCTGTGCGGCGGAAAAGAGATTACATAATGTCATGGGTACCTTAACGTTATCTGCAGACACATTTACTTGTTCTACAAGACTGTTGGACTTTTCGTTTGATTCATTGATCGAATTTTCAAACGCGGAACGAAAATTTCCATACTCTCTCTTTATAATAAGTAATATATTTCGACGGTTCTTATAACCGGTATCGTTATAATAACACTCAGACCCAGCATACACAGCATCGTCGTCGAACGTTAATAATTGTATAGCTTCAAATGAGTCGCAGTACACCTTTATTACGTTTGCAAGCTCAGTATAGTCCTTAGCTGGTCTCATTTTTAAGTCTTAAGGCTTAAGTTATTCAAGGTCGTGTTAATAACTAGAACTAAAATAAAATTTCTTATAACACGGACGAACAAACGACCCAGATGAACAAAAACAAAAAAACAAAAAAAGAACAAAAAAAATAAATATACAAGAAATACTTTTCTGCAACAAGTTTTAGTTGCACGATTACACGGCAAGAATAAACTAAACTGCAGTAAAATTAGTCGTTACTTATTAAACAAATAAACAACCACAAAATGTGAGGTTAAAACTATACTAAACAACAGAAACCCTAGATCCTACGCAACTATAAAAATAATTCTTCCGCAACAAACTAGTTGCACGATGACACGGCAATAATAAACTGAAATAAACCAAAATTAGGCGTTACTTATAAAATAAATAAACAACCGCCGAAAGCACGGTTACGAACTAAAAGAAACAACGAACCCTATATGTTAAACAAATATAGAAATGATTTTACCGAACACAAAACTGTAAACAGATAAGTAGGTACCTAAATAAAAGCTATTCTAAAAAAACGAAAAATCAAGAAGATCAGCAGAATTTCACAAACTCCTAAAACAATCGGAACAACGTGGATCACCCTGCAAATTTAACATATCACCTACACCGTTAACGAAGCGAGTCAAGCGAGTGTGAAACTGTGGGCTATGCCGGCTATGAGACGACACTAAAAACAAGTCACAACCCGAACGCATATACCTCCCCCCTTTCGGCTGCATTACCAGAGACCATTAGCTCTGTTTCAAGTCTAGCGGTTATATATTAGACAATTAGACCATCGGTGCCCAGCCCGTGGGTCGCGACTCGTGATGCCTAATGAGTCGAGCAGAGTTATTAAACGTCTGTGAGCGGGACGAGGACAGTGGAAGCATGTTGGGAAATGCTGTATTAGACAATCGTAAAGGTCCAAAGCCAAAAAACTTTGACTTTTGTAAAATCTGGCTAGTCAGACAATTTGCATGTGGTTGGCGTAAAATGGTAATTTGGCGAACAAAAAGTTGTATACAATATATGAAAAATTATAAACATTTATCTGTGGCTGCCGGGGAATTTTTACTATATGAGTGAATACGTACTATCGCCATTTAGGGGTTGTTGGCAACGGTGCAAAACTCCGAGCGTTCCTGGGTGGCTAGCCCTTGTAATTACCTACAATTTGATGTATGAAAGAAAGTTATGCAATAATATTTGTAAAAGTTATAAACAATTATCTCTGGCTGCCGGCGAATTTTAACTATATGGGTAGTTACGTACTATCGCCATTTAGGGGTTGTTAGCAACGGTGCAAAACTCCGAGCGTCCGTGGGTGTATAGCCCTTGTAATTACCTACAATTTGAAGTATGGCAGAAAGTTATGCAATAATATTTGCAAAAGTTATAAACAATTATCTCTGGCTGCCGGCGAATTTTTACTACATGGGTGGTTACGTACTATCGTCATTTAGGGGTTGTTGGCAACGGTGCAAAACTCCGAGCGTTCCTTGGTGGCTAGCCCTTGTAATTACCTATAATTTGATGTATGAAAGAAAGTTATGCAATAATATTTGCAAAAGTTATAAACAATTATCTCTGGCTGCCGGTGAATTTTTACTACATGGGTGGTTACGTACTATCGTCATTTAGGGGTTGTTGGCAACGGTGCAAAACTCCGAGCGTTCCTGGGTGGCTAGCCCTTGTAATTACCTATAATTTGATGTATGAAAGAAAGTTATGCAATAATATTTGTAAAAGTTATAAACAATTATCTCTGGCTGCCGGCGAATTTTAACTATATGGGTGGTTACGTACTATCGTCATTTAGGGGTTGTTGGCAACGGTGCAAAACTCCGAGCGTTCCTGGGTGGCTAGCCCTTGTAATTACCTACAATTTGATGTATGAAAGAAAGTTATGCAATAATATTTGTAAAAGTTATAAGCAATTATCTCTGGCTACCGGCGAATTTTTACTATATTGGTGGTTACGTACTATCGCCATTTAGGGGTTGTTAGCAATGGTGCAAAACTCCGAGCGTCCGTGGGTGTATAGCCCTTGTAATTACCTTCAATTTGAAGTATGGCAGAAAGTTATGCAATAATATTTGCAAAAGTTATAAACATTTATCTCTGGCTGCCGGCGAATTTTTACTACATGGGTGGTTACGTACTATCGTCATTTAGGGGTTGTTGGCAACGGTGCAAAACTCCGAACGTCCGTGGGTGTATAGCCCTTGTAATTACCTTCAATTTGAAGTATGGCAGAAAGTTATGCAATAATATTTGCAAAAGTTATAAACATTTATCTCTGGCTGCCGGCGAATTTTTACTATATGGGTTGTTACGTACTATCGTCATTTAGGGGTTGTTGGCAACGGTGCAAAACTCCGAGCGTCCGTGGGTGTATAGCCCTTGTAATTACCTACAATTTGAAGTATGGCAGAAAGTTATGCAATAATATTTGCAAAAGTTATAAACAATTATCTCTGGCTGCCGGCGAATTTTAACTATATGGGTAGTTACGTACTATCGCCATTTAGGGGTTGTTAGCAACGGTGCAAAACTCCGAGCGTCCGTGGGTGTATAGCCCTTGTAATTACCTACAATTTGAAGTATGGCAGAAAGTTATGCAATAATATTTGCAAAAGTTATAAACAATTATCTCTGGCTGCCGGCGAATTTTTACTACATGGGTGGTTACGTACTATCGTCATTTAGGGGTTGTTGGCAACGGTGCAAAACTCCGAGCGTTCCTTGGTGGCTAGCCCTTGTAATTACCTATAATTTGATGTATGAAAGAAAGTTATGCAATAATATTTGCAAAAGTTATAAACAATTATCTCTGGCTGCCGGTGAATTTTTACTACATGGGTGGTTACGTACTATCGTCATTTAGGGGTTGTTGGCAACGGTGCAAAACTCCGAGCGTTCCTGGGTGGCTAGCCCTTGTAATTACCTATAATTTGATGTATGAAAGAAAGTTATGCAATAATATTTGTAAAAGTTATAAACAATTATCTCTGGCTGCCGGCGAATTTTAACTATATGGGTGGTTACGTACTATCGTCATTTAGGGGTTGTTGGCAACGGTGCAAAACTCCGAGCGTTCCTGGGTGGCTAGCCCTTGTAATTACCTACAATTTGATGTATGAAAGAAAGTTATGCAATAATATTTGTAAAAGTTATAAGCAATTATCTCTGGCTACCGGCGAATTTTTACTATATTGGTGGTTACGTACTATCGCCATTTAGGGGTTGTTAGCAATGGTGCAAAACTCCGAGCGTCCGTGGGTGTATAGCCCTTGTAATTACCTTCAATTTGAAGTATGGCAGAAAGTTATGCAATAATATTTGCAAAAGTTATAAACATTTATCTCTGGCTGCCGGCGAATTTTTACTACATGGGTGGTTACGTACTATCGTCATTTAGGGGTTGTTGGCAACGGTGCAAAACTCCGAACGTCCGTGGGTGTATAGCCCTTGTAATTACCTTCAATTTGAAGTATGGCAGAAAGTTATGCAATAATATTTGCAAAAGTTATAAACATTTATCTCTGGCTGCCGGCGAATTTTTACTATATGGGTTGTTACGTACTATCGTCATTTAGGGGTTGTTGGCAACGGTGCAAAACTCCGAGCGTTCCTGGGTGGCTAGCCCTTGTAATTATCTACAATTTGATGTATGAAAGAAAGTTATGCAATAATATTTGTAAAAGTTATAAACAATTATCTCTGGCTGCCGGCGAATTTTAACTATGTAGGTGGTTACGTACTATCGCCATTTAGGGGTTGTTGGCAACGGTGCAAAACTCCGAGCGTTCGTGGGTGGCTAGCCCTTGTAATTACCTACAATTTGATGTATGAAAGAAAGTTATGCAATAACAATTGTAAAAGTTATAAATATTTATAGTATTCACCTGGCGAATTGCGAAGCAATTTCTCATTTTACAGACGCATTAGGGTAGGATGTCTTAAGGGTAGTATCCTGTTAATACCGTCGTCGGATGCACTATTTCATGTACTTTACGAATTGGCTGACGCCGATTCTCTGTGATGTCGGTGGACGGAGTAATTTGCAATTGTGTATTTAAACGTCGGGCGCTCGTATTAGGTACCGCTCTCTTAATTAAATCATATTTTAGGCAAAACCCTTCGATAAATTTTTGGTGCAAAACTATGGGATATACTACTTGAACAGCTCTATCGTTTGGTATATGTTTCATTAAAAAATTCGAAAAAAAAAGTTATTGATATCTTTTATGGCTAACTTCTCCGCGGTATTGAACTTTTCTTATCACGTAACTACATTTTTTCGAGAACAAGTTGATAAGTGAAGATAAGCATAATGGAAATACATAACCTTAAAAGCGCCACACATTCATAACCTGCACACAGACGGTAACTTTAGAAATTTTATTTAATTATTACAGTCATTTAATTAAGATAATGTGACCAACATGAACTCCAAACGTACTATATCTTTTACATTGTAGTAGGTATCGCCTGATGACGGATGTGGTATCGGAGATATGGTAGCCACGAGCACCAATTAAAACAGCAGTGCAAAGCACTGAACCGTTGTTTTAGTTTCACCTAGTAAGTACTAACATAGTAGTAATTGTTTTCGATTAGTTGTTTAAATAAGTAGTTTAAGAAAAACATCATTTCTGGATCAATTTATTCTACGTAGTATTTTGTAATTCAACTTAGCTGGGATGATTCATCAGTTTAATGGTATAGAGTATAGACTATAGAGCGTACAATTTATGTATAGGTGTTCACAATGTTGACTGGACAAGTCGTAAACAACTTTTTCCATAAAAATTGATTTTTTAAATGGTTACATTTTTTGAAATGATGTTTTTTTTTAATAAATGTACAAAAAAATTATTGTTTTGGAGATAATTGATTATTTCGGCAAATTTGTGTGTGTCACTAGCTTTCATCAGGTATTACTGCAATGCCAATCGAATTAACCTGTATATTATTTCATTCTTAATAGTAAACTGATGACAAAAAAAAATAGGAGCAGAAATTGCAGAAAATGCAAACGTTTTAATTAGGAACGCCCGCTTCATTTCCGTTTAGTTGATGTTTGATAAATATTTTAAATTAATGCATCTATTTACGAGTTATTCTGCAAACTATTATATTTTTATTGTTTGGTGATTAATTTCAGGTTTTTACACCCATCTACAATTAATATAATCTGGCAAACCTGGGCACACGTTAATCCGTTAATCGTTAATTAACGAAGTTAAATTTTTCGTTAACGAATTAACTTTTAATTTAACTTTCAAAACCATTAACAGACTCATTAACTTCCGCTACATTCGTCATCTGTTAATTTAAGACCGTCAAATCAGTAATCCCATAATTAAACATTTCAAATTGCTATAAATTATATATATATATATTCTGTGCAAGTTCGGACTTGGTTTTGTTTACATGTGTGACGTACTACTTTACGTGCGCCGGCGCCGGCGCCGCCCGTATATATAAAGCATGCGCGCGAATTGTTTTGCTTTTAGTTACTTCCCAGTTCCAAGTCTTATTGTTTGTACCTATTTGTTATCTAATAATAAATATAGGACTTATTTTTAATATGATATAGGTATGTTACTTTTTAATAAATACTTATTCTATATTTCTATATTAACCTTCTAAAAATGCTTTTCTCTTATCTTAGATAAGCAACCTTAGTTTATCTTTTCAATTTCTTTGATAAATATTGCATATCACAATGTAGTTATTTTAGTTCCCATTGTGGCTAACCTTGAAAATTCCTATAGCAATTTTAATTCATGCAACAGAAAGGTCCGCAGGTATTTGGGTTGCATACTCAACGGCAGATCAGCACTCAACGTAACCTACTTTTTTATGAAAAAGGTTTTTTTTTTTCGTTTTTCGTTAACAGATTAACGAAGTTAACTTTCAGATTAACTCTGCCCAGCTTAGTAAAATATTATTAATATATGCGCTATATAAATTTAAAAGATTGTTAGAAAAGTTTTTGCGACTTACCGTTAAACGACAATTAAAGAAATATTACTGACTGTTTGCAAAATATGGACTGTTTCGTGCTATTGAAAATGCAATTTACTTTCAAACTACATTGTGCCATTCTTCAAGTCATTGGACCAATAAACAATCTGTATAAAATTTCACTATAAATGCCTTATTTAAAAGATATGCCAAAATAAAGTAGTGCCCTTACATATAACATCCTGCATTAGTAGGTAATTGTTATTTGCCACATGTGCATTTTCTCTTGAGAGTTACTCGCGGGTTTATTATTAGGGAAGAATAGGCTAGCCCTAAATATAGGGGTGATAATGTATTATGATTGTGTCACACTTATCTGACAAGATTCTTGAAAAGAACACGTTATTTTATCAATTTTAAATCATTAATCAAACATCACATCTTGATTATATCACGTGGTATACTTACTAAGAAAGTTTTTTTAAAATATGATTGCAGAATCGTGGTAGTGTGTCACTTTTGATTTGCCTGTACATTGCCATATGTTTTCAAGGTATGGCCGATTGTTCTAGGTTCATTTTGTGGTAACAATAACATTTATGGGAAAATTCCAATAAAAACGTTGTCCCTTGTGTAAGGGCGTCAGGCCCCAGCGCCGGTCCTGCTCCTACCCCAAAAAAACTGTATACCTGCTATGCACCCTCTCTAAAGAATTCTAGAACAAAACTCATATTATATTGGAAAGTTTTACGTAGAAGTTGAGACGACTCTACGAGTCGCTTTGTGTGAATACTTACAATAAATAGTTCATTGAAGCGTTAACAGTTCTGTTTTTCTGGACTAGCTATACAAACTATGAGCAAGATAGAAGAGTGGACGTGAATATGAAATAAGAAAACGACAACCTGAAGACTTTAATTTTGTGTTTGATGCTTCTTCCAAGGATTCCCATTGGCGAATATAGGACCAGAAACTTCTTCAAGTAAGTTTGCCTACCTATTTTACTTGTCCTACCTCCATGTTCCTATTTTATTTGTGTTTCGTACTGATCAGGTAGAATGGAGGGCTTTGTTTAATTATGGACGATAAATTGTTTAGGAAAGAATTAACCTGTTTTTTTCTTTCTGGATTAGCGCTAACCTAACGTATCAAAACATGGTCCATGGAGCCCGATACAAAAGTGGAGAGTGAATATTAAAACAGGAAGCGATAATCCGAAGAGATAAAGATTTGATATGCTCCTTCCAACGATACTCAATGAAGAAATCAGGAGCAGAGGACTTCGTCAAGTAAGCTATTCCTTATTTATTTGTTTGCTTCGAGCCGAACAGTTAAAATGGAGGGTTTCAAGGGAATTTTAAAACTACCTCAGGGTCGTTTTTACTCAGTTTGACCGTTATTTTGGTTTGTCTGGCAAGGAAATGGTTCAATTTTACTACTAGGTTCGTTGGATACACGTGTCTTAATATTGTATGAAATACATATCAATTAGCTTCCGAAAGCAATTAAAATACAACCTTGTTGTTAAATAAAAAAGCTACACAAAATTATTTCTACTATTAAAACATTTTTAACCGTTTTCGTTTCTCTTCAAATAATAAACATCATGAATATCGACAAATATATAAATACAATCAGCAAATAAAGTACAATTTTCTAAATATGTAACTCATTTTATAGACATGCTCATCAATAGTGTTCATACAAAAGCATCAACTTAGGATAGGTACACTCTGTTGATGATGTTTTTCTTGAAAAGAAATAACATTGCGTTTATGTGGATACGTAGTAAATACAACATTTAAAATGAAAATAAAATTTTTCACAAAATTACAATTTTATGCGGTTTTCGCTCTTTAGAAAAATCAAACATTTTACTAATAATTACAACTATATTGTCAATCTTCGTATTCACCCTACTTTGCACAAAGCGAAATTAATAATTGGAAAAATTAAACAGCGTACTAAAATGTTCAACGAGTACAAGTAAATGCACCAACATTTGTCGCATTGGGATTTGCTATACCCATTCCAACTGGGTATTGCAAATACCAAGTATATGTCGTATAAAAACTAGTCCGCACAGCCAAACGTCGAATATACTCGCCTAAATTGAATAGAGCAGGTTTTTTTTTTGACAAATATTCGTACAATACCCATATTCGTATACTTAAGTATACGTAGGTATACGAATGAATAATGTATTAGAAGAACTGTTTCTCTTTACTTTATTTGAGTGTTTCAGAATACTGATTTTTTTAATGGAGATGGCATGAGTTCAACTGTTATCTCCAAAGGTGGTGTATTAATGCCAAAACCGCTACTATCTGGTGCTAGTGTCATAAATAGGGATTATTGATGTCCGTGTCGGAATTTGGACAACATTGATACCATTAATTGTAATATAGAAAACGATGTAAAATATGTTATTTTCTTGTCTAAAGACAGCAATAGAGCCAAATGTAATACTTCTAACCATGTACACAATTCCAACACACATGTTTGATTTAAGGACATGGCACGTTTACATGTACTATCGTGGCCATATAGTATGTCCCTTCTTTTGACGTCCATTTTCTCGGAAACCTAGGGGCGAAAAAATTCTGGTGCTGTCTTTGATTAATATGCTACAACTCATAAAAATTAGAAAGCTGTATGTGTTGGCGTTTTGCCGATTTTTCCAAATTAAGAAGAATTGGGGCTGTTTTTGCCACGTAATTTTTATTCGTTTAACTTTAGCAATTAATTACTCCGGAAATAATACATAGATTTGAACGAATTAAAAAGCAAAATCACCTGCGGAATGCTAGCTTGCATTTTTGTAAAATCATTGGATTAGTGCTTGACCCACAAAAAGCTATATTATGCAATGCCAGCAATTCCTTTATTAGAAGAGCTAGAATAATGAAATATAGACTATAGGCTACCCACTAATTCATAGGTTTAAAGTTTGTTACATAATCATGGTTTATCTTGGATTTTCCCTACAAAAGATCGAGTTGAAGCATCTCATGATTGCTGCAGTTGACGCGGCGCTCTTCGGTCCTTGGGGCGAGCGGGGGAAGGGATCGACAGCGACGCTGCCAGTCGTGGCGGCTCGCACGTGCATTACTAGTGTTTACGGACACAATACATAAAACGACACGGCGATTATGCCTCGCCAAAGAAATTTGGGTATCCGGCGACAGGTTACCGAATTACAAAATAATGGCAAAATAAGGCAATAAGATAACACAACCACAAACAGGCATTTGGAAGTCCCATGGGAATTCTTGGCAATTTAAATCGTTTTTCGGGTTTAGCATTTAAAATTAATGAGTGATCTACAAAATATTCTATGTGTCTACAAACTTACGATGCTAAATTTGCAAAAGTTTTTTGATATTTTTAAGTTTTATACGCTCAGCGCTGACGTTTGTAATATATGTAATCAAGAGTTGTATTTACTTTATATTGTTTCTGCATGTATTTAAATATTATTAATAAATAAGCTGTTGAAACTGTTATAATAGTTTGAACATTTATATAACAAAATTGGGCAAACTTTTTAAATATTTTTTGGGCTTATCAAGCAAGCTTAATTTAGTATTCACCACTAATCGGAATATCTGCTAAGTCCATATTATTAGATTTATCCACTTCCATCAAAATCTTCTGAAGAAAACATAAACGCCAATCTGAAGAAAACATAAACGCCAATCGATAGAAGAGATTTCTCTCGTACCGGGTCACATATTATAATTAAAATTATGCAAAATTAAGAATTTAATTGTTAAAATCACTACCTTGTCAAGTTATGGTTCCTTTTGTGTTTCAGCACGATCTTTTGTATGAAAAATGCAAGATAAACAATGATTATGTAATAAACTTTAAACCTATGAATTATTGGGTACTTTGGGTAGCCTATAGTCTATATTTCATTATTCTAGCTCTTCTAATAACGGAATGGCTGGCATTGCATAATATAGCTTTTTGTGGGTCAACCACTAATCTACTGATTTTACAAAAATGCACATTGAAAGCTAGCATTCCGCAGGTGATTTTACTATTTAACTCGTTGATATCTATGAATTATTTCCGGAGTAATTAATTGCTAAAGTTAAACGAATAAAATTTACGGGGCAAAAACAGCGCCAATTCTTCTTAATTTGAAAAAATCGGGAAAACGGTCAACAGATACAGCTTTCGAATTTTTATGAGTTGTAGCATATTAATCAAGGACAGCACCAGAATTTTTTCAATTTTTTTCGCCCCTAGGTTTCCGAGAAAATGGATGTCAAAAGAAGGGACATAATATATGGCCACGATAGTACGTAAACATCGCTTTTCTGTTCTTATATGTTGATTGTATGATTGTTTCGTTTAAAGACCACCAGCCTTGACCCATTCACTCCTATGCACCCAGATGAATTGACAATTCCTAGTGTTAAATTTAAATCTATTGTCAGTTTAAATTTGTGATTAGGCTTATGGTCCACTTTTGATATCAAATACATACCAAGTAAGTCCAAAATTAACAAAAATATACTAAAATACATATATTTGAATGGAAAATCGACGAAACAACACAATGAATACACATTAAACAATAAAAAGAAAACTTATTGAAGTAAAAATAATAAATCAATGATATATTGATGTCCAGGTGGAAACCGCGTTGAGGACTTTGAAGCAGTCGACGTTTCGCGCTCTGTTGCAAGAGGCATCTTCAGGACTAAATTATCAAACCAAGTGCTAAGAATCTTCTTCTCTCATCTTCTTAGCACTTGGTTTGATAACTTAGTCCTGAAGATGCCTCTTGCAAAAGAGCGCGAAACGTCGACTGCTTCAAAGTTCTCAAAGCGGTTTCCACCCGGAAATCAATATATCATTGACTCAGACCGCGGAAGTATAGATATAATAAAACCAAATTGAATAAATAAATAAATGCATATGAAACTACATATTTAGAGATTTTTTTTTCTGGAAAGCGTCATTTCAAAATATGGACATAATGTGTTTTTTTTTTTCGGTTTTCTAAGAAGTAGGGGTCGTTTAAATTACGGTTTTCTAACAAAAGTCGTTTAAGAGGCGTTTAAAATACAATTTACTTTTTTTGATATTTTAACCCGTTGTAACTTTTTAAGGAACTGTGTAAACAATCCATATGAAAAATTTTAGTCAGTTTGACAATTTCAGAAATATAGTTTTGCGTAAAAAAGAGGGACACCTGTATGTTTAATCCAAAATATTACTTCACAAGCATGTTATAGTCCAGTCAAATGGTGTTTTGGTCAGGAGAAAAATATAGAATAGAAGTTCTTTCTTTCATTCTATATATTTTTTGGGGTGCTCAATCCGAATTTCAACTTTGCTACTTTCCACGTGAAGCCATATCATAACGAAAATCACGTTAACGCTCCTTTTTTGCCAAAAAGTCAAAAAACTATGCATTTTCGACGTATACCGCTATATACAGAACTAAATTACGTAGTTAGAGTATCCAGATTATTTAGGCAACGTCTGATTGTAGAATAGAATTATAAAGGACATGCGCTGTTTATGGCCTTCTACTACTGGATTTTTAATCATCATAACCATCTTCTACAGTGTTAGTAATTACTCTTCTATGTTAATGCACAAGGCATTTACTCCTGGATGCGAGTTATATTCCATACAGGCATTAATTGTGCCGTGTCAGTCGTTTCAATTCTTCACAAAAAAGTGTCTGGAAGCAGTTGATAGATGTAGGATGTATAATGACACAACATCCTACATGTCTTTTTGATGTTTTTGGCTACCTACGTTAAAAGTTACCTCCGTAACGTTCTTTAATAAGAAATTGCTGAGATATGTGGTCGGCTATAGCCTGGTTTTAGAAACGGTTTCCTTTGTCGCAGATTCCTCTTAAAAGTCACAACGCAGGTAGTAAGCAGAAGCGCACATTTCTTTATGAATGTCGTTGCCAACTCTTGTATTAAATCGGGTCATTGCCGTAATTTGTAATTGAAATAGTTCTTATGGGTCTCTAGTTGACGGAGAGGTTTGATTTATTACAGTCTGGTTTTCAATTTTTTGTTTATTTGACCAAAGGAATAGTTTTATTGAGGGCATCATAAAATGCCTGAAAATGTTCTGTTCTGGTTTAGTGTTTGTTTTGTTGCGTGCCCTGTGGAAAGGCCTGGATTTTTGGCCGCTATTGTGCTTGACAGAACCTTTGTATGCCTTTGGTTGTCTTTGGCCGGAAGGGACAATATTATTGTACCGTGGGGTGACCCTACTTCTCTTGGTGGTGATTGGGCGTTTTGCTGTTTGGGGGCTTTGTCGCTACTTAGTAGCAAATCTTAGATTCATTCTGGTTTTGGGGTTCGAACAAATAAGTCTTGGCTTTGCCCTACGGAGGGTAAAGATGTTCGTGTTGTGGTTCTCCTTGTAAGTTGCCTGATAGTCCGTGGAGTCTACCAGAAAATGCCGATTTTGTTACAGTGTAAATTGTTACAAACCGTAAGTTATTTTTTCCGTACTCTGTAATTTTCATGCCACTGTGTTTGCAAGAACATTATTGTTATGTGTCTTGATTTTCAATGAATCAACCGACCCGTGGTTATATCAAAGCAATGAGTAGAAAGGTATAAATAAAGTGTTTTAAAGTTTTTCTTCCATTCAACAGTCTTAGAGTAAGAATCCACGTTTTAAGCCATCGAGGTGGAGTTGTTAAAGTTTATTAAGGAACCAAAGATTGGTGCTTACGTATTAAAAACGCCATTACTCATAACTATATAGGCGCCATCTATGACACTCTTCTTCGCGGTATTCTTGATAGTAAAGAAACACCTTTCAGCGATCTATTCATAACGTAAAGCACTAGCAAAATTATTGCAATTCCGATTCGTGACAAAAATTTAGTTTTACTTTGTTTCATTTTTTTGATGCAAAATTATTGTAATATGTAGGTACATTTGAAATTTTCTGTTTTCGGAAATATATTTTCAAGACTTATCGTATTTCCATTTTGCCATATCCTATTGTTCTATTGCGCATTTTGTTTGTTGTCGAATTGTTGAATGACCTCTGGCGTGCCTCTGGCTATTCGCCGCAGTGTTGCCAGATTAGGGATTTGTTTCCCTAGCTCTAGGGATGTTTTTGTAGAAATGGGAAAAGCGGAATTATGCTGATTATTTAGGAAATTTTGAGCATTTAGGGAACTTCCAAATCATTAAAAATAAATTTCAAATCTCATGAACGTGTATCTGCCCTATCTGGAGTCTTTGTAGAAACACTTGCTCCATCTAGCATACGCTAGAGAAAATGTATATGTCGTCGTAGGCAAACGGTTATTCCTGGCAAAAGGCTTTTGCTTAGGCAAAAGCTATTTGCCATGGCAAAAAGATATTGAGTCTGCATTTATAGGTATTTATTATTTTAAATAATCGATTTTGACTAGCAGATTTTAAAGATTAGTTGTATATCGTTCTGTAGCTAAACGTTGCCGCCCATATAAACCCACCAAAACGCCAACCCCACCCATATCGTATGTTAATAATCTGTCTATTAGTCAACTTTGCTACATACATCTATAACAGTTTCCCCTGTCATCAACTTCGCTGTCCATATAAACCCAATAAATTGCCAACCCAACATCGTATGTTATCCCAAATTGTCATAAAAGGTCGCCTACCCCTACTTGCACCTCGGCAGCGGCCGGTAGCAGAATTTCTCGTGAAAGGTAGCGGCCGCGGGCCGGCTTAGGTTTGTTGGTGGCAACACTGCTAGCTAGTCAGCATGCCGTTGGATTTTCAAATTATTTGAGGTTATGTGATTGTTATCAGCGTTATTAACTACATCTCCCTTTCTTATGGCAACAATAGGGACTTGGTTCGGCTATTATTTTTGGAACATCACAGTAACCTCCGCAGCATATCGGTGAACCATTATGAAGACATAGACCATGACATAGACATGGAAAACGTTTCAACCAGTTTCAACAAACCAAATGTTCACTGAATTGTACATAATATACATTTGTTCCGCATGGTTTCCGTATGAAAAATAGGAGTTAGGTGATATCATTATCTGCATGGATGCGTAAAATCGTCCAGTCGGTAAGAATTCAGAAATTTAGTCTTTTCCAGTCTAGTATAACTTTTTCCTGGTAAAAGGAAAACTAAACATTCCCAACCTAAAAGTCTCGTTTTAGTAGAATAAAATCCATACGAAATCGTATCTCCGCACTCATGAGACTAGACGCTTGTCACAAATCGGGCGTAATTAGAATCATGATGATTAGAATACGATATTACTCGAAGTAATTAACGACTAAAGTTTAATTATGGCGTATTTGAGAACTAACATGCACGTATAGCACATAACCTAACCTCACATAATTGTAAAACAAACGCGATTGAAAACTAAATGCTATTTGGCTGACAATGGAGACTATTAAAGGAAAACAACTCGAGAACTAATTCATAGGATTATGCGAATCACTCGAATACTGATAATGGATTCTTGAAATAGTACGATTATGCCCATCACCCCCATCACTAAAATACAACTAAAATACATATACATAATAATAAAATATCTAGGGAATTTTGGTGCAAAGCGCTAGGGACTTTCATTTCAGTTTGATTTCAGTCGTCTGGCAGCACTGATTCGCCATTGTTCTGTCTCCTCTGTTCGCTGCTTATTCCGATGCACGTGCATTTCATTGTCGGTTGGCCATTTTAAAACTCTAAAAACTATGTGGACTTAATGATTAGTGATTTGGACCTTTTTACTAGTGATCTGTTATCTAATTTGGTCATTTAACTTGTCGACGTAAGTTCAATAACGTTTTTTTGTATTCCATAACCTTTTATTTCCGCTAATGTAGCCACGTATTTGTTTTTTGCTCCAATTGTATCTCCTCCACATGATATCTTTGACTGTTTCGATATTTACACCGTTATGAATCGTTTAATGTGTTTACAAGAGATTTTGTTTGAATAATGTGGTTTTTCGTATACTTTTCTTATACTATGTATTTCACTTTCCGCAATGGGGTCAAACCGTCTAGTTACTAGTTATTTACTTTTCGTTTATCATAGACACATTTGAATTTAATCCAACCACGTTCACATAATTATATAGCCATCCGTAACGGACCCACCGCGCCGCAGCCTTTAAGATACAGTGAGTTTTAACACAATATTTATACTTGCAGGTATGGTGGTGAAAATTTTGACTACCAGATGAAAGACCCTCCACCACGGCTGTCTCTTGTTGGTAGCTAGTTTATACTTACCATATCCTCGACATGATATAGCGCGGAAAGTTCGGCATGGACCACTGCGAGCACCTCGTGTTAGACGAAGCAGATCGTATATTGGACATGGGTTTTGATGTGAAGATTAGGAGCATTCTGGAGACGGATTCGATGCCGATGTTCTCTGCCACTGTCCCGTCGCCGATACAGATGTTGGCAAAAGATTTCCACGACAACGATATCTTTTTAGCCATGGGCCGTATCTGCTTTACGCCCGAAAATATTACCCAAAAGGTTTGTGAAAATAGCATTTTTATAGATATATCTGAAATTGCTCTGAATTGCTCTGACCTGCACCGTGGTGATAATTAATATTCATATCAGTCCCTTGTCAGAGTAAGGGGATCAGTTTTCTTCGACTATTAAGTTATCTTTTGACTACAGTAATATTCCGCATAGTCCGGTTAATAGGTTCCACCGATTTGCCGGACTGTTTGAAACCAGACTAATCGAGGCATTAAACATATACAAAACTTGACAATTGGTTCCAAAAAAAAATTCTGCCAGTATTTCAGTAAATAAAACGAGATTAATTGAACCAAATGTCTGTATTAACGTATTAAAATCAAATTAGTAAACATGTTTTTTGTTTTTTATTCTCTAAAAGTGTTAATATTGACCTCTGCAGTTTATTTTTTATTTAGTCATTAAAAATGTCTTTGTAAGAACGGACGGCACTGTTTAGCATTCGACAAATTGCAAGACTGCGTTCTACATTTAATCAACTTTCACATGTTGCGACAGATTTTCAAACTTTTTAAAATGTTCACTTTTTTTTCACCTTCATTTTCTACGTTATCTAAAGACTTAATGCTTTGGCTTGAATTTCCATTTGATTAAACGGAACTCGCTTTTTATTCAAGTCTTCGATCCATATGGATAATAAACGCCCCAGATTTACCAATCGAGTGTTTCTGGTTTTGGTCACTTTTTTGATAAATAAGTTGCCGTAGCCATACCCTGCGATTTGTATTCATCTTTTTTTTTATAACTCTTCAAACTGAAGACTCCTCTTTTTCGTTATCACGGCCTATCTTAAGGAAGGATGCACTGTCTTCATGAAACTTTATTATATCGAACTTTTGTTCTAAAGTGAGCCATTTAGGTTTCTTCCTGACTGTTTTCTTTTCGCACTCATATTAAAGGTATTAAAGTTTAAATAAGAAAATATTATATTCAAAGTTAAACGTCCACTGCTCACAAACCACCGAAACATAATGTCAAGTTTACATGCTGGTCGAGTGATTTACAAACCGTACTATACTGAATCCGGACTGTTCGAAACCGGACTATGCGAGGTATTACTATATTGTAATTGTAGTCTAACGAAGAAATAGACACAAGAAATAGTGCATATTTTGTTATGTTTGTTAAGTTTATAGTGGACTATAGTACCCTTCTGGTGATAGCATACATTTCAGTGATGTTTTGTATATTAAACATTTTCATAAATTATAAATTCCATCTACAAAACTAAGCTTGATTTGCTGAACTCTAGGTCAACTTCTCTTTTTACCAATAGCTTCAAAGATATTAGATACACTACACAGAGTGTTTCTAGCACATAATATTTTGGCATATTAAGATGGCTGTTTTTGAGTTTTTTAAATGAAACATCCTGCATATTATTTGTGAGTAGCCGGTGCCGGATTTCTGCCTAGGCCTACAAGGCCCCGGCCTAGGGGCCCCGGTGGCGGCATCTTAGCAGAAGTTCAAAGGCCTGGCTCAACAGAGTCAGAAATAATGCAGTCAATGGACTATGATGATGTCATTCGTTCTTTTGCACAGAAGACAGTAGAATAACGTAACTATATTAACATACTACTGTATTTTTCTGATGTTTATTAAAGTCATTAAAGTCTGTTAAATATTATATGTTCAGCACTAGTGCATTTAATTTGCTCAATTTCCAAAATAGGTTCGTGTTGGTGGGGGGCCCAAATGTCAAGTGCCTAGGGGCCCTGGGTCTCTAGGTCCAGGCCTGCGAGTACACTGCGAACAAATTTATAATGAGTATGACGTACACCTTCTTCCTACTTGTTTGTGATATTTTGAATTTAAAGACAATGGCTTATAATACCTACTCATTACTGTATGCACTATATCCTGGGTGTTATGTAGATGTTGTTAATTATAAAAAAAATAAAATTTCCAACAAATATAATACATACGCCATTTGAATAACTATAAAACATCACACTTCAAAAATAATATCAATGTTTGATAATAGTATATTATTTGACGAGCACATAACTAAGGATATAAATCGCAAGCACGAAGTTTATAAACATGCGAGCGATTTGTATCCGTTGTGTACGAGTCTAATACGACGTTTTAACTACGACTCATGAATTCCATTTTATGTCAAATATTTTAAATGTATCTGTCAATGATGGCGAGGCGAACTATGACATAACTGTCATCCTTGTAGGTTTTGAGAGACTTTGACACTAGCTTTGTAAAATGATGACAGTTTGTTCAAGTAATGAAGGCATTATTTGAACGAACTGTCTTTATTATGCAACGGTAGTGTCATTATAATCGTTGGTGTGTATCATGATGGGGATTATATAATCATAGATACGTATGCAATGAACTTATTATAATATGAGTCGTAGATAAATAGGATTTAATGAACCCCATATTAGATATTAAGGTGCGGTTTCACATGACAGTATTGCAATACTGTCATGACATGATGTTTTTGTTGCAACTTCATTTTTCATATAGTCGAAAGTCATGGCAAAATTTGAAAGTCAATAATTAGTGTAATACTAGTAGTCGTGACTTAATGTGCATTTTCATGTGATAGTAAGTCGCAATATTAGTGTCACGACATATGCAACTTTTTAATAATTTTATATTTAATAAATATTTACATGTAATAAAAAAATTATAGTTAATGTTATGGCAATAAAAAATAAAATAAAATGATACGATCAAAGCTGCATTTTCACGTGACACTGGCAACATTTGAAAGTCATGGTAATATTGTCTGTAGATAGTAATGGCGCGACGTACTGTCACGTTAATGTGAACCATTAAATCTAACGTAAAAAACGCACCCTTATTTACAGGTGAAATTGCACCTTTAGGGTTTACTTAGCAGTTTTCGACTATATGTTTCAACTAATACATAACCACGTAGATTAATAGCCAAAAAATATTTAAAAAGGTATTTTTTTGATGTCTTGTTGATAAAAATTGACAATCAAATTGTGTTTATGTTGATAATGTTATAGTGATAGAAAATATCATAAAAATAATGTAGTGTGCCGGTGCAAACTGGATGTATATAGATGTTATTAACATCAAGAATATCAAGAAAATACATTTAATGTCTATTAAAAATCCTCAAAATTTTATTTGTCTATCTTCATAAATAGAACTATAAAAGAGTGATAATATAGATAAGTATTACTAGTGAAATTATACAAAAATACAAAATAAATGGTGGCTGTGATTTCAAATTTGATTATATTGTTTCTTCCAAACAACTTTTCCAAATAACAGTTTTTGATAATATTTAAGCTTGTTTTCTTTTCTGGTACTAGACACGCTAAAAAACTAATTTTTACATTATGTAATACTACCTTTCTTTAGCACGCTTAGTCAGAGTGGGGCAAATTCTACTCATGAGGTCATGAGTGGAGTATTAAGTAGATTCCCCACTACTCATTTTTCTTTTCTTTTGTCAACAAAATGTAACGTGTGAAAAATTAAATATTTTTTCTTCTTGTTCCGTAGGTTACTTGGGTAGAAGAAGATGGTAAACGTTTATTCCTGCTCGAAATGTTAAACGCTGCGGACCTGACTCAACCGTCAATGCCCCGGTCCTGGTCGCCTCGTCTGCGTCGGTGGCTGCCGAAATTCTGGATATCCCATACGTCAACCACGTCATCAATTTTGATTTTTCGTCCGATGTTGAGGAACACGTAAACAGAATCAGCAGAACAGTCCGTTCTGGCAAATATATGGGACACAGATATATGGTATACGGTTTGGTTGCACAATTTAAGAGCAGAAGAGCTGTCAGCCACCCAGAAGGGGTGGCAAAAACCCAAACAACATGCACATGTGCAAATAAAAGCAGAGAAATCTCAAAATATTCTCAACATGGCCTAGTCTTGAAAGAGAGAACTTTCAAAATGAATAGAAGTCCAAAACAATCATTAGCAAAGAAACAAACAAAGGAAGTAAATAAAACCAAAATAAATGGGAATAAATCAAATCATGTACAAAACTGAATGATTGAAATGATTTTACCATTCGTTCAGCTACAAGTTGTCCTGTTGTGTGGTCCATTTATTCCGCTGCTACAATTCCAAAACATCACGGGTCCACCTAGTCCAAATGTGCTGTTGCGTCTATTGACTATGCTGATAAACCAAAAGCTTGTTTTGCCAATCTCGAATCTGCCACAACTGTGACCGGTCTTCCAATTAGGAAATGAGAAAGTGTCGCTGAAATTCGATCTCCTTCGATCCGAACCATCAAAGTTTAAAATTGGTCACTGGAACCGTCCCGGCAACATGCTCACGTAAAGGGGTGGCTAAAATGCAATCAACATGCACATATGCAAATAACAAAAGCAAAGAAATCTCAAAATATTCTCAACTTGGTCCTAGTCTTGAAACTGTGAACTTCCAAAATAAATAGAAGTCCATAACAAACGTTAACAAAGCGTTGTTGTATGGTCCATTTATTCGGCTGCTGCAATTCCAAAACATCACAGGTCCATTTAGTCCAAATGTGCTTGTTTTGCCAATCTCGAATCTGCTGCAACTGTGACCTGTCTTCCAATTACGAAATGAGAACGTGTCACAAAAATTCAATCTGAAGCAGCAAAGTTTAAAATTGCTCGAATGTCACTGGAACCGTACCGGCACCACGCTCACGTGCACTGATTGTTGAAAAATTTAACACCTGGCTTCCATAACCCCCCAAAGTGATGAGAATTGGTCGGAATGACTGACAACGAATATGTTTTTACGTGTATATGTATTTGGGTTAGCGTTGGTTCCCGAAAATAATTGTACTGCTTCACTACACTAGACACAGAGCAACTTACAAAGTCAACTGCTGTGCATAACTTCCGAAGATAAAGTGAGTTTATGCATTACTGTCTACCATCCAGAATGGGTGGCACTCAAGACAACATTGTGGCAAACAACAAATGGCCAGAAATCTCTACATGTCCTAAACAGTAATACTGTTGTCTTTGTATAATTGATGACTATCCTATTCAGGGGACACCTTAAAATGGCTCTTAAAATACCAGATTTCTACTCAATGGTTTTGACCACCCAGAAAATTGTGGTACTGAAGAACATTTGCAAATAACAATATGGTCTTTGTCTCGAGAGAGAAATAACAAAGTTAGAATAAGTGTTTGTCAAAGTCTGGTATCGCAGACCGTACATCATCACCGTATCTCACAAAAAGTTTGTGCACTGTTTGCTTTGGGCTAAGGATTGATTTTGCTCAATGGTTTCTAGATAAGTTGTTATGATGATGACCCTGACAACGCAGTCTTTCCCTGGATTCAGGGAAACAATTCTACCAAGAGACCATTTCAAACTGGGCACGTTGAGTTACCAGTTGTTTTGTTGTGTGGTTCATTTATTCCGCTGTTGCAATTCCAAAACAAACACAGGACCACCTAGTCCAAAAGTGCTGTTGGATCTATCGACTATGCTGATAAACCGAAAGTTTGTTTAGTGGTAGGTCGGCCAAACTCGGATCCGCCTCAGCTGTCTACGTCTACGTCTTCCAACTAAGAAATGAGAATGTGTCAAGGCTGTAATGTCCGATGACTCTGAAGATATCTCTGTCATTGGTCGAAAATTCGAATTTGCTTTGAAAATATAAAATTACTCTAAACTAAACTATTTATTGTATGTACATAACATGCTATACTTTTGGCCATCAAGAATGGGTAAATGGGGAAAACAGTAATGCTGATAGCGTTATATAATAGATGTCTATATCGTAACTCTGCAGTGGTAGCACCGGGTCTGACAGTCCTCGATTTCCAGGTCTTTTTTTTTGCGAAACTGCTAATTATTTTGGTATTTTGGCGGCTGGTTCTGTTACTTACTTGCCTCGTCTATAAACCATGAATATTTGACATTGCAATAACATTTTTAACTACCAAATACCTTTAATATATTACTGAGATGTAAAATTTTAAAAAATTGGAGATAAACTAAAAAATTAAATTTAAATTTATTTATTGCTACAAAGTTGAAAAAAATATTACTTTTGGAAAATATAAGAACATATTACAAAGGCGTTTCTGGTACCCTCGCACATGCTGGGCACTCTGCATGTGATAAAGACGAACATTGTTTGTAAATGTGACATACAAATCACGTCTTATTATTGTTTTTGCACAAATGACATCGTTTTCTAGTAACTGGTGCTTCTGGATCTTTTCTAGGTATATTAGTTCCTGCCACTTCTTGATGCCTTTGTCAGATTGCAGGCGAAATATTTTCTACGTTCTTACGTTTCAATTATAGGTCTACAAGTTCAACTGTCGATCGTTTCAGATATATTCATCGGACTATATTATCCTGCTGATTATTTGCTGTGTAAATAATTTGAGAGTTAATGCCTGCCACATTCTTAAGGGCATAAAAAATTACCATGGGCCACCTTCTGGTATTCTGAGCCACAGTATATGTGACACAGAGTTCATCAACAGTGTCCACACCAATAATTTCGGGCTTGTTCTTATCTCGTGTTGATATCAGTCGATCATCATGATGCATACTTGAAGCCAGAATGACATGTTTTTACTTTGTGGGAACATATGACTATTGTAGTATTTTCTTGGAACCCAAACATACTGAAACATTCAGTATGTTTTCACAAACTCTGGAGGGAGTGGTCTATTGTTTTTTCTGACTGTGCCTACATATGTGACGTGATTCTCATAAAGATTAGTAATAAGGGCTTACTCAGGCTGTAAGCCTACATATGGCTCTAAATTTAGAGTATATCTTGTTTTGGCATCAACAAGTGCGAATATTATGAGGCCATATTTGTTTGGTTTACTCGTGATGTACTGCTTGAAAGCACTCGTTCCCCGAAATCCCTCAAGCTTTTCATCAATGGTTCCGTATCCGCTGATTGTGTAAGCCTTCTTATAATTGTTGACAAATATTGTATAGAGGTATCTTATGGGTGCAAATTTGACAGACAAGTTTCTATCATATCTGGTATCAAAATCATCAAATCGAAGATGTCTAAGTAGAAAGAGAAACCTTTGCTGAGACATTGTCAAACAAAACATCTCAAATCCACTCCCATCTCTGGCTCTTCGTCTCTTCTTTCGTTTTATTAGTTGCTATTTAATATAAAATTTATATAATAGAAGTCATCTGTTATGCATTATATATTATATAAATTTGGTGCAAAGTTACCCTACTGAGTAGGATACTTTGTACCATCACAGTATTTTGATCTAAAGTTACTTGTAAACAGGAAAGGTTAAACACGTAAATCACTTTGGCACAAAACTATTTATTTATAGAACAGATTTTTTTTCAAAAAACGTAGCAATATGTAGAAAATTAAATATTCCCTGCCAACCCAACTTTTCCAATTCTGGAATGCGGTACAATCTTCTATTTACTAGAGTTAGGGGGGTTTATGTGGCCAAGTATATCCTCCCAATCATACTTTGAAACATCTTGCCTTTCAGGCCATTTCCACGACTTTATAGATTTAATCATCGAAGATATTACTACTTCTTTAGTCTCCAATGATACTATTTTACCAGGGAATAATTCCCCTTCGTATTGGAAAATCACGTATTCTCCCACAAG
This sequence comes from Melinopterus prodromus, assembly GCA_964023965.1. Taxonomy (NCBI): domain Eukaryota; kingdom Metazoa; phylum Arthropoda; class Insecta; order Coleoptera; family Scarabaeidae; genus Melinopterus; species Melinopterus prodromus. Next base: position 25,523,053 of record OZ030393.1, on the reverse strand, counting down.
CTTCTTTATAGCAGGTAGGTTAAGAATAGCTGCTTGCGAGTTAGTACCTTCAATGAATGATGGACCCTCTTCTTCTCTCTTCCACTTCTTTTAACTTTTGGCTTCGAGTATTCAGTCCAAGTGTCCCACATGCAAGTCGATTTGTACACAATGTAGGGTGGTAGTAGCTCACCAACTGCATTTCCTGCAAACATTACAGAAATACTTGTCTTCGAAAAATTTCTAATTTTTTCAGGGTATTTGATGCCTCTCTTTGTTCAATCTTTTTTATTCCCCGGATCAAGATTGGTTTCGTCAAAATTCCATATATTGTGTGGTCCAACTCTAGTCAATTCTTCCTTCAAATTGGCAATATATATCGTCAAAATTTCTGGTGTGAGAGCAGCACGATTTCTCTTAATATTTGAAGCAAACCTAACAGTCAACTCAGGCTGACGTTGCAAAAATTTGAGAACCCATTCTCGGCCGGGTAAATTTCCCACTTGCTTGACCCTCCAGTACTCTGGTGAAATAAAATTACACGATTGTCCGGGTGGTGTCTGTCATACCCAGTTGTAAGTTTAGATCGCAAACAAATATAAATAAAGAAATTCCAAATTCTTGATTATTATTTAATTTTTTATTAAATTTTTTACATACTAAACTTAACATACCTCATAAACTTAATGGTATTCTATCAAAATTAAAAGTAAAACTTAACAAATTCTGTCATTGTTATTACCATATGAAAAACTAACTTAGTCCTCTTCTTCGTTTGCAATGCAATCATCGCACATTGACCGCACGTGCTCCAAGCAAAGCCATACCTGCCATTTGATCAAAAATAGCTTGTTTTCCTATTTGGGCAGAAAGCGCAACGCCCCCCCCCCCCTTGCGTTATCGCGAAGAATAGGCGCAACTGCAGTAGCACGGCCGCTCAATTTTTGCGCCGATTGATTTCCTTATGTCTTTTTTTAGGTAAGGATTAGTTGCCCTGAGCACCAAGGTTTCTTGTATTACTGCCAAACCAATTTTTTGCAGAAATTCGCTTCTTTGAGTGATATACTTATTATCTGCAGCATTACTTTGATGCACTGCATAAGCATTTGTGCCTGCAATATTCAAAAAACTTTAAAAAATTGTCATCGGCCATCTACGTGTAGTTCGGGTAACATTATAGGCCGCGCATTTTTGATCCACAATCTACACCCGCTTTTGTTGAACTATAAAATGCATATAAAATGTAATCATATTTGGTTTCCATGCAATTTTTATCAATGGCGTCGTCATGGTGAAAAGAAGACGAAAAGTGTCCCAAGAATTGTTATTTTGTGTTTCTCTAACATTCGGTTTACAATTTCGTAGCTTGTAAACCAGTTGTCCATTGTTACATTTCGCGCTATCCCAATTATTGGTGTACCATTCTCTCCACTAAATCAGCAGTGTTATTATTTTGACGATATGGTCCCATGGGTTGACTACCAATGTATTCCTCCATATTCAGCGTATAAAACGTTCTGGCGTCTACTAACAAAAGTAATTTAATCCGTACTTAGCTGGTTTGTTTGGTATATACATCCGGAAACCACATCGTCCACGGAAAGCAAACAGCATTTCGTCAAGAGTCAGATAGGCTTCGAGTATGTGATTATTTTTACAATTTTCATTGAAAAGTTCAAATATTTGTCTAATGGGGGCAAGCTTATCCTCCCTTCGCCTTTGTTCTCTGGTATCAACATTATCAAAACGCAAACACCGTAATAAAAATACAAATCGCCCATAATTACAAATAATATTTCGTTTTCTATTAGTTTCAGCAATGTCGACTTGTTCAGCAAGCGTCTTCATCTCTACATCGTTAGTTATACGTATTCTCATTAAATCTTGTACATGCAAAGCAATGGCAGCATCATCTTCAAAATGCTTCAAAGGATGTAAAAAACAATAAGTATCTCCATGCTGTTTCCCTACTCGATCTGATAATGTTTTATAACCTATCTTAAACGGAGCTATCCAACAACAAATAAACCAAGTAGTATAGGTCCATCATTAACAATATACTTAGTTTGAATTATTTCAGCACTATTGTATGATATTTCTAATATTTCACATAGTTGATCAATTTGATTTTCTTTAACATGATAAAATATATAACAACTTTTACCAGAAGACATGCTTACATCTATTGCGCCGTAACGGGGTGTAGGCGCTACCGCCCGGTGTTGGTACTTATTGGTCAGGTTGGTCAGTTTGACGATTGACTTGTTGCGTGTGTTGTACACCACTTGGACCAGCAATAGGTTGCGCTTGATTAGTATCGCCTATAAGCCATCGTTGCAGGAAACACTTCTACCCCTGTACTTCCAGGGGGATTTGAATAACTTCCTGTCGGATCCGCTCTTTCAGGGCTTCAATTGTTCGAGGAGGGTTAACTTGGTAAACTTTGCCTTTCAGCTGTGAGGTCTGGTGAACGAGAGGGCCATACAATATTCCCATAGCCGGAGACATGGAAGTGAGCTTCATCACTCATCCACAAACGGTTTACAATGTCCTCGTCTTGATTAATCAAGTCCAACAATTCTACGCAGAACCGGCTTCGCGCTCACATAATCTGTTTCCTTAAGGGCCTGAACCATTTGGATTTGTAGGGGTGAAAGCGCATATTAACTAAACGGCGATATCCCATTTGCACGAAAACCGCTTAACGCACTTTCAAGTGCTGCCGTTTACTTGTATGCTTCATTTAAATGTTTGGCCATTCGATAAAGGCTGACTGTCCGACCGGGATTATTCCTCAACCACTGGGTGACAACATTATTATAATATTTATGTAGTGGACCACAAAACGCTACGTCCGATGGTTGAAGATGATGAGTGAAATGAGCAGACAAACAAAGAAGTATCACTGAGTTTTCTTTAGCTAACTGTAGCGATAGCTTTTGTGGCTTGAATAACCGTCCAAGACTAATAAAGCCTTTTTTTCTGCATTGGGCCGAATGTGATCAATAAAATGTCGCATCCATATTATGAGCAAATCTCCTGTCATGTACCTAGACTCATTGTAAAGTTTGAAAGTTCTTAAAGGTCATATAATAGCGGATTTAACCGTTTCCGATGAAAAATGATGGCTGGCGGTACATACACAGTTAAAAATAATTCACGAGCACACCCTGTATAATCTTAACAACGTGTTTGTCCAAACGATAATGGTTGCATGCGGACCCACAATCCGCAAACGCATATAAAAGACAAACTGAACCATTCATTTCAATGCAGGCTCGTAGATGTCCGCACAAGGACGTTGTTTGCTCTCTCTCGTAACCACAAGGATAATCCATGATAACCTCTTCACGGCTCCCTGGTACAGGGTCCGCCAAGGGAACCTGGCGAGTTTTGGTATTAAACTACACAGTTATGTAACAAGATATGTATTTTCACATACAAGTAATCGATAGTACATTACATGCCATTTTAACTATGGATAATAATGTCGCTTAAGTGACGTCCTTCACCGCGTACACACTGTTCCAAGCGATTTTGCAAATTGTTCATTACTCGGTCTAGCATTTTCATAGGAATTGCACGAATTTCATTGCGAATGTTTTCTTTTAATTCCTGAATTGTGTGCGGTCTATTTAAATACACATTGCTCTTCAGGTAACCCCATAGCAAAAAATCACAAACGGTCAGGTCGGGAGACCGTGCCGGCCAAGGAACATCCCCATTCCGCGAAATTACTGCTGCTGGAAACAATTCTTGTATTCGAGCTATTGACAGTCGTGCTGTGTGAGCTGTTGCTCCATCCTGTTGAAACCATACAGTATCCATATCAATGTTTCGTCGACGAAGCTCTGGTTCCAAAAAGTTGTTCAACAGTTCTACATATCGTTGCGAATTTTGACCGTGACTGCATTTCCGAGATCATCTTCAAAAAAATATGGGCCAATTATACCGAATCGGGCCACTCCGCACCATACAGTTACCTTGCGGCTATGCAGAGGTCGTTGATGGAGCTGTCTGGGATTTTCGGAACTCCAAAAACGAAAATTTTGCTTGTTTACACATCCAGATAACTCAAAATGCGCTTCATCGGACATAATTAAGCCATTCAAGTCATTGTTAGCAAAAAGGTCTAGAAGTCCGTTGCAACAATTCACACGATTTACAAAGTCTTGGGCAGTCAGTTCTTGAACAGTTGCTAACGTATATGGTCGGAAATTTAATTCCTTATGCAAAATACGCCGAACTGTTGTTTCGCAAATTCTTAAAGCACTTGCTTGTCAATGAGCTGAACGACGTGGACTTCGTTGGATGGCTATTCTCACCCTCTCAACAGTTGCTGGTGTTCGAAGAGTGCGTCGCATCCCTGGTGGTTTAACCTTCATTGCAGACGCACGTCGACGAAAATTTTGAACCTATAATTTAATTGTGTTACGGCATGGAACACTACCATGACGTCCAATGTTGAAATGCGTGCGAAATAAACGCTGTGTCGCGATCACCGAATCACTATTTTTAAAATACGTTTCGATAACGAATCCGCGATGTTCACTACGCCACGCTTCCATGATTACTGCAATGGCAACTACTAACGATGTTGTTCCCCCACTAACCGCTATTCTACGAAGTACAGTGGCTTCGTACTATACATGTTAAAAACATCAGGTTCCCTTGGCGGACCCTGTATAAGCAATCGTTAAGGCAAGCAATTGCAAACAGACTGGCTTACCCTGTTTTCTCGTGGTGGTGGCGGAAGATGGGTTAGCACCAGCTCTCTTACAATCAGAAGTTTTCGGACTCCCTGGCTGACTATTCCTCCTCTTTTGCTCTTGACAATATCTGGCTTCCGTCCAATCCTGAAGATACTGGTTTTCACCCTGTAGCTGCTGTACGACTCCAAAGGTACACCAAGTAGTTGAAGCCGAGCGACGCTGGTCTCACCTCGACTCAAGTCTGCACCCAACTCATCACTGACTCTTGAATGCCCCCGGACCGGACTCTTTTCGGGCTCCCATTTATTCCTCCTCGGCTTCGCTTATCAGCATGATTCAAGGCGTCTTGATGTCAGTCCTTGGGAACAGCCTGTTTCTTTGGTTCCCGAGTTAACATTTTTTTCGTATGCTGTACTTCAAGTAGATTCTCCAGCCAAAACACTCGGGTAGCATATACATATTCTTAATTTCATGCGTTGGCCCGACGAGACTTCTATAAACTTTCCGTAGCGGATAGCGAGATTACTGTGCGTTTCATCGCCTCCTTGCCACGATATCATGTCTTTTAAAATATAATTTGGCTCGGTGGTACGAGAGAGCGTGATAAATAACTATTGTTATGAGAGCTAAGCGTTGTAACTAAAAGTTATTCGTATGGACGTTCATAATATTTAAAAAAAAATACTATCTAATTGAGAACGTTGTCTCCCTATCTTAAGTTTAATAGTAATAATCTTGAACATGAGTATCCCCGGTTGGCTACATTTATTTCATATTTAGATATTGAAGAGCTGGCCGTCATAATCTGACGAGGATCCATCAGACCCGTTTTGAGCACCAATCAACAATATGGGGCCTTTTTCTTGGCAATATTGTGAGTCCTTTAAAATCGGCGAAAGATGTGACTGACGATGGTGGTTCGACTGCGCTTATCCGCTCGTCTTTATATAATTTCACCTCGTTTTCATCAGTTGTAATTCTACTTTCTCAACAGAGAAATGCACAGATGTCGCCCGATAGTGTATTATCAGCACCGTGTTCCAGCAACCACTTAACGTTATAACGTTATAAAAAGCGGCACTAAAGGCTATAATAGTCCAACTCATAGGTATCCAACAATCGTTCTCGGCTAGCGTAGGATCTGCACCGTGTTCAATCAGCCACTTAACAATGTACGAGATAAAGAAAAAGAAAGCTTTAAAACACGATTGTAAATTAAAAATTAGAAACTTACGGTAAATACAGAGCAACAAGTTTGATTTCACATAAGTTGACGTTGGTACCTTTTGTAAGCAGAAATCTTCCATTTTGATTAGGGCAGGCTAAAATAAGTCGCTGAAGTTCTTTTTTTGCAGAAGAAACATGTCCATCCTCACCTGTGAAAAGAAATTCATTACTTATTCATGTAATTTATTGTATTTAAATACAGGGTGCGGCAAAATGACCTCCCCGATTTGGTAGGCTCATAAAAACCAAACCAAACAAGATACAAGAAAAATGTTTTTATTTCTAGAAAATATACATAAAGCAGCTTCCAAAGTTTGCGGACGATGCTGGTATACCTTGGATTTCAGGTAACCTCATAGAAAAAAATCGCACGGCGTCAAATCGGGACAACGCGGAGACCACCCAATCTCACCAGGCAAGGAGATAAGACGCCTAGGAAACATTTCTCTTAAAATTCTGAGGGTTTGACGAGATGTGAGGGATGTCGCACCGTCTTGTCGGAACCACACATTTTCCTATCCATGTTCCTCAAAAAGATCCCCCAATCTAGGCCTGAGAAAGTTCTCGAGGACTGCACAATATCGATCGGTGGTAACCGTTACTGTAACACCATCTTCTTGAAAAAAGTACGGACCCCACACACCAAACTCAAACACGGCACACCACTCTGTAACCTTAGGACTGTGTAGTGGTCGTTGGTGAAGTTGCCGAGGGTGCCCAGTATCTAAAATTTTGTTTATTCACCATGCCCGAAAGGTGAAAATGAGCTTCATCCGTAAAGAGCACATCATTGCCGCGAGGGTGGTTTTGAAGTTCTCGACACAAACTTGTACGGGTTTCAGTATCTCTTTCTCTCAGTTCTTGTGTAATCGCAATTTTGTAAGGGTGCTTTTTCAATTTTCGGTGCAAAATTCTCCGAACACTTCGATCTGATAACTGTATGGCAGCCGCATGTTTCCGTGCAGAACACAGCTGCATGTTTCCATGCAGCACATTTCCTGGTCCTGTTGCAGTCCGAGGACGACCAGTAGATTTACGTTTTAATGCACTACTTGTATGTCTGAAGTACTCTCTCAGTGTACTCTCTCAGTGGAGAAAAGCACAGATGTCGCCCGATACTGTATAATCAGCACCGCGTTCCATCAACCACTTAAAGTTATCCGGTTGATTCTTATCATAATCAGAAGTTAGCTGCGTTGTTTGTTCTGTCATTTCTTTTTTGACATCTTTTCAATTTTCCATTTCGATGAGTTGGAAATTTGATCGTTGGTCGCAACTTGCTTTGTTTGGAAATAATAAATGTCTTACTTTACGCATATAACACTGCTGTATTTTTTTTATTTTTTTTTTAATAAGCATATTGTGCTTAACAACAAAATAATTAAGCTTAATAACACTGCTGTATGTCAGTCGTTCTGACAGACATTATTTGAAGACCATAAGTTATTAAAATGAAATGAACTCGATCATCTCATTACTTGTTGATATTAATTTATGTAGTAAGAATATTACCAATTCGGTCTATACGGGTAGGCTGAATTCTTTCGATGTTTAACATTATTTGGTCATTTTCTTCCGCAACATTTTGTCATTACGGCTGACAAAAATTGTTTGGTCTCTTTGGTCCGGAATTCGAATTCCTTATGGACATTGCAAAAATAATCTTCAAAAAGAAACTACGAGTTACCCTTAAAAGTTGTAACGAATGGTCCTACGATATGAATAGATAATATTATCTGTTGCCCCATTTGGCCATAATATGGCAAATCATGGAAATCAGTCAAAACTCTTACTGCAAATATTTACGCGTTTTTTTGTTTATTTGCGCCGTGAGCGCTCTAGCTGTGGGCTGCCATACACTCATGTGGCTTGTTGTACTGCCGCCGCTCAGGTGGTTAATCAAAAATCTTGAGTTTATGCTAAAACCGTACATCACATGAAAGAAGTCAATCTTTAATGTATGTACGCAACATTGTTCTAGCAGCAAAATGCATAGGTGTCCAACCATTGTCGTCCACTAGCGTGGACTCAGCTCCGTGTACAAGCAGTCATTCAACACTATCGGATTTAGACTTAGGTAATGTAAACATATGTGTTTCTGATAAGTCCACGCTGAAGTATTTGGCGGAAGAAACATATCCCACCATACCTGTAAGAAGAAGTAAATTCCTTACTTATTCACATGAATCACATGAAAGAAGTCGTTTAATGTTTGTGAGTGGATACACAACATTGTTCTAGCAGCAAAATGCATAAGTGTCCAACCATTGTTGTCCGCTAGCGTGGACTCAGCTCCGTGCACAAGCAGCCACCCAACAATATCGGATTTAGACTTAGGTAATGCGAACATATGTGTTTCTGAAGTGTTTGGCGGAAGAAACATATCCCACCCCACCTGTAAGAAGAAATAAATTCAATACTTTTGCATATTGTTTATACACACTGTCTCAACATAATCCAATTGTACACTGTTTGGACGGAGGCACCAACGGGGCATATTGTCATGTAGGCATTACTACGTTACCCACCACGTATATTACACTGGTCCCTTCCAATTACAAGTCGAGCAGTTAGCTTGTATCAGACGCACTCATGCAACCACCAACACAGTCGAGTACATGGTGATGATAGTCGCGGCAGCGAAACCATGTTATTGTACAAAAACATAAATACATATTTATTTACAATAATATATTTAGAATATTCATTCAAACACAATACATACGAACAATATACCGGCAGTTCACGTAAAAGAAGTGTTTGATAGTCCAACGCATAAGTGTCCGACATTTGTTGTCCGTTAGCGCAGGATCAGCACCGTGTTTAAGCAACCACTTAACAATATCCGAGATAGACTTAGGACACGCTAAAAGAAGTTTGAAATAAGTCTTCGCTGTTGTCTTTTTTGCGGAAGAAACATCCTCCATCCTCTGAAAGGAAATAAATTCATTACTTATTTATGTATATAATTTAACTTCCCGGGGGTGCTCCGTTGTAAGCTCATCTTTATACCGCTTCCTTTTAAAAATCAACATGCGGGCGGTGGTGGACAGAATTTAAACTACATATTATATACAAATAATATAACCAATATATCTCAAAAGGCTTCATGAAACTAACATTGTCTTAGTAAATTGGTAATCTATGGCAACACTTTACCGTTGAAACTTATGCTGGAAACAGATAGAACTACTACTAGCTATTGTGCCGTTGTAGTAAGGTAGCGCCGCCGTCGGCCAATGAAGTAGATACAAAAGCACTGAACAGAATGACTGTTACCGCGAGGCGACAGTAACGCCGCCTACTGCCAATAACAAGTAGAAGTTATTGGCAGTTATCGGTTATTGGTAGAAGAAAAACTATCAAGTTACTCCTGACTGTATCGATCCGTACGGTTCGGTGCAGTGTTTCCAACCCAAAGTATTAATAGATTGCCAACTTAACAGAGCTTAATCTAATTTATACGCATATTTGGCAACAATTTGAAAAATTTCATGTTTTGCCTTTTTCCTGTACCGAAGGACTTAATGACTCTAGGGCAGTTACAACAAGCTGTCCAAATTTTTGGGTATCGCTTAATCCAGTTTGGGGATCTGTTTTCGTTTGCAAAAAATCCTTAAATGTTGTTAGTGTATCCAAGAAAACCACATCCATCTCCGGAATATGCCTCTTGATACCTTTATTTTGGCCCTCCGTGGTACTCGCGCTGGTGGATGGTGAAGGCGTTGCCGGTATTGGAGTAACAGGAATCACCTCATGTTCAGCCAGTGTGCCAGAAACGTCGCTTTCCTCCATAAAGCTCATAACCTCTTCGTCTGGGTCATTTGTTTCCTGAGTGGACTCCATGACACTAGGTGGCGTAGGTGAACGCAGCATAATTGGTTCTTGTTCTAAAAAATCAACATTATTAGTTAATGCATTAAACTAACTAAAAAATTCTTGCTTACTTTCTTGGAGTCACATGAGCTTTTAAAAAACTCATGGCATCAAATAGATGCCATGACTGAAGTCGATCATGCGCACTTTGTGCCACCGCTGGAACGTTACCGAAAAGTTAAGAGTTGGCGAACCTTGCGGTGGCGCTGCAAATCGCTACCTTCATTCTGTTCGCTTCGATCTATTTACACGTACTTCTACTTCTGCTTGACAGATGGCGGCACTACATTACCCGTCCGGCACGTTAGCGCTACCGGTATCTGTTTCCAGCGTTACGCTACTCAACACTAGATGGCGCTAGTTCTGCCTCCACTTACTCCACGTGATCCAGAACCCGGTCATTTGTACTACTTACATAGAAACCTGCTGCGTTCACACAGCACACAATTGTAGTGTTTACGCCGCGTTCACCGCTTACAACTGTACCAACAGCTTTGGCACCTTTTGCAGTTATCACCTTTTGGCATTTCTTGGCCACTGTTGAAAACCCGGATTCGTCAATATTAAAAATTGTATTCGCAGTAAAATTATGTTCATCACATAATCTCTGCATAAGGTCAAAAAATGCATATACACATATACATATACACCTGGTGAGAATCCTTCATCGCGAACATGCGGCTTAAGTTGTATTCATCTATAGATTTTTTCACTGGGTTTTCAGTTCTGGGATTTTTAAGTTTGTGCTCTTTGCTATGTTACCATAGTTTCCTAATTTGGCGTTTAACATTTGGAAGGGGTATGAGAGTTGTATGAATGTCTACCTTAGAAGCATTTGCAGATCATATCTATTTTGATAGGGATGTAAAAGTTTGGGCCGTAAGGTGTGTAAAATGGCATAAAACATCAAAAATCTTAACATTCAATAAAAGCACGACGTAAAAATTCACCGCAGTTGACAACTATTTCATCTAGATTCGCAATCTATGTTTGCGATCTACGCCCAGTAACTGCGCATTTGAGAAGTCTATGTCTTGACCGTTGGGTTGTCCTAAGAAGACGTAAAGTTGTTTGTAGAAGTTGCATTTAAAATTCTCATTTTCAACGTAAAATGGCAGATATTGGCCACATTTTCGGGTATCCAAGAAATAAATGGGATGGCTTGCATCAAACTGTATGCATTGTAGTTGAGGATCGACATTTTTCATTTTGCGATAGAGAGGCAGCTATAAATAAATTTTACTCGTAAGGTAGCCCGTCGTTCAGGTTATTCACCTCCAGCTTTCCACCTACAATATAATACTGAAATTGAGATGTTCAAAAATTAACTCCAACATCGTTACGTTAACTTGTGGGAGGTTTGAGTAGGTCTGTTCATGTTTAAGAAAACAGGTCAAGACGTCATTCGGAAGAATTAATTTCTGTCCATAAACGTCTTGCGGTTACTATGCGATTCCTAGCGACGGGGGATTCCTACTATTCGTTAAGTTACTTGTTCAAGAATTTGAAGCAAACGGTTTCAAAAATCATTCCAAATGTTTATGATGCCATATACACCGTTTTAGAAGATTACATTAAGGTAATTATTATTAAAGTACGCATACAGCACAAATAATAAATGTATGTTGTAAAATCAAGGAGAAAGGTAATTTGTCGGGCAATTCCGTCATGCGAAGAAGCAACCGTAGACACGTGTTTCGGTCTATTAGTCCGAAAAAAAAAAAAGATTTTCAGTGGATGTAGGGGTGTTTCGATAAAGTTGTGAGGGTTTTCTGTAGCCCATGTTCTATAATTTTGGCTATTCACATATCCTGACAAATGAACCCAGGCCTCATCGGTGAAGAACGTTAAATCGAGATTATTGTTATTGTTTAAGTGCTCATTAAACCATCTACAATTATCGTAGTCGTAGTTCATTGTCGTGTGGGTGTAGTTCTTGAAGTACGCTGACTCTGTACGGGTACATATGCAGGTTTTTTCGTAAAGCTTTACGACAGGTTGATGCAGACATACCTAAACAGAAGAGGAATAATGTGTTAATAAATAAATAGACAAATTATAACGATGTTTCTGCCGTACCTGCTTGCTGAGAAAGCTGTTGCAAGGATTTGTTTGGGCTTCGATCCATACGTTGTCGAATATTGTCAACAACCCGGGCCATGGGGGACCGGTGGCCAGGTGTACACCGGCCACCATGGTCCCGGCCCGGGTTTATGTAACCAGCAGCAGCAGCAGCAGCAGCTCTAGAAAATTTTCCTTTCTGTTCTACCGCGCTTTTAATTTGCAGATAACAAAATTGAATAAGTAATATACTATTTGTTTTAAGATGAACTTTCCTGGGCATAGGTATTTAGGACCTGGCAACAGGTTAACAATTTGTCCCCAATTAAATTTTTTTTTTAGATACAATCTAAAAAGAAATTCTTCCCTGCTGACGGCGGAGAAATCACACACATACCATTCATTTTAGGTCTTTTACGTTCTAATACATTATATAAATCTAACAGAAATTCTTTAATAGCATCCTCATCTCTAAATTGAAACTCTAATAATTTTACCAACACCTCCATACTTTCATCCAATGTATAATAATAATCATATAAATCTATTGTTGGGGCCGCGTACCGATATTCAGTGCTGACCGTATACTCGTATATCTCCTTTATGTTTTTATGTACAAAAAAATAATTGAAATACTTCATATATGGTTCAATTTTAAACTTGTCAATTTCAAATCGGAAAGTCGAATTGTACCAAATATTACTGTCTAAAATAAGAGATATAGGAGCATGTGGATACTTAAATAAGAACCTTAAGAGGAGGGGATCTCGCGTTCCTCGTAATTTTGCTCCTTTTGTATCAAATCGATGCTCATCCCCGTCGACTGAGACAGGATGTGGTCGATCTTGCATCCCCTGTCGTACGCAAATGTTCCACGGGCTAGAGCAACTTTCCACCAGTTCTTCACGTCCATGTCCTGCACGTCCCGACAGCGAAAGATCTTCACTTGGGCTATATATTGGTCGTCTTTGTACGGTACCGTTGATGAGCAAATATATACAGACCCGCGGGCTCTTACCGAGGTAGATTGATAGATTTGTCCAGTGGTCTGCTGGAATTTCTTGGATGGGCTGCACCTGGCGAGAAGTGTGTCTTCGATGCTCTCGTACCGCAATGAGCCTGGAGCATTGGCAACGTCCGCCCGTACAGTTGCAGACGTGAACGACGTGGAGGTGCTTTTGATGTTGCGTGACGACGAAGATGTTGCCTTTGTAGTCGCTTGCTTGAATTCTAGAAATAATGGCCGAAATTCCTCGGGTGGTATCGTCATCAGCAACGCGGAGGATGTCGTGGACGAGGAATGGGCGGCAATCCCCTTGTTTCAACACCTTGTAGGACGTGATTGACATCCTCTGTTGTCGGCTGGGCCTGTCTTTTTAGAGATAAGTGGATATAAAAATAATACAAAGTAGATACAGAGCCAGAAGTAACAACGATTTTTAATTGAAGGTAAGTGGATGAAAAAATAAATATAACACATATACAAAATATTTTATTATTTATTAATATAATTCTATTGTATATAAGCATAATTAATATTCTTATAATTTTAAATTTCTTGTGGGTGTGGCATCATTAGCGCTAGCGTCTGGTTGATCCGTCTTTTTGCTGCATCTTATCAGCAATCTGAAACAATTGAAAAAGAATGAAATCAGTACAGTTTAACTTACATGTTGATTATTATTATATTGAAGAAGATTCAGATGAGTCGTATAGAAAAGCACGTAGTGGTAAGGAATGGACTAGGGCTGCTGTGGATAGGATGAGGTTTAAGTCGTATAGACGAAATTGCTCCTAAATTAAATACAGGTTTGAAAGATATGTTAATTAGAGTAAAGTTAGAAAACCTTAAATTTAAATTTTTTTATTGTGATTGACTGATTACTGTCTAGCATTATAAATCAAACTGAACGACGTGGAGGTGCTTTTGTTGTTGCGTGACGACGAAGATGTTACCTTTGTAGTCGCTTGCTTGAATTCTAGAAATAATGGCCGAAATTCCTCGGGTGGTATCGCCATCAGCAACGCGGAGGATGTCGTGGACGAGGAATGGGCGGCAATCCCCTTGTTTCAACACCTTGTAGGACGTGATTGACATCCTCTGTTGTCGGCTGGGCCATACCTGGTCTATATTTCTGAAGAGTTTCTTCGATACCTTGCGGATGTTGCTCGGCATCTTGACTGAACCGCTCATCTGCATTAGAACTGTTAATATCATTTGGGCGTTCTTGAATACTTGAAACCCATCTTCCAGTACGTCCTTCAGGGTTAGAGTCTCTTCGCATTCGCTCTCGTTGTCGCTGCTGCTCGCCAAGTCTTCTGCCGTTACTTGAGGTTGAGGAGACGGTGGTGGCACTTGACTTGCTTCCATTTCTTCGTCTTCCTGATCTGTGTGACAATCTCCCGCTGGAACTGGAAATCCTTGACGCTCATGCTGCTCGATAATATCTTCAATGGAACTACAAAAAGAATATTCACTGTCTCCTAACCTAGACATAATGAAAGCAATGAGCGTAAACGCCCTATTTATACCCAAACGCCTTATCAGTTATTTACTAATGCGGTAGAACAGAAAGGAAAATTTTCTAGAGCTGCTGCTGCTGCTGCTGCTGCTGGTTACATAAACCCGGGCCATGGGACCGGTGGCCAGGTGTACACCGGTCACCATGGTCTAGGCCCGGGTATTATTAAAATAATTACCTCATCTCGCATTCCACTGCGTACAGAACACAGGACTGTCTTACGTTCGTTGGAGTATGTTGTACGTAATCCTTGAAATTTCTTTTGTACGTCGTTTTCCGTTACCTGGGGCTTTACCACTTCCAGGACTTTGCAGATCTTCTACAGGGGCATACTTCGCAGGTTTTTTTTTTTTTTTATGATAGTCTTTATTTTTCACCACAAACAAGCACGGGTGTTTAGCGTACTTTTCTATCAGCTGAGTTATTTATTCGTGGTTCCACGACATAAGTAGATACTATCTGTAGATACAAAACAATGATTAGAATAATGTTTTACACGTTTTACACCTTATAGTGTTTATAGGCACCAACATTGCACTAATACCATTTTGTAAATCTTTAATATAAGTACTATGGCAAAATTACGATTTCAACTTGCAAACGGTTCACGGAATTTTAAGGATATAAAGAACGTACACACTACGCGCAGGTTGAACGAACCACAATTGTTCACGTTGTCGGTAATGGCGGGCAGCGGCGTGTTTGTGACCCGTTGTTCGCAGGTCAGAGAAGAAACGGGGTACGACATTGGCCCATGTTCGAACCAATTTCCTGTTTGATACTATACAATTTACATTGGTACGAATATTATATAATTTTGTGGCCCATTTTTGGACAGTGTAAAACAGCTTTTATGTAAGCGTTTGAAACTCAGCCTTACTCATCCTAGACAGGGGAGAGAAGAATTAGCTAGCGTTCGGATGGATAACCCTAAGTATTCCATTTAAAAGCCCAACATTTTTTTAAAATTTCATTTGTGATCACTGTAGTACATATACTGAATTCACTACCAAAGCTTTCAATATTTAATAAATAATTTATTAAATAAGACTCGCCAATGCTTTGCGATGTTCAATTTTTAACGAAAGCAATAACTCTGGTTCAGAGTAAAATTTGCTAATATTTTCATAATTTTACGCAACTCTGGAATGTCCCTTGAATAGCCGCTGCTTGTTGGGCAAGATCGGTCAAATACCCCGCGTGACTTGCTTGTTAGACTTTTCTTATTTATAGCACCTGGTGAGAATCCTACTTTGCGAACTTGCGGCTTACGTTGTTGAATCTATTTTACCATAGTCGCCTAATTTGGCGGGTTTGACATTTGGAAGGGGACGAGAGTTGTATGAATATCTACCTCAGAAGAAGCATTTGCAGATTATATCAATTTTGATAGGGATGTAAAAGTTTGAGCCGGACAGTGTAAGGTGTGTAAAATGACACAAAACATCAAAAGTTTTCAAACATTCAATAAATACACGACGTAAAAATTCACCGCAGTTGACAATAAGTTCGTTTAGATTTGCAATCTACATTTGCAATCTACGCCCAGTAACTGCGCAATTGAGAAATCTATGTCTACAGCTGTAGACCTAGTTAAATTGCCGATATCGGCCACAATTTCAGGTATCCAAGAAATAAATGGGATGGCTTGCATCAAACTCTTTGCATTGCAGTTCAGGATCAACATTTTTCACTTTACGATAGAGGGCGGCTATAATTAGCGACAATTTTCACTCGTAAGGTGTCCGTCGTACAGGTTTTTCACCCCCACCATTATACCTACAATATAATAGTACAGCAATTCAGACACAAAACATTAAGTGCAGACACCAACAGCGTTACATGACCTTCTCGGAGGTTTGAGTATGGCTGGACATATTTGAGAAAACAGCCTACCTGTTTGGTGAAACAGCCTACCTGTTTGGTGAAACAGCCTACCTGTTTGAGAAAACTGCTTATTATGCAGGGTTCGGCAGTGAAACGCAAAGATTTCGTAAGTAATTTTATTATTAAAGAATATTTATTTAAATCACAAGATAAATGTTTTGTTTCTACCCCTAAATGTGGATATTTACTGCGGGAGCGATGTGCAACATAACCAGCGATAAATTTTAATCCTTCCGAATTTAAAAGTTTATATGCTATAATTAGGGTTGATTTTTAAAATCATCTAACAGTGGCATCTGATCAATAGTTGAATATCCAGGGAGAGAAATAAACACTTCATTACAAAAAAGGTTTTCTTCTTGTGTTAAATGTGAACTTTTAGTTGTTTCGGGTTGAAGCGAACTTAACAACTCTTGAGTGACCCATACCTGTGCTTCTGTGGTTAGGCGTGAAACAAAACATGATTTTTCTATACTCTCTTCAGTATTGTGGATCATCGTAAATGCGGCAGAAAAGTGTTTGCCTAAAATATACTATCTAAGACGATATCTAAAACCCAAAGGACTATGATTATCGTTAGCAGGACCCACACCTCGAATATATGAAAAAAAAATCTCTAATACATCTTTGTTCAACCGAAAAGTAAGAATGTATTGTAATTCAGGATAGAGATCGCGTAAGTAGTTGTATAATTGAGGTAATGCCTGATTATTTAGTAGAATGGCTTTTTGACAAGGAAATTGAAAGCTATTTCCTACTCTTTCGTCATCATTGACATCTTGTGGTGTATTGCTGATTGCTCTTCCAAGTTAACGCCGAAGGCAGTTGCTCCTGCATGTGAGCCGCCATATTTCGGTCTGGCATTAAATATGTCAAACCAATCATTAAAAACTTTCAGAATAGTAGATGTCGCGGCCTAGTTGCTACTAGTTTCCATAATTCCCGCACCATTCTATTGCTTTAGCTGTTGTATTCGACAAAAATTGCTCGTCCTTCTTTTTTTTTTTTCAATACACATTCTATTAGAAATATATCTTTCAGCACTAGTTGCAAACGATCCGTATCAATAGTTAGATCCCTGAATATTCAGGGAGAGAAATAATTACTTTTTACTAAAAAAGATTTTCTTTTACTTCTTCTAAATGAGAACTTTCAGTTATTTGGAATTCAAGCGAACTAAACAACTCCTGAATAATGCATAGTGGTTAGAGTGATACAAAACTTGATTCCTCTATACTCTCTTCAGTATTGTGGTTCATTGTAAATAACGAAGAAGAGTGTGCCTAAAATATACTCTCTAAGACGATATCTAAAATCCAAATGATCGTTAGTTGCACCCATCCTCTAATATACTATACGAAAACAAAATCTCTAGTACATCTTGGTTCCACCGAAAAGTGAGAATATATTGGAATTCTATATAGAGATTACGTAAGTAGTTATATAATTGAGGCAATGTCTGATTGTTTGCCAGAATGACTTTGAAAAGTTAATTTGTAGCTATGAGTTCCTACTGCTGTATGTTTTATGATCATTGACATCTTGTAAAGTATAGCTGATTGCTCTTCCAAGTTATTTGCCCCTGCACGTGAGCCATATGTCAGTCTGTATTTCAGTCCATATTTCATTAAGTATGTCAAACCAGTCGCTAAAAACCGTCTCAAAAGTAGATGTCGTCACCCATTAAAGTTAGCAAAAATGTTTTCAAGTTGTTACTGTGTGATACTTTGAACTACAAACATAATTACCTCCATTAATGCATCCACGTTATGCAGACGGTTTAGATAGACTCTATCCTTCAAAAATCTAAATAGAAAGAAATCTATGGGAGCAACATCAGGTGATCTGGGTGGCCACTTTCCTCTTCCTATAACACGGTCATCAAAATTCTTCCAAAAGGTGACAAGTCTCATGTACAACATGCGCAGGAACACTGTCATGTTTTAAGTATTTTCTTCTCAGCTCATCGCGAAGCGCGTGCTGGCGGCCGCAGCACGGCCGAAGGCCAGCCAATGCCAGCCAATGCCATCCAATGCCAGCCTTCCGCGGCCGGAGCACGGCCTTCGGCCGTGCTCCAATGCGATTTTTTTCGGGTTCAAGGTCACTCGAAAAATTTTACTTTCATTTTTTTCACCTTCAAGGTCACTCGAAGTCGGCCAAACCGGCCACTTTTGCATGCACGCAGCTTCACCTTTAAGGTCAATATCAGAACCTTCCTCAACAATGCGGATTGTCCGAAGTGGGCTTGTTAGACACCTGAGGCTGGGGTTGAAGAAGACCAATGATAATGAGATTGAACCTCCCCCCTCTCCCAAACCACGTGACCCCCCAACCTATCCCAAACCACGTGACCCCCCACCACTCTGAAACCACGTGACCCCCCACCACTCTGAAACCACGTGACCCCCCACCACTCTGAAACCACGTGACCCCCCACCACTCTGAAACCACGTGACCCCCCACCAGTCTCCCACCCACTTCCTTTCACCACTGAGTAGATATAAATTGAGGAGCATCAACAATGCCTTCAGTACTTCCAGCACCTCCTCAACAAACAACAACAAGCAGCAACCAACGGTAAGTTCTACTACTACTATTATTATCAGCTTCTTAGATTTTTTGCTTTTCCTTAGCCATGTCTTTTATCACATCCCATCACATGCCGATGAGCAGCCAGGACATTGTTGACTTCTATTTGGCGGAGCCACGAAACGCACCTATGCCATTATCCGATGACACGTCTCCACCTCAACTGAAGCCGACCGAGCAGGTGATAGTTCCACAACAGCCGGAAGGTCGCGGTTTCGTTCAACTGCTGTCTGTCAGATCTCGATGATCTCATAGACACAGTTGAACGGGACTATAATGTCGTACGTAGCGCGTTGCAGAATGTCCTGGAACTGCTAAACAAAGAAATATAAATAAATGTTTTACATTCTTTTCTAATATTTTTTTTATAAAAGATTACCCTTACCCCCATATTATCATTCCACTTCCATCCTAAGAACGAAACCTTACAAATTTAGTGATATGAAGTTTTTTACACATAAACTCGCATTGCCAGTGCAAAATTTTGATGAAAATTGTGATTTGAGAACATTTCAACGACATAGTGACCTCTTTGGGGGTTTCTGTAAGCGAGCAATCATCGTTGGCGCTTCGGGAACGGGAAAAACAAACATCTTGCTGGCACTACTGACGCATCCCAATGGATTACGTTTTCAAAACGTTTACCTCTGCTCCAAATCGCTAAATCAATCAAAGTATGAATATTTACGTTCTTTAATGAAACCGATGCCTGAATTCTTTTATTATGAGTGTTCCGATGTAGATGATATGGTTACACCTTGTACAGTAAAAGAATATTCCGTTGTCATCTTCGATGATGTTCAATGTACGCTGCAAAATGTTATAAAGGAATATTTTTCCTTCGGACGACATAAGAACGTTGATTGTTTTTATTTATGTCAATCTTACGCTGCAATTCCAAAGCATTTGTTGAGGGACAATTGTAATCTCATTGTAGCTTTCCGTCAAGATGTTACGAATTTGAAACACATTTTTGACGATCACGTTGGCGCAGATATGACTTTTGATAAATTTCAGGATATCTGTCGCCAATGTTGGACTGATACTTATGGTTTCCTAGTAGTTGACCTTGACTGTGCAAAAAACAACGGTCGGTATCGCAAAGGATTTGACACATATATACAACTCTAATACCGATATTGGACAGTTGAAATTAAATCGTAATTCATTCAACATGGATAAGGAACTTACTAAAAAATTATTACACACCCGTGAAGTATTACGTAATAAGCTTCGATTGTTGAAGACTGAAATTGCAACATCCAGACAAAGTGCTGAGACAGCTTTCACACCAATAACAGAGCCTTTGAAAGCTATTGCAGATCGGTTACAAACGTAAGAGATTAGTTATTTTCATAGAACATAGCTACTAATTCATCTAACACTAAATTTGCCTCATCGTTTTGGATTTTATAGTGTCCCCATGCCAATGTGTTGCAATTATCATCTAGAATGTACCGTTTATCATCTTTTGCTGACAACGCAATTTTGTTCTTCAATTCTGTATACATTGTATGCAAGTGTGACCGGAATACATACATTTTCTTAAGTATCCGCCCCCCTTCGTTCACAATCCGCTTATAGTCGTTAACAGTTAAATGTTTGTCTATAACGTATTTTTTAACTCCTTTTGCTTTTTTAACAACTTCAGCAACATTTACATCGCTTCCTGCAACTTGTATGCAGTAAGCTTTAGCACCTGTACCGTAAAATGATTCAATTATTCGTCCACCATACTCATCTTTCATTTTACCTATAATAGATGTGTTTCGTGGAATCTGATGAATATTAGACGTGGGATAATTAGAGGTATCAAACTTATGAACATTCTTTTTAATATCATTGTAAACATTTTCAGTTTTAATAGACACAATTAGAGAATCTGTGTCTGTATATAAAAGACATACACGATCTCCATAATTTGTTTTAAGGTAACCATAATAAAAATCATACATAATACCTTTAGAAATTTCCAATACACTGAAACCTACATACAATGGTTTCTTGTAATGACCTTCTACAATTTTCATTTCAACCGCAACCAAACTTTCACTAAAAATTTTTGCCGACTTAAAATTTAGTTTTGCTATAAAAACCTCTGCTCCAATTTTCCTATGTCGTGACTCGAAATGCGTTAATAACTTTATGTCTACCTGATTTTCAACATTCTCCATCGTCTTACCGAATATACTATTATTTAATAATTTGTAATAATTTTTGAGAAATTCGTTTGTGGCCTCATTTCTTTTACTCGTATTAAAATCAATGTAAGGTTTTAACCACTTACTTTGCTTGAATTCGAGAATTCGATAAATTTTCCCCAGCTCAAGTCCATGATCTATGCATTGCTTCAAATTTAAATAATGAATTATATACTTTGTTTTTGAAGACAAAGTGTTTAATAGTTTACGATTTTTTGATCCTAAAGGTGTTCTGCTTTCCGCACAAAATGGGAAATCGTTGTGATCGTCATGTAAATTAGCGGGATAATCCAAATCGACTTCTAACACATACCCAGCATTAGGATCATCATACAGGTTTGCAACGTTTACATTATCAATTTCTTCTTTCGTCCACCATCGAAATGATCCTTCAGGAAGATTTTGACACATTGCATGCCCATATAAATTTGTAGCATCTAAATATAGTATGTATGATGTTTCCTTTGCATGATCATAATTGGGAAGGAATGGATTATTTGCTATTTCTTTACGTTTTGTGCACATACTAACACCTCCTCGAATACCATTTTGAAAAAATAATAACATGTCTATATCTGTTAATAAATCCAATTTAACACCAGTCATACGCAACATAGCATCCCAACTCAAACCTGGGGCGGTAAAATACTGTGCCGGATCAAGTTTATAATCTTTCATGCATATATCGCGGAAATTTTCAAATACATCAGCTAAAAGCAACACATCCGATGTTAAATATATATCTGCGTAATCACCAAGTGTCTGACATTCAAATGTGCGCCACACACGCTGAGCACGTTCATAATTTTTCGCATCTACACTTCTATCCGACAATATATCAAAAAAATCCTCAGCCGTAGGCAGTTGCGGATAATCTAATTTTTGAAATGAATCTACAAAAGAATAAGGAAAAATTCCTTTCTGTCGAAGTAACCTAAATTTTGCATCATCTTTTATATATCTTCTTAATTCTCTACAACTATCGTCAACCAAATATGATGCTAATTTCTCTAACGATGATGCCATAAACTTAAAGGTGTCCAAAAATCTAAGTTTTAAAAATAATTTTTTATGTTTTCCTCTAGCATCAATCGTATGTCCAACACCTATTCGTTTTGAAAATGAAATATATTTTTCTTTATTTTGCGCAATAACATCTACTCTTTCTTCTTTTAACGCCATTGTTTTCACAAACAGATGACTGTCATAATTACTAAGATTATGAAAAAACACTGGTATAAACTTTGGAATTTTGTAATTAAGGTTGCACAGTGAATGTGCAACATTTGTAAAAGCCCCCGTCAGGTGGTCGTGATCGTGAACTTTATCCTTAACATTCACAAATTTATTGCAGATATGACACGTGCTTGTCTCTTTGAATAAACGATTTTCATCATCAGTTAATTTATTCATTGGTTTTACTATGCCCAAATGTTCTTTATAAATTCTCAGCACATCGCTTTCTAATTGACTCATAAATTCTGTAGCGGCATGTGGTCCTCTATATTTTACAAATTTGGATAATGAATCATCATACGAACATTTAATATAATATGCAAATGCGTAAGGTTCATGCTCATAACATTTGGTTGTAAATGAAATTGAATGATCGAATTCTCTACCATCATTAGGGGTAGGTTTCAGCAACGCCTCAAAATCGGCGTAGATGACAAACGGTACTTTCAATTGTTTTTCATAATTTTCAAACTGTAAAATATTTTCCTTCACTGTTTCCCCAATCTTATTTATTCTCAATGAATTGGTGGGTAAAACCGCCTTAACACGTTTACAATCTTCCCTCATATGTCGTTCCAATTTACTTTCTTCCGAAAAATATACCAAACATCCCTCACAAATAAATTTTTCATTACCATTAAGGGACAACTGTTTAGATACAAGTCGTGACAAACTTTTAATCCAACAATAATGATTATTACCATTATCATCACTAATGATTAACAAATTTACATGTGTATTTTGTCGTCTTTCTGTATAATGCAACGGTCCTACAACATTATTGCAAATCTCACCATCCTCGAATGTTGCTTGCAAACCATATACATTTACAGATATGTTATTATTGTTTTCAAATATTGGCACATCATGCAAACTTACTGGGGATTGTAAACCTGTTAAATTAAGTACTCTTGATGGTTCCGGATAGGACGACGTTCTTTGTGGTAAACCATTTGGTTTGCAAATCGCTGATGCTATAGCCCAACCGAAGCATTCTTGATCATGATTTTGCACATTGATTATTGCTCCTTTCTTTTTTATATCTGGTGGTAGATCGATATAACTTGACGCCTTCAAGGGATTATATTTATTGATATTCACCTCCAAATACAAAATTTGAACCAATGTCCATCCTACAAAAAAAACATTTTTCATTATTCATTATTGCACTACTCACAATAACATTTATCTTACCTGAATCCCGCTCCTGAAATTCAGACATTTTTGTTGATATTTCATTCACAAATGATGTATATACCGCGTATAAATCAACACCTCTCGTAATAACAGCATTTCTCGTGTCGAATGATTTAATTTCAGCATCTTCTTTTGTAGCCAGGTAATACAATGCAAAACATTCAACATTAACCTTCACACAGTTGTGAACATAGCGCATGTTCTCAATTAAATTTATTACTTTTTCTCGAATATCATTTTGAAAATCCTCCAGATGTATATAGTGTCTTGGCTCTGATATTCTATAGCTTACAATTCTGTTCCCAAATGCTCCCGCAATTTTTTCAACACCATCATCGGTTAATACTAAGGCATTCGCTTTATGTGCATTCCTGCGTAGATGTGCCGAGTATGTTGCTTGGTTTACGTAAATATCGCAGTATTCACATTTTCTAACATTGGTCAACTGTCGTTGATTATCACTGTCTTGCTGCTTATTTAATTTGAGACGTTTTCCAACACATGCTGTTCTCTGATGACGTTTAACATTATCCGCACGCGTGAAACTTTTACCGCACTGCTCACACGCAAACATTGTAACTGTTCAAGATGATGGAGGAGATCAAACTGAGGTTTTATTTTGCAAGCGCTGTATTTAATGGCTCCCTCTTTCCTCACAGCGACAATGAAATGTTTGCATAGAGAGGTTATCACCCTCCACATCTTACAAAACATGTTTCAATGTCAAGAGGTCGGAGGAGGTAGAAATTGCCACAGCGTGGGGTTATTGCACTGGACTATGCAAATCAGGTTTCAAGCACGACTTGAATCTTTACATATTTAAACCGTTCTCCATATGGTTCCGCAGTACTAACAGTCGAAACTGTTGTAGGTACGATGAGTCACTCACATTGTTACTCATCAACACCTAATGAGTGTGATAAACAAAAGACTTGGGCTAACGTGTCTGACCATACTACAAGGTGTCCTGATAATATTGAGGAGGAACAAATTACTGATGTAAGTATCATCACATTTTACATTCTCTACATTATATTAATCCAATTATTTGCAGTCATTTGTTGGAAGTTTTTGGTGGTACTTGGTGTGCTGTCCAGTACTCCCTGACCAAAAGTTGTGTGATGTCCTTGTGGATCGAAGTGGTGGGGTTGAACTATTAAATACGGAATAACTGCACTGTTTTTTCACAGTCTTCCATACCTATTACATGAGTGAGCAACAACTATCAACAATGTGGGCATGTTATTCTCTTGACCAGATTTCACAACAGAAAGCTGCAACTTTAATAGAAGCTGTAAATCTGCAACAGGAGGAGTACTCAACATTAGCACGCGAAACTGCATTATCGCTAAACGACTTTAGGTGTGAGTTTGAGTTTGAATATTTATCACAACGTCGGAAGGAATTTGAAGAAGGGTGGACTACATGTGAAGACTATTTACAACATAGAATTAATATTAACCAATTAATAAACCGTTTGAAAGAATTAAAACTTTTAAACATACGAGATGATTTGTATAGCTTTTTACCGAAACACTTACAAGAAATCTGTAATGGCACCGAAACAGTAACAACAAATTTGTAATGGTTATGTTTTGATACACATAATAAAAATAAAACATAACTAAAAATACTCTTCATTCGTGTTTTATTTTAAATATATTTAATCCCTTCTAAATCCCCACGCGGAATGTTTTGGGTGGGGTTTTGTTGAATATATAATGCGGAGTACGTTTTTTCACCAAGCTTGTGAAATACTACTACTATAGTATACAGTGTACAGTGTACAGTGATCGAGCCCACCACTACGATATTTAATATCATGAACACTGTTGAACAAGTATTGCAAGATGATACTGATAAGGTGCTACTGGTTCAATTAAAGCATGTAAATATCGGGGTCAGGTACCCCCTTGAACGTGTCTACAGGTTGAAAGCATCTCGCAGACTTGTGTGCTACTTATGTGGTCGTGTTAAGCTGTTTGTACCCAGGAGATTGGTTAAAAATATCTCAGATGCGCAAATACAGTATGTCAACAACACTCGAACACAGTTACAGTTAATATTTAATGGTGAGAAACACTCTCAACCGCTTGTATTTCGAAAAGCCTGGCGATAGCAGGTGCATTATTGTAAGCATTATGATAATAAATAAATAAAAACATTTGTTTGTAATATCTTTATTATTCTATTTCTTTATATGATGAATATATTCGGAAGTACAACATTTTTAATTTTATCTTCTAGAAAAAATAATGAATGTTTACACATTTATGACTTTATTTTATATCACAAAAGCTCCAAACCGCTCTGGAGTAATGTTATATGAATCAGGTCACTTAACTCTTTACATACGCTAGGAAATAAATTTTGCATTTTTGCTATTTTGGCTATGAACTTCTCAATGGATATTATATCATTGAGATATTCATCACACATTTCAATACCTATTAAAAATGGTTGAAGTTGCCATTGCAGATCCAAGGTAAACTCCCAACGCTGTTCGTATATATTCGGAAGTACAACATTTTCAATTTTATCTTGTAGACCCTGACGGCGAAGATCGTATTGTTCTCGTTGCAATTGAATTGCCTGTTTCAGGTTTGCAGTAGTTGACACCATTTCTAACGATAATGTGATGTATGTTAACTTTACTGATTCAATTTTGAGACAGACAAATTTGTACAACGTTTAATAGTAATCCAGCTGTTACATTTATACTGCTCTGTGATGGAAGGGGTTCCAAAAACCCTTTCCATCCGTAAACCTCCTCATTAACCTGGACCAGTCATTCACCTCCTCCAATTCGATCTCCTCCTGATTAGATAAGGTCATCTAAAATTAAAATGAGGAGTCCTCCTAATTTTCACCATCAAGCCAATTCGGGAACATCCTCCGTGACCTTGACCTTGGGATTAACCTGGACCAGTCATTCACCTCCTCCAATTCGATCTCCTCGTCCTCCTGATTAGATAAGGTCATCTAAAATTAAAATGAGGAGTCCTCCTCATTTTCACCATCAAGCCAATTCTGGAACATCCTCCGTGACCTTGACCTTGGGTGGAGGTGTGGTCAAGGTCACGGAGGAGGTTCTGGAACCGGCTTGCTACCACTACTTATGGATGATGATGATGATGATACTTCTTGATTCAGATGTTCGTCCATGTAGAAGTTTGTTGATGGCTGCTGTTCTTCAGATGATGTAGACCGATTCCAGTGTGATGGCTGCTGCTGCTGTTCTCCCCATGATTTGTCATCCCACGACCGATCCCTGGTAATTGTACAGTTGTTTTTATTTTTTGGGAACCGTTTCCAATAGCGCCGCCGACGATTTAAACGGTTATATTTTTGCCATTTCACGCTTTCGTTCATCATCGTACCGAACGAAAAGAACTTTATCAAGTTGACGACAAACGTCCAAATCATCGCACCCAGAGAATGTAGAATTGGAGTCCTTGATGTGGTCGTATCGGCGATTGTTGATGGTTGACGAGGAACTGCAACTGGCGAAATTGTTTTTCTTGGTTTTGGTATCGGTGTTGTTTCGTCTCGATTGTTATTGGCATCGTTGTCATCATTGGTATTGAGCCAACGATCACAAGGGAATTCTATAATGTCGAAACTTCTGATTTCTTCTGACATTTTACTAGAGAAGACTTGGAAGGGTTTGAATATTTAATTTTTTATTGATACTATACAATTTACATTGGTACGAATATTATATAATTTTGTGGCCCATTTTTGGACAGTGTAAAACAGCTTTTATGTAAGCGTTTGAAACTCAGCCTTACTCATCCTAGACAGGGGAGAGAAGAATTAGCTAGCGTTCGGATGGATAACCCTAAGTATTCAATTTAAAAGCCCAACATTTTTTTAAAATTTCATTTGTGATCACTGTAGTATACTGAATTCACTACCAAAGCTTTCAATATTTAATAAATAATTTATTAAATAAGACTCGCCAATGCTTTGCGATGTTCAATTTTTAACGAAAGCAATAACTCTGGTTAAGCGAGTAAAATTTGCTAATATTTTCATAATTTTACGCATCTCTGGAATGTCCCTTGAATAGCCGCTGCTTGTTGGGCAAGATCGGTCAAATACCCCGCGTGACTTGCTTGTTAGACTTTTCTTATTTATAGCACCTGGTGAGAATCCTACTTTGCGAATTTGCGGCTTACGTTGTTGAATCTATTTTACCATAGTCGCCTAATTTGGCGGGTTTGACATTTGGAAGGGGACGAGAGTTGTATGAATATCTACCTCAGAAGAAGCATTTGCAGATTATATCAATTTTGATAGGGATGTAAAAGTT
Source organism: Melinopterus prodromus (assembly GCA_964023965.1). Lineage (NCBI taxonomy): Eukaryota > Metazoa > Arthropoda > Insecta > Coleoptera > Scarabaeidae > Melinopterus > Melinopterus prodromus. The sequence goes on along the minus strand of OZ030393.1, from coordinate 25,495,251 downwards.
TGAGCCGGACAGTGTAAGGTGTGTAAAATGACACAAAACATCAAAAGTTTTCAAACATTCAATAAATACACGACGTAAAAATTCACCGCAGTTGACAATAAGTTCGTTTAGATTTGCAATCTACATTTGCAATCTACGCCCAGTAACTGCGCAATTGAGAAATCTATGTCTACAGCTGTAGACCTAGTTAAATTGCCGATATCGGCCACAATTTCAGGTATCCAAGAAATAAATGGGATGGCTTGCATCAAACTCTTTGCGGCAACATCTACTTCTTCTTCGATCATATCGTTATCGTCACGCGATATGATTGGATCCTTATCCTCCTCGTCATCGGTATCAGATATTAAATATCGAGATCTTGTGGTGGCAGTACTATCGGTGACGGCGACGACGACATTTGTTTCAAAATCAGCGTCGTCGGCTTCATCGTATTCCATGGTATAATCTTTGTTGCACAAAACATCAAGGGGTATATCTTCGCTATTATTTGAACACGACGACGATGATGATAGACGACGAGGAAGCGGAAGTCTCGTTAGACTAACGTACGGGATATCTCGTAACTTTTCATCATGAATATTAAAATTATCGACTTTCACGTTACTCAATATTGTAATTTTCTTACATCCTCGTTGTTCTACTTTGGCATTCTTCTTGTCGTCCTCCTGCTGCTGCTGCTGATGATTATCATCATCGTCGTCGTCGTCGTCGTCTGTACTGCTCATGTCAGGTGCTTCTGGATGTACCATTAAATTAATATTCTTACGTGGTGCATTTAAAGATCTTCGGAATCAACGGCTGATCAACATCCTCTTTATAACCGACAATATCCTCTTTGTTCCAATATTCTAAGACGCAGATGCGATGCGCCACACCTCGATTATAGCCATCGGTATTATCGACGGTGGGCATATTCTCTAGGCGTTTATTATTATTACAAAGAAGACAAGCGATACGGCTCACGTAACGTCGAGCAAGTGGATATTTAATTAAGCGTCCATTTTTGATGGGCAGATTGTATGGAGTCTCCATCATGAACGCTTTATAAATATACTTTGATTTCGACGATCCGTGTAGTTCCTTATCCTTTCGCTTCGCTTTTTTGACCTTAGGCTTAGGAACGGTCGTCGTCGTCGTCGTCGTCGTGGTGATAGGAGCAGTTGTCGGTTCATCAGCATCGACGTCTTCGTCATCTGCATCCTCAGGATAGTTATAGCCAATTTCGTCTACTACTTTATGTACATCATCCTCGATTACTACGTCATCGTCGACATCGGAATCGAGTAAATTCTGTTCGTAAGATTCCTCGATTGTCGGTGGTGGTGTTTGTCGAACCGTTGTCGGGTAGGGCACTCTTTGATAAGCAGCGACGATGTTTTTGGTCTTCTTGACATCGCTAAAGCCGCCATGAATATATTTTAATTCATTCTTGTCGATGGGATATTTATCGACGGTCGTATAAATATCATCGATGGCCTGCTCGAATCGAACACCCTCCTCGTATAGTTCGCGAATGATGTACGTCGTAGAGATCTCTAGATTTTTAAGTTCCTCAGATTTGTTTAGCCGTTCGACCACTTCTTCCTCATCGTCGCCGAAATACGAGAGATAGATGGTCGTGATCGGTAAACCATCTTCCTTGACAACCATCGACATGGCACCCGATTCCATAACCGTTACGTCCCAATCGATACGAAAAGCGCTATTTTTCGTATCGCTAACGGTCTTCATAGGAATCAACGCCGACGCGTGCAATATTCTCGGATAATTATCGTCGTCTCTGATGATGGTTTTCCTTTTCCTACTAGGTCCGCTAGTACTATCAGGATCATCATCGGAATCGGTTAGATCGTCGGAAGATGTTGGCGACCGACGACGAGGACACGGACCCTGATCGTAATTTGGGTTATCGTCGAAATCGTCGGCGAGCAAGTCGTGGAAATCATCGGACGTGGCGATCTCACCTTTAGCGTAAGCCTCGTAGACAGTGTGAAGTTTCTTACTAAAATAATCTCGGCGCTCGTCATCGTGTATGTCCGACACGTTGGTAGTATTATCAAACGATCCCGATACGTTTGTAAATACTCCAATTTTGCTATCCGTTGCAAAATTTGAGAGCGCCTTGATTAAATCCTTGATGAACTCGATGCGCCCCAGTTCACGTTTCGTATAGCTTGGACCCAATTGTAGAGTTTTACATCTTCTCGTCTGTGCTGTGGCGTTCGCATAAACGTTATCCTTTTCGGCAACCAGGACCGGAATGATGGCCGACTTGATGAGGAGTTCGAGTAACGTCCACAGCACCAACTCTACATCTTTGGCGACAAACTGGTACGCATCGAGCGGAATATTGTGATATGTCGTCAGATATCGAATGTATGAATCCAGGTAGACGGTCGCACTACGAACGGTCGCACTACGAACGGTCGCCTGGGGCATCGGACCCATTGCCATAAGGTGTACGGAATGTATTAAAGCTCTTTTGGCCTGCATCGGCAGATAAGAGTTTAATAATTGGACATGCCCAATGGGACCAATATAACAACCGCTCTTGACGATGTAGGCGCCGATCGACTGGATCGCATACTTGATGAATCGTTTCAGTTCTTCCGCCAATTCCGACAAGAGGTTACAATTTGCACCTTGGAGGAACTCGCCGAAGTAGCATAGGAGTTCGTCCCGTTCGATCTCGATATGTCCTAGCTGTTCGACGCTTTCCTCCTTCAGATGATTGTACCTGTTATTTAGATAATAGGTGAAATTGTACTGCTCTAACATGATCGTAGCCAGTGTATATTCACACTTATAATGGTGAATCTTGAGTAAATAGAAGAAATAATTGATAACGGTCTTCGTATCTTCATTCATATACTCTTCAAGATCATCATAATGTGTTTTCAGATAGTAGAGACATTCACGCGAGATTTTGTTGTTATGTTTTTTGAAATTGCACAAGACGATGAAATGAAAAATCAACCTACGATCACTGTGCAATTTCTCCAACTCCGACGTTACATCCTCGCCGCGCTTCTTACTCTTACGTGCCGCGGATAAACGTTTCTCTAGCATGATAACTATCTCTTGGACGATGTAACGTAATCTATTTTTCGGCACGACGCGATCCATCTCTGGATCGTAGTCGACGAGATCGGTTGTCGACCTATGCCAATAGATGCACGTCAATACTTCGATTTCACCCATCGCAAAATGATAGTATTTCGATGGGGCTGTTAGAATATCATGGCTCTTATCGGAATTGGCAGATTCATCATCATCATCATCACCATTGTCCTCTTCTGGCTGGCTGTCATATGCTCTCTGCATGGCGTCCTCGTCGTATAGGTTTAGATCCTTGAAGTCTGCATTAGTTGCGCGTGCATTCTTCTTACTCATACTCTTCTCGACGATAGCGTAGATGCTCTTCGCAATATGTACGGCGGCAGGAATCATTTTCTCTTGAACGGCACCATAAGCCAAGACGTATTGGTCCGTATCGAAGACGCAATTCAATAACGGTACTTTGATGTAAAACACCGGTGACGGAAATGATTGTAATGCCCTCATATTAACGCCATATTGAGTTTGAACCAATTCCATATTGTCGATATTAGGAATACCTGCCTGCTCCAATACCTTTATGAGCGGATAAAGCGTACTGAATTCGGCGTAGACAATGGTATTCGAATCAGGTTGTCTACTCACGCTATTATCGTCCGCCGTCGCACCGCCAATGGTCACTTTTGGAATTGGGCAAGATTTCATGGACGACTTGTAACCGGAATGGATCGGCGGTGGCAATAATGGAATTTTTGGCTTTTTGATGTCTTGCGGCACGTCAACGTTCACCTTCGTGTTCTTAGGCATTATGTTGTCAGATAGAATATAAGACGTCTGTCTAACGGTATCGCGCGGACGCAACTCACGATTCCCGGCAGGCAACGGCGTTATTATATCCATAATGTCGTCGGAATATTGAGCCGCAATTGGAACACGAAGGTCGTCGACGTGCTGATAGGCATTAGCGAGACGACGTAACCGAAATTGATTATCGCGCGAATTGAAATTGGTATGTGGATTACATACGATAACATCATCGATCGCTGGTTCGTCGTCGTTCTCGCTATCATTCCCGTCATCGGCGGCGGCAACATCTACTTCTTCTTCGATCATATCGTTATCGTCACGCGATATGATTGGATCCTTATCCTCCTCGTCATCGGTATCAGATATTAAATATCGAGATCTTGTGGCGGCAGTACTATCGGTGACGGCGACGACGACATTTGTTTCAAAATCAGCGTCGTCGGCTTCATCGTATTCCATGGTATAATCTTTGTTGCACAAAACATCAAGGGGTATATCGTCGCTATCATTTGAACACGACGACGATGATGATAGACGACGAGGAAGCGGAAGTCTCGTTAGACTAACGTACGGGATATCTCGTAACTTTTCATCATGAATATTAAAATTATCGACTTTCACGTTACTCAATATTGTAATTTTCTTACATCCTCGTTGTTCTACTTTGGCATTCTTCTTGTCGTCCTCCTGCTGCTGCTGCTGATGATTATCATCATCGTCGTCGTCGTCGTCGTCTGTACTGCTCATGTCAGGTGCTTCTGGATGTACCATTAAATTAATATTCTTACGTGGTGCATTTAAAGATCTTCGGAATCAACGGCTGATCAACATCCTCTTTATAACCGACAATATCCTCTTTGTTCCAATATTCTAAGACGCAGATGCGATGCGCCACACCTCGATTATAGCCATCGGTATTATCGACGGTGGGCATATTCTCTAGGCGTTTATTATTATTACAAAGAAGACTAGTGACCTATAGATCGCCGATTCCGGTAGATCGCTGGGACGTGTAGATCGCTTGGACGTGTAGATCGCTGGGGCGTGTAGATCGCTGGGGGTGTAGACCGCTGGTATGTGTAGACCGCCGATTCAGTTAGGTTGATCGCCTATAATAAGCATTCATGTGGGCATTTCTCTCTGCCCTCGATGTGTTCCAATTGAACTTTTATACAACGCATATAATAATGTATTACTGTCTAGTTTGGTTTCATAATAGACTTACAGTGACAATTATTTTTTCAGTTTTATAATGAATAGTGTAGGTAAACATAGTTGTGGCTACATGTTCTAAGAACAATTTATAAATTTGTTGTAGCGACGGATTTGCGTTTGGTCACTCCTCACTACGCTCGTCGTGCGTCAATTAAATCCTTACAAAATTTAAATAATAATGTAGTACTTTCCACTTTGGTTTCATGATGGACTTAGTGTATCATAATGAGTATTCATATAAAAAATGTCTAAATTTGACGCATTGGTTCATGTGGACACCTCTCGCTGCCCTTGTCGTGAGCCAATTGAATTTTTATACAAAGCATATAATGATGTTTACTATCTAGTTTGGTTCATAATAGAGTTAGGTACTGTGGCAATTATTTTTTCAGTTTTATAATGAAATTTGTAGGTAAACATAATTGCGGCTACATGTTCCAACCACAATTTATAAATTTGCCGTAGCGCCGGATTTGCATTAAAGCACTCCTCGCTACGCTCGTCGTGCGCCAATTAAATCTCTACAAAATGTATATAATAATGTGCTACTTTCCACTTTGGTTCCATAATGGACTTATTGTGTCATAATGAATATTCATATCAAAAATGTCTACCATTGGTTCATATGAGCACTTCTCGCTGCGTTAGTCGTGCCCAAAGCTACTCATGACCCAATTTGAGCCTTAGAAAACTTATTTGTATGATGTATAACTTTTCACTTTGGTTCCATAATGGATTTATTATAAATCTCTTTTAAGTGTCATCATAAAAACGGTCGGTAACCATAGTTACCGCTACAAATTCAAACCACAATGCCTAAATTTGGCGTACGGACGCATTAGTTCAGTTGGGCCCTCCTCGCTGCGCTCGTCGTGTTCCTTATGTGCACCCCCGTGCACCTAATGCACCAATTAAACTATTATAAAATGAATAATGAGTTCAGTTTTATAGCGAAAGCCGTAAATATTGAAACAACAATTTCTGAGTTTTACAGACGCATTGGTTCATATGAGCACTCCTCGCTGCGCTCGTCGTGCAGCGAGTAACTGGAGATGATTGTGCAGACTTATCGTAATGATGAAAAATTAAATGCAAGAAAACTGGTGATATCCAGGTGGGATGTAAATTTTAAATAAAAAAAAGAATTACTGCAACAACCTGAATTTGAATCAGCTCCGTTGGTTTGTCGGTTAGAGTTGGAGTTGGCTAAATCATTGTGCTAGCGACGCAAAGGTCCCTGACATCTTTAAGATGATCTGAAATTTTTTTTTTATTATAATATTCTTATTTACCTAATTATAAAATTTATGCATATTGTGAGAGAATTCATCTTCAGTTGGACAATTTTTTTGTGTTCTATAGGAGCAATTTTTATCAATTCGTAATATAGATTTTCCAAAAAAATGACCCTAGTATAAATGATGTTTTTCATTAAACACACATTAATTGGTTTAAGTAACATACTGATCCGGTCATGCAAGTAAATTAATGAATACAATTTTAACCCACACTTAATGGATATAACTAACTGCCATAACTGATTATATTGTTATTTGTTGTGCTTAATTTGGTACGCTGTTGGGCAATAAAGAATATTATTATTATTATCGTGAAAAGGATATTTTTCATAATTTACTTACTAATTGAATTATTACTTTTATAAACTTTTAAAGGAGTAAACTGCAGCAAAAAGTGGGTCGTCTGCCATTTAAAATTTGTAAAAAGTAGGTCGTCCCATCAGCTAAAATGTCCGTTACAGAAAGCCTACAAATGAAAATTTTAGCTCAGCTTTATAAACAAATATTATTTTATAGTTACATAGACGCTTTTGCCAAATAAATGCTTTTATTTCTATTGTATCAATTGTATTCAGTATATTATTATCTTCTTGTAATCATTATCGTGAGACAGCCCGTAAAGAAACAAAAGTTAATGAAAAGTTAGAAATTGCAACACCCTGTATATTGCGCAAAAATTATCGAATAAAAATAATTATGGGATAATTACGCACCTATTTAAATTTGTATCTATCATAAGACGCGCAATAATATATCGGAAATAAGTACGACTAAGTTATCGCACATTTACATTGTTAGCAACACCCTGTATGTTATGTGAGTAAAAATGAAAAATATGAATAACACATACCTCATAATAATATAATAAGTTGATCAACAATAAGATAACATAAATCGGATCAACATGCTAATTCGTCTTTGCGGTTAAGAAAACACCCTGTATATTATGACAAAATTCTCAACAAAATTAAAAATACCTTTTATAAAATGTGTTTTCAATAATTATATGTAATAATAAAAAAAAAAAGTTGTTTCCCCAACCGGGATTGAACCGTCGACATCGAAGACAGAAGGAGGTATGTATACGACCTTAATCCACTAAGCCACCAAGCCTATAGTCGAATTCGTGTCCAAAATGGATTAAAACTTACGTAAAGAACGAATATTACTGTTCCGCTAATTTTTCGATAATAATTGCGATAAACTAACCTTCTATTTGTAGCGTGGACGTTTAAATTGGCGTAAAAACCAATAACGTGCCATCTTGCGCACCGAATTGAAAAAAAATCCGCAAGAAAGACTAATCCTAACCTAACTTAGCCTTGTCAAATTTATGTTTTATTGTTGGTTTAATCACTTATAAGATAAGCTAAATTCATTGTTCGCGCATGCTACTCCTTTATTGCTGTTTCCGGCCCAATTTTGTCTTCATAATGACCAACGCTAACCCGCGTTTGGCGACTTGTATGTTTCGACTGCAAAATAAATTAGATAGTACGCTACACGGTCTATGTCGGTATATCGCGGGATCTTACCGTGCTAAGAGATTGTTTCTTATCCATTTTGACCTGCGTGGAACGTTTTCGCCGCGAATAACTGGCCTAAGCGCCTGCGGGCCTGCCGCTCTCGTCCCGTTCTGTGTTCTGTCAAACTCAAACACCGTATACCCGTCAGACTGCGCTGGCGTGGATATTGTATTGTTACCCTGGCGACGCTACTCGATGGCGGAGGCGCTAACGGACGTACTCAATTTTTATCGATTTTTACGGCGGATGGAAACATTTTCTAGCGATTCGATTTGCGAATTTGCTAAAACTCTCCGATAAGAGTTAATAGAGGGTACGGTGATTCGTCGAGGCCGGTCTACGCGTATATTCAAAAGCGGGACGAAAAGCCTTACGTTAAAACAGTTTGAGCGAAATCGACAATTGCGCGACGTCTATGGAAAAAATGTGCCGTTCATTTTAGTATAATAAGACTAGTGACCCCTTAGATCGCTGAGATGTGTAGGTCGCTGATACCTGCAGAACGCCGAAATAGGTTGATCGCCGAAATTGGTAGATCGCCGAAGTTGGTAGATAGCCGATATAGGTTACCGTTGGTAACCAACGGTTACAACTATGTACATATCCTAACCCCCAATGCCTAAATTTGGCGAACGGACGTTTTGGTTCAGTTGGGCACTCCTCGCTGCGCTTGTCGTGCTCCAAACAACTTATACGCCAATTAAACTATTATACAATGTAATATTTTCCTTTTAATAGTGAGAGCGGTAAGTAAACATAGTTACGGCTACATATTCTAAACACAAATTCTAAATTTGACGTAGTGACGCATTGATACATATGCAGTCTTTGCTGCGCGCGTCGTAACTAAAGATGATTGTGCGGGCAAACCATAATTATGAAATATCAAAGGTAATGGAAATGGTAAAAGTCCCTGGTTCAAATCCCTGGTTGTGGCTGTAATTTTAAATTTAAATCTGTTATTTTTTCTGATAAATCAAAAACAAAAATCGGTTAATGTCACATGTGTCGAGCACCTCAAATTTCCCAGTTACAATACATTGGAAAAATGCAGTTTCTTTTCACGTCTCGGATTAAGAAGAAAAGTTACGGCAGATTATCAGAAATGCTTCAGAATTTCCCAAGGAACGATTTGTGTGGATTTCACAACTAATCTTTTCACCACCCTCACCTTCCCCTGCAATACCCTAAAAATAAGTAAAATACTTCCAAAATTTCCAATTGTACGTTTTTTTATAATTTTGGCTGAAATTATTTTGACAAAGAAATGTTGAGGAAAATGTTGCCTTATATTTATTGTATTGCAAGGGGAGGTGGGCGTGGTGAAAAACATTTGGTGTGGATTTGTTCTTTGTGGAATTCTGAATAATATCTAATAATCTCCCGCAACTTTTCTTATAAATCCGAAACGCGAAAGACAAAGGAAAGATGCTTTATTCAATATTCTATTAAACGCCAATTTGAAGTGTTCGGTGGCACGTGTTAACGCTAACCCATTTTTGGTGATAGTTGCCCTTCAGCTAAAAGTCCGTTTTTTTGGACCATCCTAGTTATAGCGATATACTGAAATGATTGGGAGAGAGACGCAATATGTTTCGATTAGTCTAAACGTGTTTTTGTTCTAATATCCTTTACATATGTGTGTCCGCTCTTAGGGTCCCCATCAATGGCTGTCTCATTGTTTTTTTAATTATCTTCATGACAATTTAAAATTCGATTGAAAGCAAGTCTGGATAAAATTCCACTTACACAACAAACACTTAAAAACATGTTGTTGAACTATATGTCTATATGCAGAAGTACCATAACATATTTAATTATTATTCAGTTTCTTGGCCACCATATTTTGGCTCATTCTGGCGAGATATAAAAGAAACAGTTAACAACATTCCCACAATAATTATGGGAAAGAATAGTAGCTTCTATTAATGGAATCAGGAGCAACAGGAAGAACATGTCGTTCTTTTATTCATAAATACCATTGTTGTATTCGAGCAGGCCGAAGCAGAATATTCTACGCATCTATTTTTTGGAAACTTGTTTTGATAATTTGGCGTTACCATGGGTTATGAGTGCATATGTATAAAAAAGGTTTTTAAAAAGAATATGGAAAGAAATATAAATGTGTAACTGAAATATATTTTATTTAATTTTTATTTTTCGATAAAATACATTAACAATTTATCTATTAAATCTAAAGTAGTACTCTAATTTAAAAAAAAATCTTGTTATTCCGCTTTCGAATTATAACTTATTGTTTTACTTTATAATGTAGAAATAATCACAATGAGAAATGTTTTAAAATAATTTCTATCACATGTTTCAAAAGTAACTCAGCACAACATTACAAAAGCCCTTTCTCAAAAATTAATAAATATGCATGACGTAAAAAATATTGGATATTTACATATCTTCTACTTAAAATAAGCCTAAATATTATATTATTATTATATTATACAGCGTGTTGCACTTTTTCCCAGCATAACTCTTTCATATAGTAAATGTCACACCAAGCAAAAAGTATAATATAGATTTATTGGTTTTTGTTATTCCATGTGAAATAATTAAACGACTCTAAGTTCTTTACGAATTGAAAAACCCAATAAGTCGACGTGATACTTTTTACTCAAAATGACATTTACTTGTAGACAAAAATTTTTACCTTAATTTACCTATATTGTTGTTATTGGTATTGGTTGTGTTGTAGACCAAAAATCTTTACCTTAATTTACTTTTATGATTGTTATTGGTATTGATTGTGTTCTTTCTTCATTTTCACATTGTATGATGTATATTTTATTGTATATTTTTCTTTATTTTGTCGCTACTTCAAGCGGGTGTAACTTTTTAAGGATTTGAAAAAGCAATTAGGTCCATACGAAAAGTTTTAGTGAATAAGAAAATTCATATAAACTTATTTGTGTTTTCCAATCTTTAAAAAGTAACAGTCATTTGAAATAAAAACTAAACACAATAAAATAGAGAAAAATAGATATCAAATAATCCAAATAAGAAAAAATAAATAAAATACAATCAATACCTATAAAACTTAAAAAAATCCTTTCAAACGTGCGAATTTTGTATATACAGTTTGTACCTTTGAGGGCTTTTGGCCATGTCCATCGTATACCCAACTGCTTTCGCAATTTAAATATTTTTCTTTCGTCTCGGGTTGTTTGTGCAGTACGGTGTCGGCTATGCTTCCTCTATTATGTTATCGGTAAATATTCTTGGTTGACCTTCAAACTAAAACAAAATAAAGATTAATTTTGGAAATGTAAAAAAGTAACCATTACTTATCAATATAAAAAATTGGAGTTTGCTTTGTGCCAGAGGTTTGTTTGTACTGTACAATTACCAACACAATTGCCACAGTTTGTACATAAGGATAAATCGTATTAATGATGAGGGCACAATTCGGCCACCCCATAATTCCTAGCATAATACACTATGGTAATATCTCTATAGCAATTTTTGTTTACCTTTGTTTTGTCCCAAGTAATTCATATCTTTCTTCCTGACCCGACACAGCAAATATGGTTAGTTAATAGCCACACTCTCGAAGAAAAGCCTCATCCGTATAGAAAATGCATCCTGGACGTTGAATACCAAAAATTAATGTTTTGTGTCTGCATCGAATGTTAGTCCTTGATCACCAGTTTAAACAGCTTACCGGAAATCTTCAAGTTTAACAGCAAAACCTCTCTCGTAATTTCAATAGTCTAGAAGCACACAAAAAACAATTAACTAAAGAATAATATACAAAACGTTAAAATATGTACTTACCTACTATCATCATGAAATTGCACTACAGGTACTGTCACATTGATTGTAAACAGAGAATTGCAGAGAACTTAGGTGCGAGACACCACAAACACTCATGCCGATCCAGCTGACATCTTTCGGCGAAAAAAAAACTGTATTTTGCCAATTTCGAAATATATTTGAATAAGGTGATCAAACTGCAATATGATCAGTCATAGCTCCATTTATTTCCTTGAATAGAACTTAAATTATCAAATAAAATTCAAATGACAGCTACTTATTACATCACCCTGTGATCAAAGCCACGCCGTTTCTCCGGCAGATGGCGTTACAGTCGATGTACCGTAAAACTGTCAACAATTTATTACACGTATTTTTCACTTTCAATATAAGTAAAATTCACTTTTCGATTGCGCTTTCTTCCTTTCTGGTCCTCAGTGGCTGTATAGTTGCCACTTACCGCTAGTGTTTCTGATCCCGACGCGCTACAAATGTATGTAATGTACACACGTACACAGATATGTTCGCAAGTCTTCTCCTTAAAAATGTTTAACACTTTGATCGCGGCGGGTGTCACTTTAACTCTTACCGTATTTCTATATGAGCCCGGGGACATTATTGTCCATCTGATTATCTTTTCGGTGTATATTAGCGTAATTTTAGCGCGTTAGTGACCGAAATCTGATGGTTCCCACAGCGCGCTCAAGCTACTGTCAAGTGTCAACAACAGTCGCTTAGCAACGTACGTATTTGACAAATTTTCTGACGTATCTCGCGGTACACCCAAAATTTCAACCGATTTTAGCGAAAAACGGAAAAAATTTCTCACCTCGCAAACCACATTTTTGCATTATCATTTCTGTAATAGTTAGAAGAGCGAAAAAGATTCAACGGTAGCCGCTTGGGTATTATAACGCAAAAGTCAGATCATAGTTTTAGCGGCCGTAATATTGGGCGAAAATTGTCTCCGATTACTTTCACGGTTTTAGTATAATAGACGTGGGACAAGCGATACGGCTCACGTAACGTCGAGCAAGTGGATATTTAATTAAGCGTCCATTTTTGATGGGCAGATTGTATGGAGTCTCCATCATGAACGCTTTATAAATATACTTTGATTTCGACGATCCGTGTAGTTCCTTATCCTTTCGCTTCGCTTTTTTGACCTTAGGCTTAGGAACGGTCGTCGTCGTCGTCGTCGTCGTGGTGATAGGAGCAGTTGTCGGTTCATCAGCATCGACGTCTTCGTCATCTGCATCCTCAGGATAGTTATAGCCAATTTCGTCTACTACTTTATGTACATCATCCTCGATTACTACGTCATCGTCGACATCGGAATCGAGTAAATTCTGTTCGTAAGATTCCTCGATTGTCGGTGGTGGTGTTTGTCGAACCGTTGTCGGGTAGGGCACTCTTTGATAAGCAGCGACGATGTTTTTGGTCTTCTTGACATCGCTAAAGCCGCCATGAATATATTTTAATTCATTCTTGTCGATGGGATATTTATCGACGGTCGTATAAATATCATCGATGGCCTGCTCGAATCGAACACCCTCCTCGTATAGTTCGCGAATGATGTACGTCGTAGAGATCTCTAGATTTTTAAGTTCCTCAGATTTGTTTAGCCGTTCGACCACTTCTTCCTCATCGTCGCCGAAATACGAGAGATAGATGGTCGTGATCGGTAAACCATCTTCCTTGACAACCATCGACATGGCACCCGATTCCATAACCGTTACGTCCCAATCGATACGAAAAGCGCTATTTTTCGTATCGCTAACGGTCTTCATAGGAATCAACGCCGACGCGTGCAATATTCTCGGATAATTATCGTCGTCTCTGATGATGGTTTTCCTTTTCCTACTAGGTCCGCTAGTACTATCAGGATCATCATCGGAATCGGTTAGATCGTCGGAAGATGTTGGCGACCGACGACGAGGACACGGACCCTGATCGTAATTTGGGTTATCGTCGAAATCGTCGGCGAGCAAGTCGTGGAAATCATCGGACGTGGCGATCTCACCTTTAGCGTAAGCCTCGTAGACAGTGTGAAGTTTCTTACTAAAATAATCTCGGCGCTCGTCATCGTGTATGTCCGACACGTTGGTAGTATTATCAAACGATCCCGATACGTTTGTAAATACTCCAATTTTGCTATCCGTTGCAAAATTTGAGAGCGCCTTGATTAAATCCTTGATGAACTCGATGCGCCCCAGTTCACGTTTCGTATAGCTTGGACCCAATTGTAGAGTTTTACATCTTCTCGTCTGTGCTGTGGCGTTCGCATAAACGTTATCCTTTTCGGCAACCAGGACCGGAATGATGGCCGACTTGATGAGGAGTTCGAGTAACGTCCACAGCACCAACTCTACATCTTTGGCGACAAACTGGTACGCATCGAGCGGAATATTGTGATATGTCGTCAGATATCGAATGTATGAATCCAGGTAGACGGTCGCACTACGAACGGTCGCCTGGGGCATCGGACCCATTGCCATAAGGTGTACGGAATGTATTAAAGCTCTTTTGGCCTGCATCGGCAGATAAGAGTTTAATAATTGGACATGCCCAATGGGACCAATATAACAACCGCTCTTGACGATGTAGGCGCCGATCGACTGGATCGCATACTTGATGAATCGTTTCAGTTCTTCCGCCAATTCCGACAAGAGGTTACAATTTGCACCTTGGAGGAACTCGCCGAAGTAGCATAGGAGTTCGTCCCGTTCGATCTCGATATGTCCTAGCTGTTCGACGCTTTCCTCCTTCAGATGATTGTACCTGTTATTTAGATAATAGGTGAAATTGTACTGCTCTAACATGATCGTAGCCAGTGTATATTCACACTTATAATGGTGAATCTTGAGTAAATAGAAGAAATAATTGATAACGGTCTTCGTATCTTCATTCATATACTCTTCAAGATCATCATAATGTGTTTTCAGATAGTAGAGACATTCACGCGAGATTTTGTTGTTATGTTTTTTGAAATTGCACTAGACGATGAAATGAAAAATCAACCTACGATCACTGTGCAATTTCTCCAACTCCGACGTTACATCCTCGCCGCGCTTCTTACTCTTACGTGCCGCGGATAAACGTTTCTCTAGCATGATAACTATCTCTTGGACGATGTAACGTAATCTATTTTTCGGCACGACGCGATCCATCTCTGGATCGTAGTCGACGAGATCGGTTGTCGACCTATGCCAATAGATGCACGTCAATACTTCGATTTCACCCATCGCAAAATGATAGTATTTCGATGGGGCTGTTAGAATATCATGGCTCTTATCGGAATTGGCAGATTCATCATCATCATCATCACCATTGTCCTCTTCTGGCTGGCTGTCATATGCTCTCTGCATGGCGTCCTCGTCGTATAGGTTTAGATCCTTGAAGTCTGCATTAGTTGCGCGTGCATTCTTCTTACTCATACTCTTCTCGACGATAGCGTAGATGCTCTTCGCAATATGTACGGCGGCAGGAATCATTTTCTCTTGAACGGCACCATAAGCCAAGACGTATTGGTCCGTATCGAAGACGCAATTCAATAACGGTACTTTGATGTAAAACACCGGTGACGGAAATGATTGTAATGCCCTCATATTAACGCCATATTGAGTTTGAACCAATTCCATATTGTCGATATTAGGAATACCTGCCTGCTCCAATACCTTTATGAGCGGATAAAGCGTACTGAATTCGGCGTAGACAATGGTATTCGAATCAGGTTGTCTACTCACGCTATTATCGTCCGCCGTCGCACCGCCAATGGTCACTTTTGGAATTGGGCAAGATTTCATGGACGACTTGTAACCGGAATGGATCGGCGGTGGCAATAATGGAATTTTTGACTTCTTGATGTCTTGCGGCACGTCAACGTTCACCTTCGTGTTCTTAGGCATTATGTTGTCAGATAGAATATAAGACGTCTGTCTAACGGTATCGCGCGGACGCAACTCACGATTCCCGGCAGGCAACGGCGTTATTATATCCATAATGTCGTCGGAATATTGAGCCGCAATTGGAACACGAAGGTCGTCGACGTGCTGATAGGCATTAGCGAGACGACGTAACCGAAATTGATTATCGCGCGAATTGAAATTGGTATGTGGATTACATACGATAACATCATCGATCGCTGGTTCGTCGTCGTTCTCGCTATCATTCCCGTCATCGGCGGCGGCAACATCTACTTCTTCTTCGATCATATCGTTATCGTCACGCGATATGATTGGATCCTTATCCTCCTCGTCATCGGTATCAGATATTAAATATCGAGATCTTGTGGCGGCAGTACTATCGGTGACGGCGACGACGACATTTGTTTCAAAATCAGCGTCGTCGGCTTCATCGTATTCCATGGTATAATCTTTGTTGCACAAAACATCAAGGGGAATATCTTCGCTATCATTTGAACACGACGACGATGATGATAGACGACTAGGAAGCGGAAGTCTCGTTAGACTAACGTACGGGATATCTCGTAACTTTTCATCATGAATATTAAAATTATCGACTTTCACGTTACTCAATATTGTAATTTTCTTACATCCTCGTTGTTCTACTTTGGCATTCTTCTTGTCGTCCTCCTGCTGCTGCTGCTGATGATTATCATCATCGTCGTCGTCGTCGTCGTCGTCGTCGTCTGTACTGCTCATGTCAGGTGCTTCTGGATGTACCATTAAATTAATATTCTTACATGGTGCATTTAAAGATCTCTTATATGTCGTCGATGTTTGCTGCTCGCCGCTGGTGGAAGGTTTGCTATCGTCATTTGCGAATCGGAATGTAGTCGTAGTAGAAGTCATCAAATGTTGTTGATGAAGAGATTTTAATGAAACGCTCTTCTGACGCAACTGATCAAAAACACGAGATTCATTATCAATCGTCGTCGTTTCAACAAAATCATATCGTGGCGTCTTCCCGGCAATCGGACGTCTAATATCTTCTACTTCGCACGACTCATCAGCTGCAGGCTCAATTACTATCGGCGGCGATGGTGGTGTATAAGCCATCGGGCTATATGCCATGATCGCGACCGGCTCTTGAATGGAGGTTGGCGTAAAAACTCCTACCTCTTCGACGACACCAGCGACGACAGCAGGAGCATTTAGGTCGCTAAGATCGACCGTAGAAGTAGTAGGGATATTTTCGTTGATCATCGCATCAAGAAATTTATTGGTGGCCTCGTTGTTGATTTTATTATTTTCTTCGGGTATCGATAATTCCCATACCCTATCAGCAGCTATCGTCGGCTGTAAGACGACCACCGATTCCATATCGGCGTTGTATGGTGACGATGATGACGACATTTCCTGTTCGGATGGTTGAGACATAATAGTTGCGAAATTTGGATGTGTCGTCGTCGTCGTCGTCCTTGTCGCCGTCGTATTATAAAGATGATGATGGGGAAGGTACTGTAGTTGAGGCGTATATGATGATACTTGTGTCTGGTCTCGACTATTATTTATAATTTGGTCTCGGCTCAGAGGATGGTGTTGGCTGATATGTTGATAATACTGATGCTTGTTGATAATACGGCTGCTGCGGAAATTCTGGAGGATGATCGTCAAGATGCTGCTGCTGCTGAGATTGGTATTGAGGATGATGTGAAGTAGAATAAACTACCGGATTATTATTCCCAGTGACGAATGGTACTACTTCTTCTTCTTCGATTTCAAATCCGTTGATATCGAATGATCTGTAAAAAGAAATCAAGCACATTAATATCAAGCAAGCAAAGCAATCCAAACAAACCAATCAATCCAAAACCAAGAATAACGATAAACCATCACCATCACCATGCTACATATCCAAACAACAAAACATCATGCCATGCGAGTTGCGTGAGGTACGGGAATTTGGTTAGGAGGTAAATTATAGATAAGACAAGACACAACACCAATTATTTCAAATAATACATTTACTGAATAATATATAATATACAAAAAAATATATACCTATACACGAGAATTTTATAATATTATAGAAAAGTGTTAAGAAAAAAAAGCATGCGCCCATCGCCGGTATGTATGCATATTATGTAAATTAAATTGAGTAGTAGGTATGTATGTACCATTCGGTTGTCGTCGTCGTCGTCATCGTCTTCTTGTCATTAGGGTAGATAGGTCGTAGTCATTGCTTGTATGAGGGCAGATAGGTCGTTGGCTTCTTCGATTGTTTGTAGGAAGTCGTCGTTTGCTTCTTCGATTGTTTGTAGGAAGTCGAACGCTTCAGAGAAGATAGGCAACTGTCGAACTCGCTTGTTGATGGCGTCGTCGTCGGTAGATGATTGCGACCGTTTCAAATTTCTCACAACGTCGTCGTCATCGGTTGTTGTATTGTCGTCGGCATAATACTCGTCGTCGACTAAATTATTAACCTCTTCGTCGTCGGCTTTATACTCGTCGGCCTCTTTGTCGTCGGTGTTATAGTCGTCGGCTAATTCGTCGTCGGTGTTATGCTCATCGGAATTGTTGTCGTCGGTAGGATGCTCATCGGTAACCTCGTCGTCGGTAGGATGCTCATCGGTTACGTTGTCGTCGGTTGGATGCTCATCGGTAACCTTGTCGTCGGTGTTATACTCGTCGTCGTCGGTTAAACTGTTAGCTTGATCGTCGTCGACATTATCCTCGTCGGCTAAACTGTTAACTCGATCGTCGTCGACATTATCCTCGTCGGCTAAATTAACTTGATCGTCGTCGACATTATCCTCGTCGGCTAAATTTTTAACTTGATCGTCGTCGGGATTATGTTCGTCGTCGATTAAATTGTTAACGTTATCGTCGTCGGCAGGATACTTGTCGGTCAGATAAAAGTTTGGCTGTAGATGTGGTCGACGTAAAGGTTTATGTTCGTCGTCTCTTACCCATAGCCTTACAATTTCGTGCGCATAATTATGATCGTCGATAGGATTGGCGGCGACGATGGGCTCATCGGCGAAATAATTGAAATAATTCTCAAATTGGATTATATCATCCAAATTGGGGCCAATAATTATTGGCGACGTCATCGTCGTCGGCGTTAATGTTGGCTTCTTGGCGACGACTACGGTCTCTGTTGGTGATGATATTTTTCGTTTCACACTTCTCACCGTCGCCGTCGGCTGCTGCTGCTGCTGCCACTTCAAAGGTTCCGGCTTGACGAGCGTCTTAAGTCGTTCGGTGTCGATGTGATCGGTAAATGTGGTTAACAAGTTATCGTCATCTTCGTCGTCGTCCTTCGAAGAAATGGTATGATATGCGTTATTGTCGTCAACGTCAAGAAGAAGATAATGAGATGATTCGGGAGATGACGGCGAACGAGGAGAATAATTATTGACGTCGTCAACTCTTTTGAGGTTATAGTAGCAGCTTTGCTGTTGTCCAACTCCTTCTTCTCCTCCTTCTCCTCCAACACTTTAATATAATAACACAATATTGTGTTAGAAATATTCGTCGTGTGTATGGTCTTAATGGTAATCAAATCACTCAAGAGAAAACACCAATAAAATTCAAAGTATTTACCTCATTTTAATGGTGTGATGAAACTGTGGCATATCGGACATTGTTGTTGCTGCTGCTGCTGCTAATATGTAGGTAGATATAGGTATAATAGGCAATTCTATTATAATAATAATAATTTCACACTATGTTTCACTTAAACACTAAAATAAACTTTTGGCTGCTTGCTGTAGGTAGGTAGGTAAGTAGTATGTACTATAGGTACTATAGTAGGCACTATTGTTGTTTGATCAAAGACTGAAACTGGAATGATCCATGGTTGGCTTCGATCTTCCTTATATATCCCGATCAGCATCCGGTTAAAATGCAAATTAGGAGGGAGTTAATGGCTCTAGGAAAACCCCAGGAAAAACGCAGGAAAAACACAGGAAAAACGACTGATATGCGCTCCGAGAGAAACGATTTGGGAAAAGAATCTAGGAAAAACTCAAGGAATTTCGACCGTCAAAAGAATATTTTTCGCGTCTTTTAGCCTATACGACCTAAATCGAACTACATACATGAATGCACAAAGCGATAGCCACTACCTACGCATGTATTGTTTGCAAAAAAACATTCATTGTTTCTCGTTTTCGCACCACACCGCCGCCACCTAATCTCTTCGTCTTTGCAAACAATAAGCGCACGTCGATAAGGGTTTTAGCACGACTCGAATTTCCCCTTTTACGAGTGACTAATTTAATTTTTAACGAACGTAAAATTTAATTTAACAAGCGCATAATTAAATTTTTACGAACATCCTAAATTGAATCGTACGATCGATCGATTCCCTTTTTTTGTGCATCGCTAAATAATTACACTTACCTTAAATGCCGTCGTTGATAATCTAAAGATGTTCGCTGCTGATGGTTGAACCGTTCTTCTTCTTCGTCGACTTCACGATTAGTAATTATTGTATTAGGATCACAATTTAAATCGATTGTATTATTTGCCGGACATCGATATTATGGTCTTGCGTAGACGTCTTTGCGATTTTATTAAACGTTCGCATCATCGATCGTATAGTTTGATGTAAACGTTCAACAAGCATGTAGTTTTCGAGTATTGGTATGGTAATAGCTTCGATGAACTCTTCCGGCGACTTCTTCATGCCATCGTAATCGGTTAACACCATATACACCCATTGTGTAAATGGTGATCGATCAACATAATAGTCCTTCTCAAAGCGAAGTTTCCTATTATTGTGATACATTGCGTCGGAATCTGCATTCAAATATTTAGGTAAATTGGTCAATACATTGCAAATGCGAGCAAATAGATCAACTTCGTAAACAGCCTGGATGTGAGACTGCTCGTGCTTGTAATTATAGAGTGGGTAGAGTGTTCGCATTCTACTATAATCAAGCGTAATACCAGAAGTTGTTGTCTGCCGGTGCCCGACACACCATCTATTAACCAAACGGTACGTCGTCCTATGGATGATGATGATGATGATACTTCTTGATTCAGATGTTCGTCCATGTAGAAGTTTGTTGATGGCTGCTGTTCTTCAGATGATGTAGACCGATTCCAGTGTGATGGCTGCTGCTGCTGTTCTCCCCATGATTTGTCATCCCACGACCGATCCCTGGTAAATGTACAGTTGTTTTTATTTTTTGGGAACCGTTTCCAATAGCGCCGCCGACGATTTAAACGGTTATATTTTTGCCATTTCACGCTTTCGTTCATCATCGTACCGAACGAAAAGAACTTTATCAAGTTGACGACAAACGTCCAAATCATCGCACCCAGAGAATGTAGAATTGGAGTCCTTGATGTGGTCGTATCGGCGATTGTTGATGGTTGACGAGGAACTGCAACTGGCGAAATTGTTTTTCTTGGTTTTGGTATCGGTGTTGTTTCGTCTCGATTGTTATTGGCATCGTTGTCATCATTGGTATTGAGCCAACGATCACAAGGGAATTCTATAATGTCGACACTTCTGATTTCTTCTGACATTTTACTAGAGAAGACTTGGAAGGGTTTGAATATTTAATTTTTTATTCATCTTTTTATATGAATTCAATACATCCGCCCGGAAATCATTTTCCCAC
Organism: Melinopterus prodromus; assembly: GCA_964023965.1. Lineage (NCBI taxonomy): Eukaryota > Metazoa > Arthropoda > Insecta > Coleoptera > Scarabaeidae > Melinopterus > Melinopterus prodromus. The sequence continues at coordinate 25,474,039 of OZ030393.1, read as the reverse complement.
TATACAACCGATTGTTTTTGTTTCCTCTCTCCCACTATGCTGTAGGTAGGTAGGTACAGTTTAGTTAGATATCATTCTCTTATCACACACATACGCACATCAGAGTCAGAGCAGCACGTACCTACCCCCACACCGCTAGAGATGAATAAGCAACCATTATTTCTAACGCACAAATTGAAAGTATCCAATTTATGCGATATACGTAACGTTTACGATTGTCAATTAAAAGATCATTTGCGTACGACCGAAGATATCTATCAGGCTCAATGTTCCTGTTCGCATACACACAATCACGATCCGTGTAATCTATCGACGAGTATAATTTGCGAAAAATGCAAACAAACCAATAAGCTCTTTATGAGCTATCGATCGTTGGTCTTTCATCCGGAAGCCGAGAATCTAAAACTCTATCATACGGCCGTCGCACACATTCATAAGCCGCCGTGTACGATTTGTTTGGCTTGTCGCAAAAACGAAGAATGTATGATCAAGCAGAGTTTCGAGTGCCATTTCACCACCGATCCGATCACGCCGGACGGCCGCTTCAACGACGAATTGTATGGTGTCCAATTCCTCTCCGAACATCTCTATAATATACGATGACCGTTCTTCTATATTTGCGAGACGCACGTCCATCGGCATAATCATCCAACGATTGCCGATAAACCGTGCATCGTACAGACGACGAAATGTTGCGACGATTCGATATGGTTGTCGGACTACAAACAGAGTTTTATATTATCGAGCATGAGTACGAATCCCAAGACACAGAAGCCCCAAATTCAGAATATCGTCATCGTAATATAAGTACTATGGCAAAATTACGATTTCAACTTGCAAACGGTTCACGGAATTTTAAGGATATAAAGAACGTACACACTACGCGCAGGTTGAACGAACCACAATTGTTCACGTTGTCGGTAATGGCGGGCAACGGCGTGTTTGTGACCTGTTGTTCGCAGGTCAGAGAAGAAACGGGGTACGACATTGGCCCATGTTCGAACCAATTTCCTGTTTGATACTATACAATTTACATTGGTACGAATATTATATAATTTTGTGGCCCATTTTTGGACAGTGTAAAACAGCTTTTATGTAAGCGTTTGAAACTCAGCCTTACTCATCCTAGACAGGGGAGAGAAGAATTAGCTAGCGTTCGGATGGATAACCCTAAGTATTCAATTTAAAAGCCCAACATTTTTTTAAAATTTCATTTGTGATCACTGTAGTATACTGAATTCACTACCAAAGCTTTCAATATTTAATAAATAATTTATTAAATAAGACTCGCCAATGCTTTGCGATGTTCAATTTTTAACGAAAGCAATAACTCTGGTTAACTGAGTAAAATTTGCTAATATTTTCATAATTTTACGCAACTCTGGAATGTCCCTTGAATAGCCGCTGCTTGTTGGGCAAGATCGGTCAAATACCCCGCGTGACTTGCTTGTTAGACTTTTCTTATTTATAGCACCTGGTGAGAATCCTACTTTGCGAACTTGCGGCTTACGTTGTTGAATCTATTTTACCATAGTCGCCTAATTTGGCGGGTTTGACATTTGGAAGGGGACGAGAGTTGTATGAATATCTACCTCAGAAGAAGCATTTGCAGATTATATCAATTTTGATAGGGATGTAAAAGTTTGAGCCGGACAGTGTAAGGTGTGTAAAATGACACAAAACATCAAAAGTTTTCAAACATTCAATAAATACACGACGTAAAAATTCACCGCAGTTGACAATAAGTTCGTTTAGATTTGCAATCTACATTTGCAATCTACGCCCAGTAACTGAGCAATTGAGAAATCTATGTCTACAGCTGTAGACCTAGTTAAATTGCCGATATCGGCCACAATTTCAGGTATCCAAGAAATAAATGGGATGGCTTGCATCAAACTCTTTGCATTGTAGTTCAGGATCAACATTTTTCACTTTACGATAGAGGGCGGATATAATTAGCGACAATTTTCACTCGTAAGGTGTCCGTCGTACAGGTTTTTCACCCCCACCATTTGTAACGCCTTTTTTTTCGCAAAAATACCAAAGACCTAAAGTCGCCGAAGAAACACCAAAATACCTCGACTTCTACCAAACCTGTGCTGCTCATGCGTTTCTCCCGGATGCTCCGGCCAACCAGGGAGGTGGTCGTGGGACAGTAACCAAACGGTTCCTTGATACGATGTTCTAGGGCGCCACGTCAGTCTTAATCCGTTGGAGAAACAGCACTCGACTACGAAAGTGCAGCTGAAATAAAGGCAACACAGGGAACAGGCAAAGTAAATGTATCTTCAACCAATTTATTAGCCTCCAAACGGCAACGAGGAAATCACCAATATAATTTGCATCGGTATACAGGTACACAATAAATCTTGGTACAGCCAAAAGTACCACTCCGAGGATACGCCCACGCAAAATAACAAAAGAAAGGAATAAATGTCAAACAATTCAACTCGCTCAAGGGCTTCGAGCCCAAACCGCAAATCGTACCAAAAAAAAAGAAATAATAGCGACCGACACGAAGCTTGGCCAAACCGCGCCGCGACTCGCTGTAGATTTGGGGTAAAATCCCCAGAAAATTATTGCACCCGGCGTCGATGTTGAAAAGTTGATAACAAGAGTAAAATTAAACTCGGCAAGCGTATATGGGGGCAATCCGTCCCAAAAGAAAATTAAATTCCCATCGGCACTCAACTTGGCTACGCCCAAATGAGAAAATAAAATAAACTCCGAAGCCACTAACGGCTTCCGTTAAAAATCTTGAACGATCAAAGGACATTATACCTGTGGATAACAGTTATCCGAATTAAATTCAGAATCCACAAAAATAAATACTGTAACGGGTAATCAAAATTACGAGTACGTAAACCAAACTCGAAATTAAAGAAAAAGGTAATTAATAACACATACGGGTTGAGCACCGATGGTCCGAGCGATATCTTCGGATAATTAAACACGTAACAATCAATAACACTGAGCTGAAGGCTCCGGAATGGACAACGATTACTAAATCGTAGCCACACTAATCTACTACTAATCAAATGCGCCACCATAAAAAGGTGTGCGAGCGGAAGGCTCCTCGACGGGTAACGATTACACAATCGTAGCGATACTAACTACTAATCAACAAAAGGCACAACCAAAAAAAAGATATACGAGCTGCCTGCTCCTTCGAGGGACAACGAGCGTCCGCCACAGCTGATCGGAAAAATATAGGACCTCTGACCTTTATCCGGAGCTTCGAGACACTGTTTGCCACCTACAGACGCTCCGATGCTAGCGTTGGATCCTCCACGACGGATAATAATCACCGCACGTGCCGGTCCCGTCACGGTGCCACCAACTCCGACTCGATATACTTCGAAAAGGTCTCGTACTAGATGTCGAAGGACCTACGCAGGGTCTCTTGCCTCGTACCAGGTGACTACTGACTTACGAAGGGTCTCTCGCTTCGTGCTAGGTGACTACGAACGTTCGAGGGGTCTCCGGCCTCGTATTAGGTGCCTAAAAAGAGGAAATAGTCGTAGAATCGACCCACCAATTGCCACCAGACAATCTCATCGAATCTAAAGAGAGCTTACCCAAAAATAGATGGACACTGGGCCTACGTGAACGTGATAGAAGTTCGTTTAAATCCGCACAATGGCGTGGTGGCCAGATTTCCACTAAATCAACAACCTGGACACCTGTTGAAGCCTGGTCGAGATAAATCCGCACTACGGCGATAAGGGGGACCTCCAAACTACCAAAATCCTCTCCTATAATTCTCAACGGGCTTCCAAAAATCTATCACACGTGTACACTCCAAGATGATTGACAAGACAAGACGCCGGAAAAGCACGCTGCAAGCCGCACTACGGCCACGAAAAATAACGGCCGGAAACGCAGAAAAAACGGAAACCTAGAATTTCTGTCGGAATAGGGAAACCAAGGGAAAGTTAAACCAAGTAACAGCGGCGAACTATAGTACAAAGTGAACAACGATTTTGCAAGACAAAATTCCGTGAATCCAAACAGTAAAAACCGTGGGATCTAATTAAATGTAAATGACGGGGGCGTGGCCTCGGCAATTTTGCGCGCGGAAACCCGATGCTAGCAGCGTTTCACACCCTGCCGAGTTCCTGCCGAGCTCCACCAAGTTGCCCTAGACAGCGATAGATGGCGCTACCCATACGGAATATCAAACAAATCACGCAGAACAATTCGCCGCGTTACACTCCCCCTCTCCTCTCACAGAGGAAAATTTCCACGAAAGTTTCCGACCCAGATCCAAAGGAGCGAACCGAACGCATCAAACTGCAAACCCGTGTGTCCAACGATGCCTCCACACCAACAACTCAACTACCAAGCAATAAAAAAGCTTGAGGGGCCAGCACCAGATGCCAAGGCGGTGCAACGACAACAGTAGGGAGGGGAAAAGGTATGGGGAGAGGACAACACAAAAGAAGGAAGGGACGGGCAGTTGCGTAAGATGCGGAAAAGTGCATCAAACCTCGTTCGTACCCATCGACAGCACTGGAAACCAGCAATAACACATAGGGACAGGAACCAAGGAACTCACCACTGCTGCCACCGCACAACCCCAACACCAGGCACCGACGACTCGCGCCCCGAAAACAAAAAATAGAGCTGACCACAGCTCTCAACAAAAAGGGTACCACCCAACAACAAAAAGAAACTACGATAAGCAAGACAAAAACCCAGGGGACACCAGAACAAACCTCTGGGGTGGTGGTACTAACAAACAGAGAAATCCCAAAACTAAGGAAGACGGCCAATCAACCGAAATACCGCCAACCGAAGTATAACGTCAAAATGACGACAAAGCTAACAACCTAGCCGAAATCGTTTTGCAACGATGAGGAGTCCTCACGCATTGTGAGACGCTCCCTTTCCCGATCCCTACAAGAGATGATGGTAGGTGGAAGTCTTCCGTGGCCTTTTACCAGACTCTTACTGGTGGCAGGTTCGCCGTGTCCGTATTCTGTAAGCCCCGGAACACAGAGCGCTGGTGCACAACACTGAAACAACAGCACCTACAAAACAAAACGAAACACAGCAAACCCCAAAATTACTAAGCGCTGGGAAACGCATCAACAACGACCCACAAGGCCACGCTCAACAGGGAGCGAACAATCCGGCACCATGCCACAAATACGCCATCACGGCAGACGCCAACCTCGCCAATCCAGACACGAAGAAGGGTCCTACAAACTAAATAACAACCACGAGCTCCCCGTTCCGTCACGGAAGAAGGCAAAAGGCATGCATAAAATCCGCAGAGCGACAAACCGATCATCTCCTCCAGATCCGAAAAGGGTACCCGCACCAACACGGGAATCCACTGGAACTCCTGCAAAACAAAGATATAACAAAACCCACAACACCCGAGAACGAAATTCTATAACAACAAAATTTCGCCAGTCCCAATCAAAGAAGCAAAGCCAAGACCAAAAAAAAAAGAAACTAGACCCAACCGGCAAAGTCCAAGACCCAATTATCTCCTCCTAATTAATGATTAATGGCCCCACGTTGGGCGCCAATGTAACGCCTTTTTTTTCGCAAAAATACCAAAGACCTAAAGTCGCCGAAGAAACACCAAAATACCTCGACTTCTACCAAACCTGTGCTGCTCATGCGTTTCTCCCGGATGCTCCGGCCAACCAGGGAGGTGGTCGTGGGACAGTAACCAAACGGTTCCTTGATACGATGTTCTAGGGCGCCACGTCAGTCTTAATCCGTTGGAGAAACAGCACTCGACTACGAAAGTGCAGCTGAAATAAAGGCAACACAGGGAACAGGCAAAGTAAATGTATCTTCAACCAATTTATTAGCCTCCAAACGGCAACGAGGAAATCACCAATATAATTTGCATCGGTATACAGGTACACAATAAATCTTGGTACAGCCAAAAGTACCACTCCGAGGATACGCCCACGCAAAATAACAAAAGAAAGGAATAAATGTCAAACAATTCAACTCGCTCAAGGGCTTCGAGCCCAAACCGCAAATCGTACCAAAAAAAAAGAAATAATAGCGACCGACACGAAGCTTGGCCAAACCGCGCCGCGACTCGCTGTAGATTTGGGGTAAAATCCCCAGAAAATTATTGCACCCGGCGTCGATGTTGAAAAGTTGATAACAAGAGTAAAATTAAACTCGGCAAGCGTATATGGGGGCAATCCGTCCCAAAAGAAAATTAAATTCCCATCGGCACTCAACTTGGCTACGCCCAAATGAGAAAATAAAATAAACTCCGAAGCCACTAACGGCTTCCGTTAAAAATCTTGAACGATCAAAGGACATTATACCTGTGGATAACAGTTATCCGAATTAAATTCAGAATCCACAAAAATAAATACTGTAACGGGTAATCAAAATTACGAGTACGTAAACCAAACTCGAAATTAAAGAAAAAGGTAATTAATAACACATACGGGTTGAGCACCGATGGTCCGAGCGATATCTTCGGATAATTAAACACGTAACAATCAATAACACTGAGCTGAAGGCTCCGGAATGGACAACGATTACTAAATCGTAGCCACACTAATCTACTACTAATCAAATGCGCCACCATAAAAAGGTGTGCGAGCGGAAGGCTCCTCGACGGGTAACGATTACACAATCGTAGCGATACTAACTACTAATCAACAAAAGGCACAACCAAAAAAAAGATATACGAGCTGCCTGCTCCTTCGAGGGACAACGAGCGTCCGCCACAGCTGATCGGAAAAATATAGGACCTCTGACCTTTATCCGGAGCTTCGAGACACTGTTTGCCACCTACAGACGCTCCGATGCTAGCGTTGGATCCTCCACGACGGATAATAATCACCGCACGTGCCGGTCCCGTCACGGTGCCACCAACTCCGACTCGATATACTTCGAAAAGGTCTCGTACTAGATGTCGAAGGACCTACGCAGGGTCTCTTGCCTCGTACCAGGTGACTACTGACTTACGAAGGGTCTCTCGCTTCGTGCTAGGTGACTACGAACGTTCGAGGGGTCTCCGGCCTCGTATTAGGTGCCTAAAAAGAGGAAATAGTCGTAGAATCGACCCACCAATTGCCACCAGACAATCTCATCGAATCTAAAGAGAGCTTACCCAAAAATAGATGGACACTGGGCCTACGTGAACGTGATAGAAGTTCGTTTAAATCCGCACAATGGCGTGGTGGCCAGATTTCCACTAAATCAACAACCTGGACACCTGTTGAAGCCTGGTCGAGATAAATCCGCACTACGGCGATAAGGGGGACCTCCAAACTACCAAAATCCTCTCCTATAATTCTCAACGGGCTTCCAAAAATCTATCACACGTGTACACTCCAAGATGATTGACAAGACAAGACGCCGGAAAAGCACGCTGCAAGCCGCACTACGGCCACGAAAAATAACGGCCGGAAACGCAGAAAAAACGGAAACCTAGAATTTCTGTCGGAATAGGGAAACCAAGGGAAAGTTAAACCAAGTAACAGCGGCGAACTATAGTACAAAGTGAACAACGATTTTGCAAGACAAAATTCCGTGAATCCAAACAGTAAAAACCGTGGGATCTAATTAAATGTAAATGACGGGGGCGTGGCCTCGGCAATTTTGCGCGCGGAAACCCGATGCTAGCAGCGTTTCACACCCTGCCGAGTTCCTGCCGAGCTCCACCAAGTTGCCCTAGACAGCGATAGATGGCGCTACCCATACGGAATATCAAACAAATCACGCAGAACAATTCGCCGCGTTACACATTATACCTACAATATAATAGTACAGCAATTCAGACACAAAACATTAAGTGCAGACACCAACAGCGTTACATGACCTTCTCGGAGGTTTGAGCAGGGCTGGACATATTTGAGAAAACAGCCTACCTGTTTGGTGAAACAGCCTACCTGTTTGAGAAAACTGCTTATTATGCAGGGTTCGGCAGTGAAACGCAAAGATTTCGTAAGTAATTTTATTATTAAAGAATATTTATTTAAATCACAAGATAAATGTTTTGTTTCTACCCCTAAATGTGGATATTTACTGCGGGAGCGATGTGCAACATAACCAGCGATAAATTTTAATCCTTCCGAATTTAAAAGTTTATATGCTATAATTAGGGTTGATTTTTAAAATCATCTAACAGTGGCATCTGATCAATAGTTGAATATCCAGGGAGAGAAATAAACACTTCATTACAAAAAAGGTTTTCTTCTTGTGTTAAATGTGAACTTTTAGTTGTTTCGGGTTGAAGCGAACTTAACAACTCTTGAGTGACGCATACCTGTGCTTCTGTGGTTAGGCGTGAAACAAAACATGATTTTTCTATACTCTCTTCAGTATTGTGGATCATCGTAAATGCGGCAGAAAAGTGTTTGCCTAAAATATACTATTTAAGACGATATCTAAAACCCAAAGGACTATGATTATCGTTAGCAGGACCCACACCTCGAATATATGAAAAAAAATCTCTAATACATCTTTGTTCAACCGAAAAGTAAGAATGTATTGTAATTCAGGATAGAGATCGCGTAAGTAGTTGTATAATTGAGGTAATGCCTGATTATTTAGTAGAATGGCTTTTTGACAAGGAAATTGAAAGCTATTTCCTACTCTTTCGTCATCATTGACATCTTGTGGTGTATTGCTGATTGCTCTTCCAAGTTAACGCCGAAGGCAGTTGCTCCTGCATGTGAGCCGCCATATTTCGGTCTGGCATTAAATATGTCAAACCAATCATTAAAAACTTTCAGAATAGTAGATGTCGCGGCCTAGTTGCTACTAGTTTCCATAATTCCCGCACCATTCTATTGCTTTAGCTGTTGTATTCGACAAAAATTGCTCGTCCTTCTTTTTTTTTTTCAATACACATTCTATTAGAAATATATCTTTCAGCACTAGTTGCAAACGATCCGTATCAATAGTTAGATCCCTGAATATTCAGGGAGAGAAATAAATACCTTTTACTAAAAAAGATTTTCTTTTACTTCTTCTAAATGAGAACTTTCAGTTATTTGGAATTCAAGCGAACTAAACAACTCCTGAATAATGCATAGTGGTTAGAGTGATACAAAACTTGATTCCTCTATACTCTCTTCAGTATTGTGGTTCATTGTAAATAACGAAGAAGAGTGTGCCTAAAATATACTCTCTAAGACGATATCTAAAATCCAAATGATCGTTAGTTGCACCCATCCTCTAATATACTATACGAAAACAAAATCTCTAGTACATCTTGGTTCCACCGAAAAGTGAGAATATATTGGAATTCTATATAGAGATTACGTAAGTAGTTATATAATTGAGGCAATGTCTGATTGTTTGCCAGAATGACTTTGAAAAGTTAATTTGTAGCTATGAGTTCCTACTGCTGTATGTTTTATGATCATTGACATCTTGTAAAGTATAGCTGATTGCTCTTCCAAGTTATTTGCCCCTGCACGTGAGCCATATGTCAGTCTGTATTTCAGTCCATATTTCATTAAGTATGTCAAACCAGTCGCTAAAAACCGTCTCAAAAGTAGATGTCGTCACCCATTAAAGTTAGCAAAAATGTTTTCAAGTTGTTACTGTGTGATACTTTGAACTACAAACATAATTACCTCCATTAATGCATCCACGTTATGCAGACGGTTTAGATAGACTCTATCCTTCAAAAATCTAAATAGAAAGAAATCTATGGGAGCAACATCAGGTGATCTGGGTGGCCACTTTCCTCTTCCTATAACACGGTCATCAAAATTCTTCCAAAAGGTGACAAGTCTCATGTACAACATGCGCAGGAACACTGTCATGTTTTAAGTATTTTCTTCTCAGCTCATCGTCGTAAAGTTGCTCGATAAATGTTTCCAGCTTCATCCGGTATAGTTTCCCGTTGATGGTGTCCTCGAAATTGCTGGGGCCAAATAATCTTCGCCGTGACATGGCTATAGACATACCCCTATTTTTATTTACGCCTGTCCACGTTCTGTAGCTCTGAGAATTGACGTAACTGCTTAAACTCCCTAACCTCGACAGAAGTGTATTTTAGCATTGCATCCCAACTTAATCCAGGAGCTGTATTGTAGTGTGCCGGATCGAGGTCATATGTGTGATGACATATTTTTCTGAATCGTGTGAATATATCAGTTAAAAGTAATACATCAGCAGTTATATATAACTCCGAGTAATCTTTCAGATTTTTACAGCCAAAAGTTGACCTAACATTTTGCGCATGGGTGTACTGCTCATCACTGATATCGTCATTAGTCATTTTATTGAAAAATTCTCCTTTCGGGGGTAGTCCTCCAATTTATTTAATGATGATTATGGACTATTATTAGCACCTGCAATCACCACCCGATCCACTAGATTTTTTTACTGAAACTAATATATCGCTCCTTATTATTGGGGATCACATCAACATCGCCATCATCAATCTCCGCTAACGCTTTAATAGGTGACTATCATAACCGCTGAGGTTATGTAAAAATACTGGAATATGATTTGCGATCTTATAGTTGTCATTACATACTGAGTGCCCTGCGCCTCTAAACCGCTCCGATAGGTGACGGTGGTGCCTCACTCTAACATCAGTACTGATGAAATGGCGACGACAAATAAAACATTGTGTTGAATTATTGAAATTAGCTTGCTCTTCGGATGTAAGTCTACACATTGGTTTCACAAATTTAAAATGCATATCATAAATTGATTTCACATCAGCAAGTAATTTTGCCATGAAAATATATACATATTTTACATATAAAATAATATATACAACTTATAAGGACTAATATAATACATATATACAATTGACAACTTATAAGGACTAATATAATACATATACAGGATGTTTCAGAAATAACGGCTAACCTTGAAGGAGCATATGCCCAAGGACGTAATAAGCATGTTTTGTCAAATAACGTATGGTCTAACTTCACGCATTATTGAGAAAATTAATGAAGAAAGACGGAGTCCGTCCCTGACCAGCGGAAGACAATCGACCACAATCCACTACAGTTGTGTTGCAACTGGTGACAAATCAACGCAGCGGGGAACATTCAGTTTCCCCCCCACTGCGGCCTTTCTCGCTGAACGTGACAATGACCTACATTCGCCAGGTTGATATGAACGTCTACAAGCGTGGTCATGGTCCAACAGCTGTTTGTTGGTTTATCAACAATAAAAATCATTTGGATTTTGGAATCTTAATGTTGGTGTCTTTGTGTAGTGATTTGTGTAGTATTGAATTGCAATTCTATGGCTAGAATGCGACATAACTTTGTACGGCCGATACGCCTAGTTGCTGTGTTGAGTCGCTTTGTTTTGTTCGGCGATAACGCTTAATAATCACAACGTTTGTAAATCGGCATCACATTTCTGGATTAGGTAGGTACTAATCTCTCTATTTTTAATTGTTTGTACGGTCTTTTGCAACCGTAGTCAACTCATGCGCGTTCGGCTATTTACCAGGGCCGGCCTTAGACGAATTTTTCAATACAATTTTGTTAGTACATAAAACTTTGAAATAGACTATAGGTTATTTGACCAAAATTGCTTCTCTGTCCTTGGTGAATATGCTCCTTCAAGGTTAGCCGTTATTTCTGAAACACCCTGTATACAATTGATAAGGACTAATATCACAGAGCATTAATAATAAAACAATAAGTAGGAAATAAAAATACTATAACATATTATTTTCGTCGCTACGGATATTTACATTATCTTCATTGGGTCTATTTAACAACGATTGCAAATTTGCCACCGCTATACTCGTTTCGGTAATTCGAGCTGATTCTTCGTCTTCTTCGGTCGTATGAATCGTAGCGGTGGCAATATTTTCATCATCTTCTTCTTCATTATCGTCAAGGGAGGGTAAACTTCGTGGTGGTTGTTCGATCGCCATTCGTTTGGCAGAGACATTCGATGACGTTGTTGTAGATTTGCGTTTCAATACAGACCGTGCTTCATTGATACAAAACTCTTGTCCGGACAAATTTGCCATTGAACTAGAGAGCATCTTTTGAATTGGTGCATGTCGTATTGGTCGTATTTCGGTTTATTGCCACCTTTACCTTTCGGTTTCGATGATGATGGGGGAATAATTTTTTTCTTCGGTGGTTGTGTGACTGCGTTGTTTGGGCGTCGTACGATCGATCGATTCCATTTTTTTGGTGCATCGCTAAATAATTACACTTACCTTAAATGCCGTCGTTGATAATCTAAAGATGTTCGCTGCTGATGGTTGAACCATTCTTCTTCTTCGTCGACTTCACGATTAGTAATTATTGTATTAGGATCACAATTTAAATCGATTGTATTATTTGCCGAACATCGATATTATGGTCTTGCGTAGACGTCTTTGCGATTTTATTAAACGTTCGCATCATCGATCGTATAGTTTGATGTAAACGTTCAACAAGCATGTAGTTTTCGAGTATTGGTATGGTAATAGCTTCGATGAACTCTTCCGGCGACTTCTTCGTGCCATCGTAATCGGTTAACACCATATACACCCATTGTGTAAATGGTGATCGATCAACATAATAGTCCTTCTCAAAGCGAAGTTTCCTATTATTGTGATACATTGCGTCGGAATCTGCATTCAAATATTTAGGTAAATTGGTCAATACATTGCAAATGCGAGCAAATAGATCAACTTCGTAAACAGCCTGGATGTGAGACTACTCGTGCTTGTAATTATAGAGTGGGTAGAGTGTTCGCATTCTACTATAATCAAGCGTAATATCAGAAGTTGCCCGACACACCATCTATTAACCAAACGGTACGTCGTCCTATGGATGATGATGATGATGATACTTCTTGATTCAGATGTTCGTCCATGTAGAAGTTTGTTGATGGCTGCTGTTCTTCAGATGATGTAGACCGATTCCAGTGTGATGGCTGCTGCTGCTGTTCTCCCCATGATTTGTCATCCCACGACCGATCCCTGGTAATTGTACAGTTGTTTTTATTTTTTGGGAACCGTTTCCAATAGCGCCGCCGACGATTTAAACGGTTATATTTTTGCCATTTCACGCTTTCGTTCATCATCGTACCGAACGAAAAGAACTTTATCAAGTTGACGACAAACGTCCAAATCATCGCACCCAGAGAATGTAGAATTGGAGTCCTTGATGTGGTCGTATCGGCGATTGTTGATGGTTGACGAGGAACTGCAACTGGCGAAATTGTTTTTCTTGGTTTTCGTATCGGTGTTGTTTCGTCTCGATTGTTATTGGCATCGTTGTCATCATTGGTATTGAGCCAACGATCACAAGGGAATTCTATAATGTCGAAACTTCTGATTTCTTCTGACATTTTACTAGAGAAGAACTTGGAAGGGTTTGAATATTTAATTTTTTATTGATACTATACAATTTACATTGGTACGAATATTATATAATTTTGTGGCCCATTTTTGGACAGTGTAAAACAGCTTTTATGTAAGCGTTTGAAACTCAGCCTTACTCATCCTAGACAGGGGAGAGAAGAATTAGCTAGCGTTCGGATGGATAACCCTAAGTATTCAATTTAAAAGCCCAACATTTTTTTAAAATTTCATTTGTGATCACTGTAGTATACTGAATTCACTACCAAAGCTTTCAATATTTAATAAATAATTTATTAAATAAGACTCGCCAATGCTTTGCGATGTTCAATTTTTAACGAAAGCAATAACTCTGGTTAAGCGAGTAAAATTTGCTAATATTTTCATAATTTTACGCATCTCTGGAATGTCCCTTGAATAGCCGCTGCTTGTTGGGCAAGATCGGTCAAATACCCCGCGTGACTTGCTTGTTAGACTTTTCTTATTTATAGCACCTGGTGAGAATCCTACTTTGCGAATTTGCGGCTTACGTTGTTGAATCTATTTTACCATAGTCGCCTAATTTGGCGGGTTTGACATTTGGAAGGGGACGAGAGTTGTATGAATATCTACATCAGAAGAAGCATTTGCAGATTATATCAATTTTGATAGGGATGTAAAAGTTTGAGCCGGACAGTGTAAGGTGTGTAAAATGACACAAAACATCAAAAGTTTTCAAACATTCAATAAATACACGACGTAAAAATTCACCGCAGTTGACAATAAGTTCGTTTAGATTTGCAATCTACATTTGCAATCTACGCCCAGTAACTGCGCAATTGAGAAATCTATGTCTACAGCTGTAGACCTAGTTAAATTGCCGATATCGGCCACAATTTCAGGTATCCAAGAAATAAATGGGATGGCTTGCATCAAACTCTTTGCGGCAACATCTACTTCTTCTTCGATCATATCGTTATCGTCACGCGATATGATTGGACCCTTATCCTCCTCGTCATCGGTATCAGATATTAAATATCGAGATCTTGTGGTGGCAGTACTATCGGTGACGGCGACGACGACATTTGTTTCAAAATCAGCGTCGTCGGCTTCATCGTATTCCATGGTATAATCTTTGTTGCACAAAACATCAAGGGGTATATCTTCGCTATTATTTGAACACGACGACGATGATGATAGACGACGAGGAAGCGGAAGTCTCGTTAGACTAACGTACGGGATATCTCGTAACTTTTCATCATGAATATTAAAATTATCGACTTTCACGTTACTCAATATTGTAATTTTCTTACATCCTCGTTGTTCTACTTTGGCATTCTTCTTGTCGTCCTCCTGCTGCTGCTGCTGATGATTATCATCATCGTCGTCGTCGTCGTCGTCTGTACTGCTCATGTCAGGTGCTTCTGGATGTACCATTAAATTAATATTCTTACGTGGTGCATTTAAAGATCTTCGGAATCAACGGCTGATCAACATCCTCTTTATAACCGACAATATCCTCTTTGTTCCAATATTCTAAGACGCAGATGCGATGCGCCACACCTCGATTATAGCCATCGGTATTATCGACGGTGGGCATATTCTCTAGGCGTTTATTATTATTACAAAGAAGACAAGCGATACGGCTCACGTAACGTCGAGCAAGTGGATATTTAATTAAGCGTCCATTTTTGATGGGCAGATTGTATGGAGTCTCCATCATGAACGCTTTATAAATATACTTTGATTTCGACGATCCGTGTAGTTCCTTATCCTTTCGCTTCGCTTTTTTGACCTTAGGCTTAGGAACGGTCGTCGTCGTCGTCGTCGTCGTGGTGATAGGAGCAGTTGTCGGTTCATCAGCATCGACGTCTTCGTCATCTGCATCCTCAGGATAGTTATAGCCAATTTCGTCTACTACTTTATGTACATCATCCTCGATTACTACGTCATCGTCGACATCGGAATCGAGTAAATTCTGTTCGTAAGATTCCTCGATTGTCGGTGGTGGTGTTTGTCGAACCGTTGTCGGGTAGGGCACTCTTTGATAAGCAGCGACGATGTTTTTGGTCTTCTTGACATCGCTAAAGCCGCCATGAATATATTTTAATTCATTCTTGTCGATGGGATATTTATCGACGGTCGTATAAATATCATCGATGGCCTGCTCGAATCGAACACCCTCCTCGTATAGTTCGCGAATGATGTACGTCGTAGAGATCTCTAGATTTTTAAGTTCCTCAGATTTGTTTAGCCGTTCGACCACTTCTTCCTCATCGTCGCCGAAATACGAGAGATAGATGGTCGTGATCGGTAAACCATCTTCCTTGACAACCATCGACATGGCACCCGATTCCATAACCGTTACGTCCCAATCGATACGAAAAGCGCTATTTTTCGTATCGCTAACGGTCTTCATAGGAATCAACGCCGACGCGTGCAATATTCTCGGATAATTATCGTCGTCTCTGATGATGGTTTTCCTTTTCCTACTAGGTCCGCTAGTACTATCAGGATCATCATCGGAATCGGTTAGATCGTCGGAAGATGTTGGCGACCGACGACGAGGACACGGACCCTGATCGTAATTTGGGTTATCGTCGAAATCGTCGGCGAGCAAGTCGTGGAAATCATCGGACGTGGCGATCTCACCTTTAGCGTAAGCCTCGTAGACAGTGTGAAGTTTCTTACTAAAATAATCTCGGCGCTCGTCATCGTGTATGTCCGACACGTTGGTAGTATTATCAAACGATCCCGATACGTTTGTAAATACTCCAATTTTGCTATCCGTTGCAAAATTTGAGAGCGCCTTGATTAAATCCTTGATGAACTCGATGCGCCCCAGTTCACGTTTCGTATAGCTTGGACCCAATTGTAGAGTTTTACATCTTCTCGTCTGTGCTGTGGCGTTCGCATAAACGTTATCCTTTTCGGCAACCAGGACCGGAATGATGGCCGACTTGATGAGGAGTTCGAGTAACGTCCACAGCACCAACTCTACATCTTTGGCGACAAACTGGTACGCATCGAGCGGAATATTGTGATATGTCGTCAGATATCGAATGTATGAATCCAGGTAGACGGTCGCACTACGAACGGTCGCCTGGGGCATCGGACCCATTGCCATAAGGTGTACGGAATGTATTAAAGCTCTTTTGGCCTGCATCGGCAGATAAGAGTTTAATAATTGGACATGCCCAATGGGACCAATATAACAACCGCTCTTGACGATGTAGGCGCCGATCGACTGGATCGCATACTTGATGAATCGTTTCAGTTCTTCCGCCAATTCCGACAAGAGGTTACAATTTGCACCTTGGAGGAACTCGCCGAAGTAGCATAGGAGTTCGTCCCGTTCGATCTCGATATGTCCTAGCTGTTCGACGCTTTCCTCCTTCAGATGATTGTACCTGTTATTTAGATAATAGGTGAAATTGTACTGCTCTAACATGATCGTAGCCAGTGTATATTCACACTTATAATGGTGAATCTTGAGTAAATAGAAGAAATAATTGATAACGGTCTTCGTATCTTCATTCATATACTCTTCAAGATCATCATAATGTGTTTTCAGATAGTAGAGACATTCACGCGAGATTTTGTTGTTATGTTTTTTGAAATTGCACAAGACGATGAAATGAAAAATCAACCTACGATCACTGTGCAATTTCTCCAACTCCGACGTTACATCCTCGCCGCGCTTCTTACTCTTACGTGCCGCGGATAAACGTTTCTCTAGCATGATAACTATCTCTTGGACGATGTAACGTAATCTATTTTTCGGCACGACGCGATCCATCTCTGGATCGTAGTCGACGAGATCGGTTGTCGACCTATGCCAATAGATGCACGTCAATACTTCGATTTCACCCATCGCAAAATGATAGTATTTCGATGGGGCTGTTAGAATATCATGGCTCTTATCGGAATTGGCAGATTCATCATCATCATCATCACCATTGTCCTCTTCTGGCTGGCTGTCATATGCTCTCTGCATGGCGTCCTCGTCGTATAGGTTTAGATCCTTGAAGTCTCCATTAGTTGCGCGTGCATTCTTCTTACTCATACTCTTCTCGACGATAGCGTAGATGCTCTTCGCAATATGTACGGCGGCAGGAATCATTTTCTCTTGAACGGCACCATAAGCCAAGACGTATTGGTCCGTATCGAAGACGCAATTCAATAACGGTACTTTGATGTAAAACACCGGTGACGGAAATGATTGTAATGCCCTCATATTAACGCCATATTGAGTTTGAACCAATTCCATATTGTCGATATTAGGAATACCTGCCTGCTCCAATACCTTTATGAGCGGATAAAGCGTACTGAATTCGGCGTAGACAATGGTATTCGAATCAGGTTGTCTACTCACGCTATTATCGTCCGCCGTCGCACCGCCAATGGTCACTTTTGGAATTGGGCAAGATTTCATGGACGACTTGTAACCGGAATGGATCGGCGGTGGCAATAATGGAATTTTTGGCTTCTTGATGTCTTGCGGCACGTCAACGTTCACCTTCGTGTTCTTAGGCATTATGTTGTCAGATAGAATATAAGACGTCTGTCTAACGGTATCGCGCGGACGCAACTCACGATTCCCGGCAGGCAACGGCGTTATTATATCCATAATGTCGTCGGAATATTGAGCCGCAATTGGAACACGAAGGTCGTCGACGTGCTGATAGGCATTAGCGAGACGACGTAACCGAAATTGATTATCGCGCGAATTGAAATTGGTATGTGGATTACATACGATAACATCATCGATCGCTGGTTCGTCGTCGTTCTCGCTATCATTCCCGTCATCGGCGGCGGCAACATCTACTTCTTCTTCGATCATATCGTTATCGTCACGCGATATGATTGGATCCTTATCCTCCTCGTCATCGGTATCAGATATTAAATATCGAGATCTTGTGGCGGCAGTACTATCGGTGACGGCGACGACGACATTTGTTTCAAAATCAGCGTCGTCGGCTTCATCGTATTCCATGGTATAATCTTTGTTGCACAAAACATCAAGGGGAATATCTTCGCTATCATTTGAACACGACGACGATGATGATAGACGACTAGGAAGCGGAAGTCTCGTTAGACTAACGTACGGGATATCTCGTAACTTTTCATCATGAATATTAAAATTATCGACTTTCACGTTACTCAATATTGTAATTTTCTTACATCCTCGTTGTTCTACTTTGGCATTCTTCTTGTCGTCCTCCTGCTGCTGCTGCTGATGATTATCATCATCGTCGTCGTCGTCGTCGTCGTCGTCGTCGTCGTCTGTACTGCTCATGTCAGGTGCTTCTGGATGTACCATTAAATTAATATTCTTACGTGGTGCATTTAAAGATCTCTTATATGTCGTCGATGTTTGCTGCTCGCCGCTGGTGGAAGGTTTGCTATCGTCATTTGCGAATCGGAATGTAGTCGTAGTAGAAGTCATCAAATGTTGTTGATGAAGAGATTTTAATGAAACGCTCTTCTGACGCAACTGATCAAAAACACGACATTCATTATCAATCGTCGTCGTTTCAACAAAATCATATCGTGGCGCCTTCCCGGCAATCGGACGTCTAATATCTTCTACTTCGCACGACTCATCAGCTGCAGGCTCAATTACTATCGGCGGCGATGGTGGTGTATAAGCCATCGGGCTATATGCCATGATCGCGACCGGCTCTTGAATGGAGGTTGGCGTAAAAACTCCTACCTCTTCGACGACACCAGCGACGACAGCAGGAGCATTTAGGGCGCTAAGATCGACCGTAGAAGTAGTAGGGATATTTTCGTTGATCATCGCATCAAGAAATTTATTGGTGGCCTCGTTGTTGATTTTATTATTTTCTTCGGGTATCGATAATTCCCCTACCCTATCAGCAGCTATCGTCGGCTGTAAGACGACCACCGATTCCATATCGGCGTTGTATGGTGACGATGATGACGACATTTCCTGTTCGGATGGTTGAGACATAATAGTTGCGAAATTTGGATGTGTCGTCGTCGTCGTCGTCCTTGTCGCCGTCGTATTATAAAGATGATGATGGGGAAGGTACTGTAGTTGAGGCGTATATGATGATACTTGTGTCTGGTCTCGACTATTATTTATAATTTGGTCTCGGCTCAGAGGATGGTGTTGGCTGATATGTTGATAATACTGATGCTTGTTGATAATACGGCTGCTGCGGAAATTCTGGAGGATGATCGTCAAGATGCTGCTGCTGCTGAGATTGGTATTGAGGATGATGTGAAGTAGAATAAACTACCGGATTATTATTCCCAGTGACGAATGGTACTACTTCTTCTTCTTCGATTTCAAATCCGTTGATATCGAATGATCTGTAAAAAGAAATCAAGCACATTAATATCAAGCAAGCAAAGCAATCCAAACAAACCAATCAATCCAAAACCAAGAATAACGATAAACCATCACCATCACCATGCTACATATCCAAACAACAAAACATCATGCCATGCGAGTTGCGTGAGGTACGGGAATTTGGTTAGGAGGTAAATTATAGATAAGACAAGACACAACACCAATTATTTCAAATAATACATTTACTGAATAATATATAATATACAAAAAAATATATACCTATACACGAGAATTTTATAATATTATAGAAAAGTGTTAAGAAAAAAAAGCATGCGCCCATCGCCGGTATGTATGCATATTATGTAAATTAAATTGAGTAGTAGGTATGTATGTACCATTCGGTTGTCGTCGTCGTCGTCATCGTCTTCTTGTCATTAGGGTAGATAGGTCGTAGTCATTGCTTGTATGAGGGCAGATAGGTCGTTGGCTTCTTCGATTGTTTGTAGGAAGTCGTCGTTTGCTTCTTCGATTGTTTGTAGGAAGTCGAACGCTTCAGAGAAGATAGGCAACTGTCGAACTCGCTTGTTGATGGCGTCGTCGTCGGTAGATGATTGCGACCGTTTCAAATTTCTCACAACGTCGTCGTCATCGGTTGTTGTATTGTCGTCGGCATAATACTCGTCGTCGACTAAATTATTAACCTCTTCGTCGTCGGCTTTATACTCGTCGGCCTCTTTGTCGTCGGTGTTATAGTCGTCGGCTAATTCGTCGTCGGTGTTATGCTCATCGGAATTGTTGTCGTCGGTAGGATGCTCATCGGTAACCTCGTCGTCGGTAGGATGCTCATCGGTTACGTTGTCGTCGGTTGGATGCTCATCGGTAACCTTGTCGTCGGTGTTATACTCGTCGTCGTCGGTTAAACTGTTAGCTTGATCGTCGTCGACATTATCCTCGTCGGCTAAACTGTTAACTCGATCGTCGTCGACATTATCCTCGTCGGCTAAATTAACTTGATCGTCGTCGACATTATCCTCGTCGGCTAAATTTTTAACTTGATCGTCGTCGGGATTATGTTCGTCGTCGATTAAATTGTTAACGTTATCGTCGTCGGCAGGATACTTGTCGGTCAGATAAAAGTTTGGCTGTAGATGTGGTCGACGTAAAGGTTTATGTTCGTCGTCTCTTACCCATAGCCTTACAATTTCGTGCGCATAATTATGATCGTCGATAGGATTGGCGGCGACGATGGGCTCATCGGCGAAATAATTGAAATAATTCTCAAATTGGATTATATCATCCAAATTGGGGCCAATAATTATTGGCGACGTCATCGTCGTCGGCGTTAATGTTGGCTTCTTGGCGACGACTACGGTCTCTGTTGGTGATGATATTTTTCGTTTCACACTTCTCACCGTCGCCGTCGGCTGCTGCTGCTGCTGCCACTTCAAAGGTTCCGGCTTGACGAGCGTCTTAAGTCGTTCGGTGTCGATGTGATCGGTAAATGTGGTTAACAAGTTATCGTCATCTTCGTCGTCGTCCTTCGAAGAAATGGTATGATATGCGTTATTGTCGTCAACGTCAAGAAGAAGATAATGAGATGATTCGGGAGATGACGGCGAACGAGGAGAATAATTATTGACGTCGTCAACTCTTTTGAGGTTATAGTAGCAGCTTTGCTGTTGTCCAACTCCTTCTTCTCCTCCTTCTCCTCCAACACTTTAATATAATAACACAATATTGTGTTAGAAATATTCGTCGTGTGTATGGTCTTAATGGTAATCAAATCACTCAAGAGAAAACACCAATAAAATTCAAAGTATTTACCTCATTTTAATGGTGTGATGAAACTGTGGCATATCGGACATTGTTGTTGCTGCTGCTGCTGCTAATATGTAGGTAGATATAGGTATAATAGGCAATTCTATTATAATAATAATAATTTCACACTATGTTTCACTTAAACACTAAAATAAACTTTTGGCTGCTTGCTGTAGGTAGGTAGGTAAGTAGTATGTACTATAGGTACTATAGTAGGCACTATTGTTGTTTGATCAAAGACTGAAACTGGAATGATCCATGGTTGGCTTCGATCTTCCTTATATATCCCGATCAGCATCCGGTTAAAATGCAAATTAGGAGGGAGTTAATGGCTCTAGGAAAACCCCAGGAAAAACGCAGGAAAAACACAGGAAAAACGACTGATATGCGCTCCGAGAGAAACGATTTGGGAAAAGAATCTAGGAAAAACTCAAGGAATTTCGACCGTCAAAAGAATATTTTTCGCGTCTTTTAGCCTATACGACCTAAATCGAACTACATACATGAATGCACAAAGCGATAACCACTACCTACGCATGTATTGTTTGCAAAAAAACATTCATTGTTTCTCGTTTTCGCACCACACCGCCGCCACCTAATCTCTTCGTCTTTGCAAACAATAAGCGCACGTCGATAAGGGTTTTAGCACGACTGGAATTTCCCCTTTTACGAGTGACTAATTTAATTTTTAACGAACGTAAAATTTAATTTAACAAGCGCATAATTAAATTTTTACGAACATCCTAAATTGAATCGTACGATCGATCGATTCCCTTTTTTTGGTGCATCGCTAAATAATTACACTTACCTTAAATGCCGTCGTTGATAATCTAAAGATGTTCGCTGCTGATGGTTGAACCGTTCTTCTTCTTCGTCGACTTCACGATTAGTAATTATTGTATTAGGATCACAATTTAAATCGATTGTATTATTTGCCGGACATCGATATTATGGTCTTGCGTAGACGTCTTTGCGATTTTATTAAACGTTCGCATCATCGATCGTATAGTTTGATGTAAACGTTCAACAAGCATGTAGTTTTCGAGTATTGGTATGGTAATAGCTTCGATGAACTCTTCCGGCGACTTCTTCATGCCATCGTAATCGGTTAACACCATATACACCCATTGTGTAAATGGTGATCGATCAACATAATAGTCCTTCTCAAAGCGAAGTTTCCTATTATTGTGATACATTGCGTCGGAATCTGCATTCAAATATTTAGGTAAATTGGTCAATACATTGCAAATGCGAGCAAATAGATCAACTTCGTAAACAGCCTGGATGTGAGACTGCTCGTGCTTGTAATTATAGAGTGGGTAGAGTGTTCGCATTCTACTATAATCAAGCGTAATACCAGAAGTTGTTGTCTTGCCGGTGCCCGACACACCATCTATTAACCAAACGGTACGTCGTCCTATGGATGATGATGATGATGATACTTCTTGATTCAGATGTTCGTCCATGTAGAAGTTTGTTGATGGCTGCTGTTCTTCAGATGATGTAGACCGATTCCAGTGTGATGGCTGCTGCTGCTGTTCTCCCCATGATTTGTCATCCCACGACCGATCCCTGGTAATTGTACAGTTGTTTTTATTTTTTGGGAACCGTTTCCAATAGCGCCGCCGACGATTTAAACGGTTATATTTTTGCCATTTCACGCTTTCGTTCATCATCGTACCGAACGAAAAGAACTTTATCAAGTTGACGACAAACGTCCAAATCATCGCACCCAGAGAATGTAGAATTGGAGTCCTTGATGTGGTCGTATCGGCGATTGTTGATGGTTGACGAGGAACTGCAACTGGCGAAATTGTTTTTCTTGGTTTTGGTATCGGTGTTGTTTCGTCTCGATTGTTATTGGCATCGTTGTCATCATTGGTATTGAGCCAACGATCACAAGGGAATTCTATAATGTCGACACTTCTGATTTCTTCTGACATTTTACTAGAGAAGACTTGGAAGGGTTTGAATATTTAATTTTTTATTCATCTTTTTATATGAATTCAATACATCCGCCCGGAAATCATTTTCCCACTATACAACCGATTGTTTTTGTTTCCTCTCTCCCACTATGCTGTAGGTAGGTAGGTACAGTTTAGTTAGATATCATTCTCTTATCACACACATACGCACATCAGAGTCAGAGCAGCACGTACCTACCCCCACACCGCTAGAGATGAATAAGCAACCATTATTTCTAACGCACAAATTGAAAGTATCCAATTTATGCGATATACGTAACGTTTACGATTGTCAATTAAAAGATCATTTGCGTACGACCGAAGATATCTATCAGGCTCAATGTTCCTGTTCGCATACACACAATCACGATCCGTGTAATCTATCGACGAGTATAATTTGCGAAAAATGCAAACAAACCAATAAGCTCTTTATGAGCTATCGATCGTTGGTCTTTCATCCGGAAGCCGAGAATCTAAAACTCTATCATACGGCCGTCGCACACATTCATAAGCCGCCGTGTACGATTTGTTTGGCTTGTCGCAAAAACGAAGAATGTATGATCAAGCAGAGTTTCGAGTGCCATTTCACCACCGATCCGATCACGCCGGACGGCCGCTTCAACGACGAATTGTATGGTGTCCAATTCCTCTCCGAACATCTCTATAATATACGATGACCGTTCTTCTATATTTGCGAGACGCACGTCCATCGGCATAATCATCCAACGATTGCCGATAAACCGTGCATCGTACAGACGACGAAATGTTGCGACGATTCGATATGGTTGTCGGACTACAAACAGAGTTTTATATTATCGAGCATGAGTACGAATCCCAAGACACAGAAGCCCCAAATTCAGAATATCGTCATCGTAATATAAGTACTATGGCAAAATTACGATTTCAACTTGCAAACGGTTCACGGAATTTTAAGGATATAAAGAACGTACACACTACGCGCAGGTTGAACGAACCACAATTGTTCACGTTGTCGGTAATGGCGGGCAACGGCGTGTTTGTGACCTGTTGTTCGCAGGTCAGAGAAGAAACGGGGTACGACATTGGCCCATGTTCGAACCAATTTCCTGTTTGATACTATACAATTTACATTGGTACGAATATTATATAATTTTGTGGCCCATTTTTGGACAGTGTAAAACAGCTTTTATGTAAGCGTTTGAAACTCAGCCTTACTCATCCTAGACAGGGGAGAGAAGAATTAGCTAGCGTTCGGATGGATAACCCTAAGTATTCAATTTAAAAGCCCAACATTTTTTTAAAATTTCATTTGTGATCACTGTAGTATACTGAATTCACTACCAAAGCTTTCAATATTTAATAAATAATTTGCGTTTCAGCTTTCAAAGCTTTCCAAAGCTTTCAATATTTAATAAAAGATTTGCGTTTCAATACAGACCGTGCTTCATTGATACAAAACTCTTGTCCGGACAAATTTGCCATTGAACTAGAGAGCATCTTTTGAATTGGTGCATGTCGTATTGGTCGTATTTCGGTTTATTGCCACCTTTACCTTTCGGTTTCGATGATGATGGGGGAATAGTTTTTTTCTTCGGTGGTTGTGTGACTGCGTTGTTTGGGCGTCGTACGATCGATCGATTCCCTTTTTTTGGTGCATCGCTAAATAATTACACTTACCTTAAATGCCGTCGTTGATAATCTAAAGATGTTCGCTGGTGATGGTTGAACCATTCTTCTTCTTCGTCGACTTCACGATTAGTAATTATTGTATTAGGATCACAATTTAAATCGATTGTATTATTTGCCGGACATCGATATTATGGTCTTGCGTAGACGTCTTTGCGATTTTATTAAACGTTCGCATCATCGATCGTATAGTTTGATGTAAACGTTCAACAAGCATGTAGTTTTCGAGTATTGGTATGGTAATAGCTTCGATGAACTCTTCCGGCGACTTCTTCATGCCATCGCAATCGGTTAACACCATATACACCCATTGTGTAAATGGTGATCGATCAACATAATAGTCCTTCTCAAAGCGAAGTTTCCTATTATTGTGATACATTGCGTCGGAATCTGCATTCAAATATTTAGGTAAATTGGTCAATACATTGCAAATGCGAGCAAATAGATCAACTTCGTAAACAGCCTGGATGTGAGACTGCTCGTGCTTGTAATTATAGAGTGGGTAGAGTGTTCGCATTCTACTATAATCAAGCGTAATACCAGAAGTTGTTGTCTTGCCGGTGCCCGACACACCATCTATTAACCAAACGGTACGTCGTCCTATGGATGATGATGATGATGATACTTCTTGATTCAGATGTTCGTCCATGTAGAAGTTTGTTGATGGCTGCTGTTCTTCAGATGATGTAGACCGATTCCAGTGTGATGGCTGCTGCTGCTGTTCTCCCCATGATTTGTCATCCTACGACCGATCCCTGGTAATTGTACAGTTGTTTTTATTTTTTGGGAACCGTTTCCAATAGCGCCGCCGACGATTTAAACGGTTATATTTTTGCCATTTCACGCTTTCGTTCATCATCGTACCGAACGAAAAGAACTTTATCAAGTTGACGACAAACGTCCAAATCATCGCACCCAGAGAATGTAGAATTGGAGTCCTTGATGTGGTCGTATCGGCGATTGTTGATGGTTGACGAGGAACTGCAACTGGCGAAATTGTTTTTCTTGGTTTTGGTATCGGTGTTGTTTCGTCTCGATTGTTATTGGCATCGTTGTCATCATTGGTATTGAGCCAACGATCACAAGGGAATTCTATAATGTCGACACTTCTGATTTCTTCTGACATTTTACTAGAGAAGACTTGGAAGGGTTTGAATATTTAATTTTTTATTCATCTTTTTATATGAATTCAATACATCCGCCCGGAAATCATTTTCCCACTATACAACCGATTGTTTTTGTTTCCTCTCTCCCACTATGCTGTAGGTAGGTAGGTACAGTTTAGTTAGATATCATTCTCTTATCACACACATACGCACATCAGAGTCAGAGCTGCACGTACCTAGCCCCACACCGCTAGAGATGAATAAGCAACCATTATTTCTAACGCACAAATTGAAAGTATCCAATTTATGCGATATACGTAACGTTTACGATTGTCAATTAAAAGATCATTTGCGTACGACCGAAGATATCTATCAGGCTCAATGTTCCTGTTCGCATACACACAATCACGATCCGTGTAATCTATCGACGAGTATAATTTGCGAAAAATGCAAACAATCCATTAAGCTCTTTATGAGCTATCGATCGTTGGTCTTTCATCCGGAAGCCGAGAATCTAAAACTCTATCATACGGCCGTCGCACACATTCATAAGCCGCCGTGTACGATTTGTTTGGCTTGTCGCAAAAACGAAGAATGTATGATCAAGCAGAGTTTCGAGTGCCATTTCACCACCGATCCGATCACGCCGGACGGCCGCTTCAACGACGAATTGTATGGTGTCCAATTCCTCTCCGAACATCTCTATAATATACGACGACCATTCTTCTATATTTGCGAGACGCACGTCCATCGGCATAATCATCCAACGATTGCCGATAAACCGTGCATCGTACAGGCGACGATTCGATATGGTTGTCGGACTACAAACAGAGTTTTATATTATCGAGCATGAGTACGAATCCCAAGACACAGAAGCCCCAAATTCAGAATATCGTCATCGTAATATAAGTACTATGGCAAAATTACGATTTCAACTTGCAAACGGTTCACGGAATTTTAAGGATATAAAGAACGTACACACTACGCGCAGGTTGAACGAACCACAATTGTTCACGTTGTCGGTAATGGCGGGCAGCGGCGTGTTTGTGACCCGTTGTTCGCAGGTCAGAGAAGAAACGGGGTACGACATTGGCCCATGTTCGAACCAATTTCCTGTTTGATACTATACAATTTACATTGGTACGAATATTATATAATTTTGTGGTCCATTTTTGGACAGTGTAAAACAGCTTTTATGTAAGCGTTTGAAACTCAGCCTTACTCATCCTAGACAGGGGAGAGAAGAATTAGCTAGCGTTCGGATGGATAACCCTAAGTATTCAATTTAAAAGCCCAACATTTTTTTAAAATTTCATTTGTGATCACTGTAGTATACTGAATTCACTACCAAAGCTTTCAATATTTAATAAATAATTTATTAAATAAGACTTCGCCAATGCTTTGCGATGTTCAATTTTTAACGAAAGCAATAACTCTGGTTAAGCGAGTAAAATTTGCTAATATTTTCATAATTTTACGCATCTCTGGAATGTCCCTTGAATAGCCGCTGCTTGTTGGGCAAGATCGGTCAAATACCCCGCGTGACTTGCTTGTTAGACTTTTCTTATTTATAGCACCTGGTGAGAATCCTACTTTGCGAACTTGCGGCTTACGTTGTTGAATCTATTTTACCATAGTCGCCTAATTTGGCGGGTTTGACATTTGGAAGGGGACGAGAGTTGTATGAATATCTACCTCAGAAGAAGCATTTGCAGATTATATCAATTTTGATAGGGATGTAAAAGTTTGAGCCGGACAGTGTAAGGTGTGTAAAATGACACAAAACATCAAAAGTTTTCAAACATTCAATAAATACACGACGTAAAAATTCACCGCAGTTGACAATAAGTTCGTTTAGATTTGCAATCTACATTTGCAATCTACGCCCAGTAACTGCGCAATTGAGAAATCTATGTCTACAGCTGTAGACCTAGTTAAATTGCCGATATCGGCCACAATTTCAGGTATCCAAGAAATAAATGGGATGGCTTGCATCAAACTCTTTGCATTGTAGTTCAGGATCAACATTTTTCACTTTACGATAGAGGGCGGCTATAATTAGCGACAATTTTCACTCGTAAGGTGTCCGTCGTACAGGTTTTTCACCCCCACCATTATACTTACAATATAATAGTACAGCAATTCAGACACAAAACATTAAGTGCAGACACCAACAGCGTTACATGACCTTCTCGGAGGTTTGAGCAGGGCTGGACATATTTGAGAAAACAGCCTACCTGTTTGGTGAAACAGCCTACCTGTTTGAGAAAACTGCTTATTATGCAGGGTTCGGCAGTGAAACGCAAAGATTTCGTAAGTAATTTTATTATTAAAGAATATTTATTTAAATCACAATATAAATGTTTTGTTTCTACCCCTAAATGTGGATATTTACTGCGGGAGCGATGTGCAACATAACCAGCGATAAATTTTAATCCTTCCGAATTTAAAAGTTTATATGCTATAATTAGGGTTGATTTTTAAAATCATCTAACAGTGGCATCTGATCAATAGTTGAATATCCAGGGAGAGAAATAAACACTTCATTACAAAAAAGGTTTTCTTCTTGTGTTAAATGTGAACTTTTAGTTGTTTCGGGTTGAAGCGAACTTAACAACTCTTGAGTGACGCATACCTGTGCTTCTGTGGTTAGGCGTGAAACAAAACATGATTTTTCTATACTCTCTTCAGTATTCTGGATCATCGTAAATGCGGCAGAAAAGTGTTTGCCTAAAATATACTATCTAAGACGATATCTAAAACCCAAAGGACTATGATTATCGTTAGCAGGACCCACACCTCGAATATATGAAAAAAAAATCTCTAATACATCTTTGTTCAACCGAAAAGTAAGAATGTATTGTAATTCAGGATAGAGATCGCGTAAGTAGTTGTATAATTGAGGTAATGCCTGATTATTTAGTAGAATGGCTTTTTGACAAGGAAATTGAAAGCTATTTCCTACTCTTTCGTCATCATTGACATCTTGTGGTGTATTGCTGATTGCTCTTCCAAGTTAACGCCGAAGGCAGTTGCTCCTGCATGTTGAGCCGCCATATTTCGGTCTGGCATTAAATATGTCAAACCAATCATTAAAAACTTTCAGAATAGTAGATGTCGCGGCCTAGTTGCTACTAGTTTCCATAATTCCCGCACCATTCTATTGCTTTAGCTGTTTTATTCGACAAAAATTGCTCGTCCTTCTTTTTTTTTTCAATACACATTCTATTAGAAATATATCTTTCAGCACTAGTTGCAAACGATCCGTATCAATAGTTAGATCCCTGAATATTCAGGGAGAGAAATAAATACTTTTTACTAAAAAAGATTTTCTTTTACTTCTTCTAAATGAGAACTTTCAGTTATTTGGAATTCAAACGAACTAAACAACTCCTGAATAATGCATAGTGGTTAGAGTGATACAAAACTTGATTCCTCTATACTCTCTTCAGTATTGTGGTTCATTGTAAATAACGAAGAAGAGTGTTTGCCTAAAATATACTCTCTAAGACGATATCTAAAATCCAAATGATCGTTAGTTGCACCCATCCTCTAATATACTATACGAAAACAAAATCTCTAGTACATCTCGGTTCCACCGAAAAGTGAGAATATATTGGAATTCTATATAGAGATTACGTAAGTAGTTATATAATTGAGGCAATGGCTGATTGTTTGCCAGAATGACTTTGAAAAGTTAATTTGTAGCTATGAGTTCCTACTGCTGTATGTTTTATGATCATTGACATCTTGTAAAGTATAGCTGATTGCTCTTCCCAGTTATTTGCCCCTGCATGTGAGCCATATGTCAGTCTGTATTTCAGTCCATATTTCATTAAGTATGTCAAACCAGTCGCTAAAAACCTTCTCAAAAGTAGATGTCACCCATTAAAGTTAGCAAAAATGTTTTCAAGTTGTTACTGTGTGATACTTTGAACTACAAACATAATTACCTCCATTAATGCATCCACGTTATGCAGACGGTTTAGATAGACTCTATCCTTCAAAAATCTAAATAGAAAGAAATCTATGGGAGTAACATCAGGTGATCTGGGTGGCCACTTTCCTCTTCCTATGACACGGTCATCAAAATTCTTCCAAAAGGTGACAAGTCTCATGTACAACATGCGCAGGAACACTGTCATGTTTTAAGTATTTTCTTCTCAGCTCATCGTCGTAAAGTTGCTCGATAAATGTTTCCAGCTTCATCCGGTGTAGTTTCCCGTTGATGGTGTCCTCGAAATTGCTGGGGCCAAATAATCTTCGCCGTGACATGGCTATAGACATACCCCTATTTTTATTTACGCCTGTCCACGTTCTGTAGCTCTGAGAATTGACGTAACCGCTTAAATGAAATCACGCTTCATCCGAAAAAAGGAGCAGTACAGAACATCCAATTTTGTTGTCTATACTGAAGGGGCTAATAGAATTTTTGTTGAATTTATACTTTAATTAAAGAAGAAAGGGATTAATGAAAAAAGAAATTGTATACTGTGTTTTGTATTACTATAACAAAACAGTATCACTAAGAAGACAGAAACAGAAATGATGTTACTCACAAGATTTGATAGTGACTCACTGCTTAATATTATAAACATTGTTGCCCAGTTCTCATCGTTAAAGAACTGGTCTTGCAAAATAATTGCTTAAATTAAGTAGTCACCTCTCGTGAGACTTATACAGGATGTTTCTGAAATAATGGCAAACCTTGAACGAGAAAATCATTTTGCATACGATTGTCTCTGGTAGAAATGCTCAAACACAAGTAAAGTGTTATGATGTTAAATTATACGTTAACTTAACTAACATCACTACTTACGTCCTTGTACATATACTCCTTTAAGGGTTGCTATTATTTCAGAAACCACTGTTGTTGAGTTCAGAAACAACACACAAAGTATTTAGTTCATGTACATACGCGACACAATAAAAGGTAATACATAATCGTTATAATTTGTTAAAAATACTAAGTTTGGGACATCGGACGTAGGTATCTGGGCAGCGCTGGCGGATGATATTCCGGTAAACTTGTATGACAATTTGTCTCCCCTGCACCCAGGAAAAACAGCTGCAGGTCACGCACTTAACATAATCCTTGTTATCAGATTATTTTGTAATCTTATTGATAAACCTGCACGAAAAAGAAAAACGTTAGTTTAAAATTAATTATGACAACCTCTGCCCTACAATAAGTGGAATAATTTCTTACGGACGTTGAAGAATAGTATATTGTGTACCAAGCCGAGAAAGTGGTTCTTTTCAGGGACAAGAGAAGAGTTGCACAGGCGAGCGTAGTAGGGAGTATATAATATAGATATAGAATATCTTATAGTTGTCGTTACATACTGAGTGCGCCGCGCCTCTAAACCGCTCCGATAGGTGATAGTGGTCCCTCACTCTAACATCAGTACTGATGAAATGGCGACGATAAATAAAACATTGTATTGAATTATTGAAATTAGCTTGCTCTTCGGATGTCAGCCTACACATTGATTTCACAAATTTAAAATGCATATCATAAATTGATTTCACATCAGCAAGTAATTTTGCCATGAAAACTTTAGCGCAACCAGCACCAGTATAAATTTCGAATTTATTGTATGCTGAATCGAACGTTATTTTATATGCGAAGATATATGGGATATATGCATCTCAATCGCTTGCGTAGATGATATGGTTGGATCATAGTCACAGTAGAGATGTGTAACACTGCGCTGCGCGGCGCAATTGAGTTAACACAGTACAATGTGTTACGTGCGCTGATACCCGACTTTAAAATCATTCAACTCAATTGCGCCAACGGCGTAGTATCTCGTGCTGCTTAGGCTTACTAGTTGAGACTGAGTTAGGCGCAACACAATCGTATGCCCCAAAGCAGTTTAGCGCACCACCGTTTTGGCGCGGTGACACCAGACTTAATCACGTATAAAACCTGAATTTGTCAGCATTTCATACACGAGCATACTTTAATGCAATCAATTAAACGAAATGTATAACTTGGAAAACGTATATATTCAAAAATAAATAAGAGTAAAAATAAATAAATTAATAAATAAAATTTATCAAAAACGTTACTATAAAATATAAAAAAAATTCTATTCCTTGTTTCGAATAAACAAAAAAAAATACATTGGTAGTATTCAAATAAAAAAAATAAAAGTAAATTCTTAGTTATCGAAATAAGAACTATGAATTAAGATACTAATCTCTATTGTTTAAATTATAACTTAAAAATACCACTTGCGAAATTTTGTTCGTTGTTAGTCGCTCCCGTTTATCGTTAACTATTTGTCCTGCTTTAGAGAAAATGCTATCACAAGGGACGGATGTTGCCATAACGCAGTTCCGTGTCTTCATTATTTCATGTAAAGTGGGATAAATGTGTTTCCGCTGATGCCACCACATTAACGGACCTTGTATCACCCCGTGATTATCTTTCCTTGGTAGCACGGGTTCATCTAGATATTTATCCATTTCTCTTTTAACAACGTCTCTTGTATCCTGTAGATTTACTTGACTTTATAAAAGACTTAAGTTAATTGGTAATTAACTGGGAAAATTAAACTAAAGTCGGGTTAGTTTAATTGGTATAAAAGGTTTAAGTTAACTGGTAATTAACTGGTAAGTTAAACTAAAATCCAAATCAAAATCGTTCCAAAGCATATCTAAACTACTTTCATTAGGTTTAGGGACGGTTGATGTTTCATTATTAGTAGCAGAGTTTTCAGTACTATTCATTGTTGTATTTGTGATTGTGTTTTCAGACCAAATGTTTTCAACGGCGTCACTGTAGCTTGTTTGCGTAATAAAGCCAAACTTTTTAAACCTTGGATCTAGGACTGTTGCTTGTGATATAAGCTCATTATCTTCCATATCACTAAACCTGTTGTTTAATTCAAATTTTAATTTTGTTGCCATCTTGTTCACTTCAGGGATTAAATCGGCCGTATTAAAGGAATTTATATGTTTCAATAGCTGTTTGTAATATAATATTATGCACGAAGCACTAATTTTTTTTTCTGCACTAACAGCCGTTGTGACAATATTAAACATTTCTAAAATATTTACAGTTTGTTCAGCAATAAGCCACTCTTCGTTGCTTAACCCTTGTGCGGAATTTAAAATTTTACCCTACTCATGGAATTTAATGGGACAAATTGACCCAATGTTAAAACTATATAAAATAAAAAGAAGAACGATTCTAACGTAACTTTTATTTGCTTTTATACATGTAGATATAAACCAATATATAAAAAATATTAAAATGAGGAAAACAATGTACTGATGGTTTGATTACTAATCTTTACATATTAAACATGTAATCAGACGTTGGTGAGTTTTGCATACAAATCTATTGCAACTATGGCATTTAGTTGACACCTTATTTGCATTTGAGGTTTGCGGACATGCAAAGCAACGTGCTCGTTTTCTTGTTGCTTGAGACTCAGCTGTGTTGGAAGAAGAAGTAGATGCAACTGGGGTTTTGGGAACGGGATCCTGTATATTTTTCACAACATTTCGAGCTGAGGCTCCATATGGCAGACGGCTCCTCCGTAAAATATGAGGATTTACCATTGATTCTGCTAATTCAAGTAAATAAAGACGTCTTTTGAACGTCTTGTTGGCATTCCAATTAGAATTTATTGCAGTCCATAATACATATCCATTGTATGCTGATATGTCCAACATGTTTGAAAATACAACTACAGGCCAACGCCTAGTTTGTCGTTTACAAGTATAGTTCGCAATGAGTTGATCCAATGAATCAACACCTACCTTTGTGCCATTATAATAATGAATAATTTCCGGCTTCTTTCTTACTTCATCGCGAATTTCGGCTGAGTTATGCATGGTACTCATCAGAACTACATAATTATATTTTTGTGGTGCATACGAAACAATAGTTGTATCAGCGGTAAACAGAAATTGAGAATAAAATACTGGCTTCTTTTTCATATCGCAAAACGTTTGTGGTAAGAATGTTTTATTTTTTCTGACTGTTCCTACCATAGTCAATTTACGCTGCAATAATTGTTTGCCTAAGTTGTAAGTAGTAAAAAAATTATCACAGGTGATATTATAACCTTTTTGAAGAGGTTCACAGAGCTCAAGTACTACTCTTTCACCAGAAAATTATAAAAAAGAACTTGATAATGTGTGCAAGGAAAAAGTGGTAATTGTGAATCACTTACCTTGGTTCTTTTCTGGTTTCGTATTTCTACCGCGTCCTACATATATCTGAAGATTCCAAGCATATTTGCTGCTGGTATCACATAGCGCCCAAACTTTGATGCCGTATTTTGCCGGTTTGGAAGGGATGTACTGCCTGAAGCTGCATCTGCCACGGAAAGGTACTAATTGCTCGTCTATGGTAACATTTACACCTGGATTATAGTAAAGGCGTAATCTAGAACTCCATTTATCCCATAGAGTCCTAATAGGTGCTAATTTATCACGTTGTTGGCGCTCTGGTCTGTCATCAGCATTATCAAACCGTAAACAACGTGATAATGTCATAAATCGTTTTATATTCATTGTAGCTCGAAATATTGGCCTACCGTACTTTTCGTCCCAAAGCATTACAACACTTTCGCCATGCGATTTATAGACGCCTGCCATCAATTGCAATCCAAGATATGCATCCAGCTCTACCATATCTACTGATTGCCATTTGTTTCCAAATAATTGTAAACCTTTCACATTTGTCATTTCAATAATTATTGTTTTTAGATCACTTGATAAAAAAATATCAAATGACGATTTTATGTCAGTGACAAAACTGGTTGCTTGTCTTGTAGGCCCAGGCCGTAAAGATACTACGTTCTCCGAACGAACTCTACCAACTGTTGGAATAGGTTGTTCATGCCATAATATTGCACCATCTTTTGATTTTAGATATAATGAATTATCACGTTCTATTGCAATTCGATCTTCAACAGATATAGATTCTAAGCTATCGTCTGAATCACCTTCTGATTCTTGTTCGTTCACGTCATTGTCTGGTACGAATTCATCTTCATCATCAGTCATATCATCATCAAATAAGTCATCGTCACTCAAATTATTTGCATATTCCTCTAATTCTTGTTGTGTTAGTATCTAATAATTCAAACAGTGTTGATTAGAGTTGCAAATTGCGCATTAATTTTGTATATATGATACGGGCAAAACCCGTTTTGAGGCAGAACCAGTTTGACCTAGGCCAAACTAGTTCGGCCGAAGCACGGTAGAACGTGCTTTCTGACACGCGTGTTTCTCTGAAATTAGAAAACACGCGTTTCAGAATAAATGCGCGTAATAAACAATGCGGTTCAAAAAACATACCCCTTAGAAAACACGCGCGTCATAAAACATCCTCTACAGCAAACGCACGTAAAAAAGTATAGTAGCCTAGGATAAACTAGTTGTGCCTAACGCGCTTCGGCCGAAACAGTTTGACCTAGGTCAAACTGTTCTGCCGGAAAACGGGTTTTACCTGGGTTATATACCTATAATATATACCACAATTGATTATATTTACAAAAAGTAAAGTGAACGCCTCACAAAACTCACTACAAATTTAGTGGGTAGTGCAATTTGTAAACCTATAAATTTTTTACAACCCTCGTATGGACATACCTACATATTTCGCTATAAACTGGGCAAAGAAAAATAAAATGTGCGATAATTACCTGTTTCTTTCGATTCATTTTGTAATATGAAGTACGCCTGCATTAGTCTAAACTACGAACAAGACTGAAGCAAGAAAAGAGAACAAGGAAAACGGAAACACTCGTTGGCGGGAAGATCTACGCAGACCACCGCGCGCAGTTTGACGCCATGTTCAAAAGATTGTTCTCTAGATTTCGTTCCGTGCAGGTCCGTATTGGCTGTTTGAATTAGCATATACATGCATAACGCAGTTGTATGCAATATGTATGACAGGCCCAGGTGTATGATAGGCTGCCGCGAGGTCATAGAATCTGACCGAGAAAGATCAAAGGCACTGCCGAGAGTTTTCCTACTGCGGGATTCCTGTTTTGTGACTGAACCAAGACTGTTTTGTTACATGTTATAGAATGAATACGATAGTGTATGCAACACAAACAACAGCAGTCTACAACTGCTTATATTTTACATTGGGTCAAATTGACCCACAAACTCCTCTAATGTATATAAAACATGTGTTGCTTGGTAAACATCACACGCAGTTTGTATTTTGTTCAATACACGTAAATTGTGTGAGCTTTCAATATACTTGAGGATATCATGAAACCTTGCTTCCGTGGTTACATGTTTAAACATAACTAAATACGTGTTTATCTAAAAATTGGGTCAGAATGGCCCAATTTCCGTTCAAGGGTTAATAAGTCAGTATTTTCAATATCTACATCTCGTCCAGATTTTATGACGGCTAAAGCTGATACTACTGCATTTTTCACAGTTATTATTCGTTGTATCATGTTGTACGTAGAATTCCAACGAGTCGGTACGTCGTTTTTTAAATTTAAAACTGGAAGCTCCATTCTTTCTTGCGTTTCCCTTAGTTGGTTGCACGCATGAGTACTTTTCTTGAAATATCTTACAATTTTTTTAATTTTGTCGACTATTATGCGTACTTCTTTTAAACCGGATTGCGTCACAAGATTTAAAGAATGTGCGAAACAACCCCAATGTTTCCAACCCCCAATTCGTATTGCCAATTTCATGTTTGAAGCATTATCCGAAATTATTGCTGTTATCTTCTCACTTACCTCCCATTCATTCAAAATAGTTTTTAATTTATTAGCGATATTCTCTCCGGTGTGCTTTTCCGCAAATGAGACGCATCCCAACAAATCTGACGCTAAATATGTGCGTTTTTCTTCTTCAACGATGTAATGTGCGGTAACGCTATAAAAACTATCTTGAGTCCTGGATGACCAACCGTCCACTGTCAGGCAAATGGCTGTCGCTCTATTTAACCGTCCTTGCACGATATCGACTGTTTCTTGATACAGGTTGGGAATTAGCGATTGTGAAACTGTTTTTCTTGTTGGTAATTTATAATTTGAATTTAACATATAAATTAATTTTTTAAATTCATCGTCTTCTACAATGCTAAATGGATGGTACTCTTTTGTTATCATCGCAACAAGCTGACGGTCAATTTCTTTTTGTTTTTTTATTGGCAGTGGGCTAAGTAAATAATTGGTGATTTGTCCTGGTTCCCTTGATGGTCCTGGTTGTACATTTGCAATTCCTGTTTGTGTAGGGAATGTTCTTGGTTGATCTTCAGTTGACGGTATAAGATTTTCATGCAGTCGTGGTGGGTCTTGTCGGGTAATTTGCACCAATGGATTTTTTTTTGCCATGTGTAGAATTAACGAGCAAGTTGATTTATTTTTTACCGATATCTGTTGGCCGCACTTCAAGCATTTTACTTTACTGTCTTTAATTTCGCTAAAATGCTGCCATATTTGGCTTGTTTGCTTTGGAGACATATTGTAGGGTGTAGGTACCTATATCTAATATATAAATATATAAATTTGTTATTTTTCAAAACAAAGCAACATAATGAACTATAATAACTTACTTTTGAATCCCTAGATGTATTTATAGTGCAAATGAACCTAATAAACCCTAATAAAGTCACCGCTCACAGCGCTAGTTCGCAACACATCGAGGCATATACTGAACACTCGCACCGACAAGGGAAATGCGCCTTATTCCCCTCTTAGGGCGGTCGCCCATATAGCGGGTGTGGTGGAAGTGTGATAGCGACGTGGCAGTGATATGGTAGACTGGTCAATGTAAACAAATGCATCAACGCCCACCAAGGTGGTGCGGTAGTGTCGTGATAGTGGATCGGATTCCACTCACCTCCCAATGTTTAATCTCGAGTGGCAAGCGCGCCAAGCGCCTCTCGCCGACCGCCGCTGCTGTCAATAACCGAGAGCTCGCTTCATGTGCCCTTTCGGTTTGTTTACTATTTTTGTTTTGTTTTATCTTTATTGTGTTATGTGAAAATTGGTTTGTGATGAGTAACATATAAATGCAAGAAATATGTTCATAGGTGAGTAAATATTAAAATTGTTACCGCCCACTCCACACATGACTGTGCGGAGCCGGTATAAAAAGAAAGTGAATAAAATATTAATAAGTCGGTAGTCTAGGGTATTTCACAAATAACGCATATTCTGGTTTAAATACTATATTATATAAAATAATCCTTAAAACTAATTAACAATTGTAGAATACTTACATTGTCTTATAACTTTGTTCACACCCAACAATTATAGTTCTAAACTTGACAGTGTCTTAACATCGATTGATTCCCGATAATGGCGTTGTTAATAATGTGGGTATTTCTGCATAGTTGCAGAACACCAGTTTGCAGTTCGGCAAAATATAAAATATACAGGAGGTGCAATACCGTTTGTTACAATGCACCCCCCTTTAAAAAAAGGTGTTACTTTGAAAGTAATAGCTTTTTCCAAAAGAGCAAGGTACAGTATGGTCGCAACAAACAACAAAATTGACTTCAACAACACAATATTCACCCTATTAGTTTAGTCTTCTTGCCTAGGTTTTTTGATGTGGACATTGCAGCGTTTCTTTCATATCCCATGTACTGCTATTGGTTTGGCGCCAGCTACTGATGCAGGTTTGTTCTTCTTCTGGGTCAATTAACTCGTATGATTCTGCATACAGCGAGGTAATGAGTAATTTGATGATGGCAATACTAATTTCTTCTTTCAGGTTGAAGTGCTTACGGTTGTTGTGTCGTCACTTGCGCTGGCGGTTTGCCGATTTTCAGTTATTGGAGTCGGTCTTTTCCTTTTTTCCATTTGCTATCACCTTTTCTTGGTTTTCGTACCTCCAGACTCAGGTATATTATTCGTTATTCAAAATTAGTTGATTTCGATTTTTTCCCAATGTTTTTTTTGTGTTTTTCTTCAGTTGTTGCTGTTGTTTCACTCTGGTCTCACAACGTTCCTTTCTTGGCATAATTCTTCTTTTCGCAAGGTGTGAATATTGTTTTTTTTTTCATTAACGCTAAAAGCAACCAGACCATACCTTCTCAAGTCAACAAAAATATCTGATATCCTCACAAAATTACGAAATCAACTCTACCTATCCAATTAATTATATCTACTAAAGAAATTTGAAATGATAATATTATTGGAATATTCCAACCAACTAGTAATAATTAATTATCCCTACTTATTCCCTGTTCAAAAAAATAACATTCTAATCTACTTATAACTATACATTACATTTAAGAAATGTCGACTACGTAGTTATATCCTCTCAATTACAATTTTTGGATATAACGCTGGTGCAGAAGCTGACGTGCTTGCCAAAAACTCTACCTACATACCCTGGTTCACTTTTAATAATTGTTGTGAGAGCATCAGAAGCTAATGGAGCTAAGAGCAACCTATTTCTAATAATTTCTCGTTGGAGTAAACATTTTCTATGAATCAATTGAGAATAAATATGATACGTATTTAATTTGGAAGAAATTTCGACATACATGAATTTTGAGTTTACATAAGCCATTAAATTCACATTACTATATGCGATTGTATTGGTTTCTATGTACGGACTTGTTTGTTCCCTTACAATTAATCTTGGATGTTCGGTAACCCAGCACTCCCGATTGCAAAAAAATCCCTTTTTAATCATAGTCAAAGCGAATACCCTTTCACCTTCCTCCACAACAAGATATTTTTGTGTTGCCTTAGTGTTATTGATATGGATTACTGTTGCCTTACCCTGGTATATTATACTTAGCCCTACACATTCGTTGTTATTGGTTGTTGCCCATGTAGTCTCTCCAATGTCCGGATCCATACAGTAGCCTTCCAAGAATGGACACGTGACTCCGCTAGTCAGGCTAATTTCCCCAGTCTCCAGTCTCGCACTGGTCCAGTATGAATGGATCTTGATGGTGACACTTGCGCTTACCACGACATCTCCCATGTTAGTCCCTCTTCGCTGTAAGTAGTTCCATCACATCGCCCATCCATTGTAATCTTCCCTGCCAGTGTAAGAGAACTCGTACTGGTGCTGTTTGGTTTGATTTCCCCAATCATCTGTCCTTGAAATCCATGATAAGAGCCACTTCGGTGAATATCCCTGCATTCAGTGGCACCAACTTGCTTGATGTAACTAAGTAGGCCCTGGTGGACTGCACTGGTATGGCTATGCATGCCACAGTGTTGTATATGCCTGGTTACTTGTATAAGGCAGGTCCATACTTCGACAGCAATATACTCATTTTTCTGGATGACTTCTACCGTCCTGTTTTCCTCTACGTAATTGACGTCTGGCAGTAGGCACGGTGCTACATCCCTCATCGATATGGTCGTAATATTGGTTGTCGGTCCATTGCAGTCATACACTATAAGTGAGTACACAGTCGCAAGAGTAGGTATAATTACACTATAGAATTTCCTATAACAAAAGAAAGAATTTAACAATTCCAACCTATAAATATTGTAATATGTCCCTTATTTTTTTTTTCTAATCTATACTATTTCCTACAAAATTAAATTTACCCAATTATTATTTCATGTTTAAAATACTTATAGTTGCCCTTTTGGAAGGACCCATGGGTGATCTGATACTCTACCCTTACTTCTAGTTCTGTGAGTAATTTCGGTAGGTTCAAGTGCATCCCTTATCTCATGGGTTTCGTCCCTATTTGGAGACTGTGGCAGTTCTGCCCCAATCTGTTCCTCCGGCTGTTCCTCTGGCTGTGGTATGTGGCCATTGAGATTATTTTCGTTATGGCGTGCTGGAAGAAGTATAATTTCATCTTGCCAGTTCCAACTCCTATGTTTAAATATAGGTGCCTCCTTGGACTCTTGTTCTTTTTTGTTGCTAGCGTTGAGGTGTTTTTCCTCATTTGGCGTCTCCCCATTAAATTTCTTAAGCCGATTAACATGTACGTGTTGCATTTTCTTACCATTTATTTCCCTGATTTTAAATGTCACGGGGCCGCTTTGTTGGATGATTCTATATGGGCCCGTCCATGGTTTTCCTAACTTTTTACTTGTCCCTGCTTTTACTACTGGGTCATAGAGCAATACTATATCTCCTTCTTGTAGCTGTACTGCTCTGGCTTTCTTGTTGTATTTGACAGTCCGTTGTTCCCTTGATTCTTCAGACATTTGTGTGCCCATCTGGTAAGCTTGCTGAAGGCGCTGAAGCAATTCCTTGTGATAATGGACACTGTAATCATAACTAAA
Organism: Melinopterus prodromus; assembly: GCA_964023965.1. Classification (NCBI taxonomy): domain Eukaryota; kingdom Metazoa; phylum Arthropoda; class Insecta; order Coleoptera; family Scarabaeidae; genus Melinopterus; species Melinopterus prodromus. The sequence continues at coordinate 25,432,676 of OZ030393.1, read as the reverse complement.
AGCATTTGCTTTCATAATCTCGTCATAAGGTAGTGCCATATCCCGTCCATGTAGAAGAAAGAATGGCGATTCTCCTGTTGTTGAATGTACCTGATTCCGGTAAGCCATGAGAATGTACGAGATCCATTCGTCCCAGTCGTCTTGCTTTTCGTTGACGACTTGAGCCAGCAAGTCCTTGAATACCCTATGTGACCGCTCAATCATCCCATTGGTTTGTGGGTGATATGACGTTGTTTGAATCTTTTCAATTTTTAACATCTTACATACTTCTTTCATCAGATTTGATGTAAAGTTTGTTCCTTGGTCAGTAAGTAATACTCTAGGTGTTCCATGTCTAGTAATAATTTCGGTAATAAATGCTCTCGCTATCGTGGTTGCCTTCTGATCAGGAATGGCTATTACCTCCGGATACTTGGTGAAGTAATCCTGGAATGTTAGTAAATAGCGATTACCTCTAGATGTTAGGTTTAGTGGTCCAACGATATCCATGGCGACACGTTGAAATGGTTCATGTGTCACTTCTAGTGGTTGTAATGGGGCTTTTCTAAGATGTGGTGATGTTTTTCTCTGGTTACAAGCTAGGCATTTATCGCAATATTCCTTGATATCCTTGTTCATATGCTCCCAATAGAATCGGTCTGTAACAAAACATTTAGTTTTTTCATACCCAAAATGTCCTGAGAAAGGGAGGTCATGACAGTGATAAAGGACCTCCTTTGTAAAATCCTTTGGTATAACCAATCTATCCTGTCGTTGGTCCTCCAATCGTCGTTTGAAAAGTAGCTCATTTCCACCTAAAAAATATTCGCTATCTTGACTCTTCCCGTCTTGTAGCTTGTCCAAAATTCGTTTAATGGCTGGATCATTCTGTTGCATCTCTTTGATCTTTCGACTGTCCCACACAGGTTCGTACTTAGGCTCATCATTGATGTAGTTAACTGGTATTCTGGAAAGGACATCTGCATTTATATTTAGCTTACCCGGCTTGTATTCTATTTCAAAATCATATTCCGCTAGCGTTAGAGCCCATCTGGCTAGCCTAGACGATGGATCCTTGATCGAAAACAGCCACTTCAATGACCGATGATCGGTGATGACTTTGAACCTTCTGCCATACAGGTAGCATCTGTAGAATTTCACCCCCCATAGGACTCCGAGGCACTCACGTTCGGTCGTGCTATAATTCACCTCGGCCTTGTTGAGTTGTCTGCTAGCAAATGCAATGGGTCGTTCTTTACCACCAATCTGTTGACTCAATATAGCTCCGATTGCATGTCCCGACGCATCCGTGGTCAGAATAAATTCCTTGCTGAAATCAGGATACTGTAAAATGGTGTTATGACATAAGGCATTTTTCAAATATTGAAATGAGCGTTCTTGCTGCTCCGTCCATATAAAATCACAATCCTTTTTTGTTAACTCTGTTAAATTTTTAGAATAATGTGCAAATTCCGGGATGAACCTTCTATAGAAACCTACTAGTCCAAGAAATGCTCGCACCTCCTTTATGTTCCTTGGTTGTGGATAGTTCTGTATAGTGCTGATTTTCTCTGGGTCGGGTTTAACTCCTTTGTTTGACACTATATGACCCAGATATTTTGTTTCATTTAATAAGAATTTACACTTACTTGGCTTGAGTTTTAGATTTGCCTCTCTAATACGGTTAAATATGCTCCTCAGACGGTTTAGGTGGTCGTTAATATCTTCTTTATTGTAAACAATAACGTCATCCAAGTAAACGAAACATTGCTCACCTGTTAGTCCTGATAGCACTGTATTCATCAGTCTTTGGAATGTACTCGGCGCATTCACCAATCCGAAAGGCATTTTCTTACAATGATAATGTCCATCTGGCGTGCTGAACCCAGTCTTCTCTCTGTCCCTTTCGTCAATCGCGACCTGCCAATATCCAGCGGCCATGTCGAGGGTGCTGAATAACGTTGCATTTCCTAACTGATCCAATGTTTCCTGCATGTTTGGTAAAGGGAAGTAGTCCCGTTTGGTAACAGTATTCAATCCTCGGAAATCTATACATATCCGTATAGCATCCTCCCCTGTTTCACTCTTCTTCGGTACTATTACCACAGGTGCCGACCATGGTGATTGTGATGGTGCAATGATATCGTCCTCCAACATCTTCTTTATATTTTTCTTTAGCACTTCTCTTTGGCTGTGAGGTACTCGGTACGGTGCTTTAGAAATTGGAGGGACGTCCTCGGTGATAATCCGGTGCTTAACTCCTTTGGCAACTCCTAAACTGGTTCCTTCAAATAGAAAAATATCTTTAAACTCATGTATTAAATCTAATAATTTCTGCTTTTCCTCTCCCCTAAGATGCTCTAAATCAAAGTATTCGTGTAATAACTTCGGCGTAACATTATTTATCTGCCTGGTATTAATCTTACCCTTTTCTTTTATCCCATTATTTTCTCTCCCTGTAGTTACTTCTTTACAGTCTGCTGTATAAGAATTCCCTTGTAAAATTTCTCCATACCCAACACATAATTTTTTTGGCACTTTCAGTGGTTTTCCTGTAACATTTATCAATCTTACCGGTATCTCGTTATTTTCGTTAACCGATGCCACTATTCTTGCACTCATGATCCCATAGATCATGGTTCCACGAGGATGTCTGTTCCAGGGTCGACTCCCGGATGTATGGCTTGGCATACTACTTCTGAACGAGCAGGTACTAACAATTCTTCCTTCAGTAGAACAGGACGGGGACCAACCGCTTGTTCCTGACTACAATTCACCCTTGGTCCTGGTGAATGTAATCCATTCCTAGTAACTTTCATACCTGTCGTTTGTTTCGTATTTATTGATAAACACGAAACCTCCTCTTTGTGTTTATCCTTCTGGATTCCAGTGGATCTTGCCCTAAAATTATTATCACCCTGTGCACCTTTGTCCATTGTCAGACAAAATGCGTCCCTTTCTTGTACTGGAACCCTAGACGCTATATTTATCTTTACGCCTCCAACTAAAATATAACCAAATTTGAAATTCATTACGCAATTATATTTCTCCAAGAAATCCATTCCTAGAAGACCATCTGCGTCGAATGGTAGATCATCGCATATTGTTGTCACTACTGGAAATTCTCTACCTTCTAAACAAAATATTATATTAGTTTGTCCTATACTAGCAATTTCATTACCTGTAATTCCCCTTAATATTACGCTTGAATTATTTAAAGGCGTATTATTTACACAATATCTCTTAAGAATTGTTATTGGTGAACCTGTGTCCACTATTAATTTTAACTTACGGCTACCCAATTCTGCTATAATAATGCAATTATCCTTAGTTTCTATACTAGTATGTGGAATCAAAACAAAATTTTCTACGTATGCCCCATTGTTACCTAATTTTATCCCTTGAAATTGGAGCTCATTCAAGGTTTGTTCCCGTTTAAACGTGGATTATTATGATGCGCATTTTGGTTATATGACCCCTTTTTAAAATATCGCTGCTGGGTATTTTTTCTACCGGGAAAATTATAATCTTGTTGATTTTCGGATGATGGGGTTTGCACTGTATTATTCTTATATTGTGACTGACCTCGGTATGGTTGTTTGTTTTTGTCATTGAACCCGTTTCTGTAATAAGTATTTTTCCCACCGTTAGCATTATTATAATTGTCCCGCGACGTACCCGGTCGCGAATTATTTTGCGAGCGCTGCATATTATACGAATGTCTATTTTTCGTTCTACACTCCGCGGCTTCATGACCTGGTTTTAAACAATATCTGCAAACAACTCGATTTTGACAATCCGAAGCAAAATGGCCCGTTTTATAACAACGGTAGCATTGTATATTATTTTGCATTCTAGGTGATACAGTACAAACATTTGAAAATTTTGTATTAAGATTAAACATCATTTGATTCAACTCCTCTTGCTGAGCAATTTCGGCAGCAGTATCGATATCGACTTCTTTTTCGCGAGCTAATGTTAATCCTATACTCCGTTGAATTTCCGGTTTTAACCCCATTTTAAATTGATTCAAAATTAAATCGCTATTCTTCTTAATAATTCCCTCCATTTGACTCTCACTAGCATTAGTTAAGTCGTCTGTCAACATATCTTGTCCCAATAGTTTTAAACGCGTTAAAAATTCGCTGACTGATTCCCCACGATTTTGCTTACACTGTAAAAGTTGAAATTGTGACGCGCCCGGTATTTTCGATGGAGAAAACTTTCCTATTAATTTTTGTTTGAACTCTTTATATGTTATACTTTTTGACAAACTACCTTCACTTCTATAAAAATCATATGCCTGTCCCGTTAATTTGCATTTCACAATTTTTAATAATGTGTCGTCGTCAATGTCCTCAAGTTGCGCCCTTTGGTCTAACCGCTCAAAATAGTATTTCACGTTTTGTTTTCCCGAAAAATCCTCTATACTATTTAAAATACCCCCGAACGAAATTTTTGGTACCTGGATAGTAACCTTTGCTTCCTGCTGGTCAACCATAATGACTCAAGATTGAAATTAAACGCACCCAACAAAAAAAATTAACCCAAAACTAAAAAATAAAAATTAACTAAGCCCTTTTTGAGATAATTCCTATAGTCGTAAGTATACCTGGCATTGTTGTAAAGTGCAGTAACCCATAGTATAGCTTACGCCTGCAGTGTACGTGTCACATTACAATTCCACGCGTCCGACGTGTATGGTACGTGTCAATTAGCTGACGTAACTACGTACTTTTGGGAATATACAGGAAATCAAAATCGCTCTCAAAATTTGCATATTTGTAAAACCACCCTAAAATAGCCTTTTCCGCTGCCACCAATGTTACCGCCCACTCCACACATGACTGTGCGGAGCCGGTATAAAAAGAAAGTGAATAAAATATTAATAAGTCGGTAGTCTAGGGTATTTCACAAATAACGCATATTCTGGTTTAAATACTATATTATATAAAATAATCCTTAAAACTAATTAACAATTGTAGAATACTTACATTGTCTTATAACTTTGTTCACACCCAACAATTATAGTTCTAAACTTGACAGTGTCTTAACATCGATTGATTCCCGATAATGGCGTTGTTAATAATGTGGGTATTTCTGCATAGTTGCAGAACACCAGTTTGCAGTTCGGCAAAATATAAAATATACAGGAGGTGCAATACCGTTTGTTACAAAATCATAACCTATACCTATCCGATGACCTGTATTTTTCAGATTCAATTCAAGCCACCCGAATATATTAAATATATAGAATAATAAGAAGCAAACGTTGAAACTTACTAAATATAGCCAATTTTGTGGTGCAGTCATGCTTGACAACGACTATGACAATTACACTATGTTCAACAGGTTCGCTATTGAAAATTGCTGCACCTGCATCCATTGTTTTTTAATTTCTACCACATTTACAACAAAGACGCAAAAGACATCCCAAAATTGATTTTGGTCGCTAAATCTTGATCTTGGGTCTTGCGTTGGTATGTCCAAACCTGCCGTAAGCAATTATTTTCTATTATTTCAAGGTTAGATTTCACGAAGCAATGAACATTGTTATATTTTCAGAAAATTAAATCCTACAAACCCCACCAATAAAATTTGAAACGGATCCTGTAGAGACAGAGACTGTCCGAACTAAAGGGAAATATATAACGCTCCAATAAAAATTTTGCCGCAGAAGATATCAACGTTAAAGTGATTACTCGTTAAGTTCAAGAAAAACAATTGTGTGCCTCATATTTGAATACTTTTTGCAGTTTCTTCTAAAATGCACAATTGACAAGATTAAGTTAACTTGGTTCTACCAGAAACCACTATAGTAATTTATTAAAAACTCCTACAAAAGTGTATATAAAAGTTTAAATGTTTTTCTCAAAGGAAAAGCTACTGTTACAATAGTCTTCCACAGATGAGAGGTGTCAGCTACTCAGATAAGAATTTACATACTCACTTTTCATTAAAGAAAGTTTATTTTTGTTATAATTAATAATTTTTGTAATTATTTATATGATAGAATATAATAAACTTACCAATATCACTTTATTCTCAACAAAACAACAATTGAATTCTGTAATGAGTCTCCATCTCATCGGTAGAATTGATATGTGGACAAATAATTGAATATATGTATAACATTAGTAATTGTTTTTACTTTATCATACGCAGTATGGTAAAGTATTGTAATCATGCCGAAAAAAAAAATTGAGATTTTAGCGGAAATAGGTCTTTTTGGGTCCCCTGAACATTTTTGACCAAGGTACAAAAAAATGTCTGTGTGTGTGTGTGTGTGTGTGTGTGTATGTGTGTGTGTGTGTGTGTGTGTGTGTGTGCGTATGTGTGTACTCGATTTTTGTGGAGACGATTCCGGAGAAACTACTAAAGGTATCGGGACGAAAGTTCATATTTAGAAGTTTTATGACCAAACTTAGAGCTGAAAAGCTTTTGGTTCAAAAGGGTCCAAAGGAACTGGTAGTTTATTCTAAGCCTTTTTCAAGGATTTTAGAAATGAGCCGCCATTTCTTTAATTTCGTCAAAATAGTTAAATAATAAATTAAAGCAGAGGAAATTTTGAATACTTTATGCCTATGACATTTTTTGGTAAAATTAATAGTTTAGCTGCAAGAGCAAATTCTATTTGATCGAGATCGGTCGCATCTGCATTGATATGCTACATAGTAGCCAGGATTTTGACAAATATTTTTTTTTGTGCTGTCACCGCAGAAATGTCTATGGCTGTCACCACGCTGTCACACTCGGAGAACCCTCGACTATAAATCTGTCAGAATTTGAATTAGCTTTTTAAACTTGACATTTCGTAGAAGTGGTATAAACCTAACATTTTCTATACCGAAATATAACCATTTTTGATTTTTTTTAAATATGTGTTTCTCAAAAACCAATACAAAAAACGTTGATGTCACTCCTGCCGAAAACTACATAGCGCGACTCGCTCACATGCGACGACGACGCTCCGCCATCGGTGACGCGCCGCATCACCGCTCGTTGTGCTATTCCGTACTTTCGGCACTTGTGAGATAAACAACTATTATTCTGATGACAGTAGGTAGTGTCAAATGCTGATGCTTTGACAATACCTTCGATGGATACTATTGACTATCAAAATATCTGTCAAATCCTGGCTAACTAGTTTAATTTTAATGCAGACACGATTTATCTCAGTCAAATAGATTCTCATGCAGCTAAACTATTAATTTTATATATTGTATGATAAAGTCATGTGCCTGGCCACATCAGATTTTTTTATAACGATCCTATCCCCACATATTTTCAACAATTAAGTATATTGACTATGACAATAACTGTCAAATTAATATTTTCTTTCTATACCTAACTAGTAAATTAACTAAAAAACCTAAACTTAAAAGGCATAAAATATTATTTATGTACATTTGGAACACCATAACATGTAATGAATGTTTGTATGATGTTTGTTCATTATTTAGGAAATTGGTGAGAATTCAGACCAGTATCGGAATTAGCGCCATCTAGCGGACGTACCGCACACTCTTATAATATTACAGTTTACATTCATATCTTACTAACCGCTTAGTAAGTATGGGCGAACTGTACGATTTGTTTCTTTTGCTGTGGGATATGCGAATAATGTGGGAACGTAATGCAAGATTTATTTCTTCTAATGTGTGAAATTAGTATGAGCATAATGCGAAACAGTGCCATCTAGCCATAGTGGTGAAAGAACAACCTACCACGCGCTGCCTCTCGGCCACTCTCGGCGCGCCACCTAAGTGGGCGTTGAACCGCGCACTCGTCTAGCCACACTTATACCACCCCAATATCTCTTGCCACTACCACAACCACACTTCCACCTCACCAGGTATATGGGCGACCGCCCTTACATCTGACTCAAAGTGGCACCGACCGCTGCCAGTGGCGAACGAGACAGCCGGCGTAGGCGCCGTTTCTCCAGCGTAGATGCGTTGTATTGGCAACTGTGTTATGGCGCAATTGAGTTGATACACTGCGCTAACTCACTTCGGTGCGCCAGTATCATTGTGTCAGCGCAGAAAATTCTGCTGCGTTACACATGACTAAGTCACAGCTATCGATTGGCTGTAATAATGATTCAAAGTCAGCGTAAATCACAAATGGTACCGGATGAGAATTACTATAATTATTAAACCGTAAAATATTACCAGGCACACTCTCGCCAAAGAAATTCACCTTTAACTCCTTTGATGGTAATATCGTCCTAATTTGATTACAGTCGGCTAGTCGATGTCTTTTCAAATTATTGATACTATTAAAAAATGTTAAACATCCATTGCAAATATGTAGTGTACTATCCACATGATTGGGTACCTGTATTAATCACAATAAATCCGATATAATACCACCTTTGAAAAATTGCAATAAATTAACATGTATATCACGCTCATTATCTGTTAAATGGCCCCACTACTAAATATCTACCCCCATTATTAATAATTTCATATACAATGATACTAACATTATTTAGTCTTCCAATTTTTGATATTTCAGTCAATTTAACTGGAAAATTAATACCTGTTAAGTTCAGTACTTCATTGTAATGTTTGTAGTAGTTAGACACCAGGCGATGCATGCGTTGTCACTATTTTTGATATTGATGCATGCACCCTTATTGATAATAGGCTGAGGTAGTCTGATGTATGATGGTCCTTGAATTGCTCGATACTGGTTGATATTCACCTCGAGATGTGATATGGCGAAAATCGTTATCATCATCATTAACATCTGTGTCATTACGTGTTCTAATGTTTGATTTAACGAATACTGCGAATAGTTCAATTTGCACTTTAGTGTAGTCATACTATTTAAATGCTTATTTATGATTTCACAAGCTTTGGGCTGACATCTACTCAGAAATTGGGGAATATCATCATCCAGTGGTGCTCCATCTATTTTATACCTTGAAACACGGTTTTGAAGCATGACTCGATCAATTTAACCCCATCCAGGCAGGTCGGTTGAACATGCCTCCTATGGTGACAATGCAATGACATTTTTTATAGGAATGTATCATCACAAACATCACATAGATATTGGTTGGTTGATGATGTTGTCTCCTTATCGACTATATGCTGTGTTGGTGTGATCACCCTTTTCAATTTAACCCCATCCAAACAGGTTGGTTGAACATGCCTCCTAAGGTGACGATGCAATGACATTTTTTATGGGAATGTATCACCACCAACATCACATAGATATTGGTTGGTTGGTTGATGATGATGACTCATCGGCTGTGGTGGTGTGATCACCCTTTTAACTCCAACTCCGGATGATGTTGATTGTTGTTTGATGCTATCATCACACATTGTAGTACAATTTTGCATACCTCTAATATGTTGTATACCTCCGATATTAAGCCCAAGGGTTTGTTCTATTCATATCAGTTATAAGATGTGATGGTGTGATCATTCTTTTAAGATCAACTCCAGATGATGTTGATTGTGATATGGTACTATCATCTCACATTGTAGTGTAGTAATGGGGACGTCTTTCTTTAAGAGAAGTAAACTAACTTGATTATTTGACTAACTGAAAATACCGCAGCTCTTAAAGTGACTTTGTCCCGATTTGTAGCAAGGAAAATACTTAGATTTAACCTGCTCTGGGATATTATATTTATGAGTTCTTATCCTGAAATCTTGTTGAACAATACTAACAACAATTATAATAATGGTAGCGTTAATTGTTTACTGAAATTCAATACCTATCCAATTGTCTCATGTGCCTCTCGCTATTTGACCTTCTGTAACTCTTGATTAAAAGACGGTTGTTCTCAAAACAATATATATTAACATTAAGAAAAAATAGGGAAAAGCTCCTTTACAAACCAAAATTAAAACTAATACAGCCAAGAGGTTATGTCATAGAGACTAGCCCTTGTGATCGATTTATCACCCTAGTGGTTTTACGACGCTTCTGAAAAATTCCTAAACGATACAATTATCTAACGTTTTATGAAGCTACTGGAACGACGGCAGGTAATCGTATGTTGAATCGCTAGCGGTCTGGAAGCTGCAATAGGATTGCGAATTCTGCTCTGTGGTAATCGGTTGTAGTCTCGGATTTGGCCCCTCAGGTATGCTGATTGCAGCGGAATTTTGAACTAAGTCAAGAACCCCTATCGCAAATTCGCACGTACAGAAGAAAGCAGAAGTAGTGTTTTAAAATCTACTTAGAGAAGAAAGACTTTATGGGCTGCAATATCCATACTTAAACTATCCAATCATAGCAACAAAAATCTAATCAACGAATCAAGGAAACTTTGTAGAAAACGTTCTTTCTTTAGAACCGCCCCTGTCGTAGTGGTTCTGCATTGGTTCCGCCCTATCATCTAACTTCATAGAAATGCCCATATATCAGCATAAATGCTCTGACAGAAACGTGCCCTCCAGCAGTTTTGCTATATGCCTTTTAAATACACATAAACAGCCTAATAGCTGCTCTCTGTTAATTCAGGCACGATCTGAAACCCTGAAACCCTCCCATATCATTAGAACCCAAGTTTTGATGGTGTCGCGTGTTACTAAACCATTTATGTTTATCCCCGCCATTATTCTCGCCAACATCCCACGCCATCATAAGCTTTCGCAACGTCTCCATATCTACTTGGGTGTATAGCCCGCCGGCGAAGAGGTTGTTAGGGTTGGTATACGACCATTTATGTTCGTTGTTTGGCTCCATTATCTGAGGTACTGGGATTTCGTGGAGGTTTTTCGAAACCTTATACCACCTTTCTCCTAGCTTGTACGCGGGGTACAAGAACGGGTTACAGCCCACTTCGGTTCCGTACTTCTGCAAAACATGGCTTCTCGGTGATATAGAGTACGTCTTGTTTTTGAATACGATAGGTAGGTAGTTCGTGGTAGCATCGCTCCATGTACCTAATTTTCACCTCGACTGAAGCACACTGGAGTAACATGTACCACTTCTCCATCGTTTACGGCCATGTATCCGGGAACTTTCATCTTTGCAAACGCGAACTCCATTGGAGCGGTCACCGCTAACGTTTGCAGATTTCTCAACACTTGCTGCTCAAGTGCACAACGCTGCGCTATTACATCGGCGTATAATGAAGTCAATTGTCCTCGGATGTGCTTCTCAATGAACACGATCTTCGTGTTCACATATGTGGTGGGATCCATGTTGAACAGGCCCATCTTACCCTTGGAAAAATAGAATCTTCCGTTCTCAGAGGGCTTGATGATGAAGAAACGGGGATGATCCGTTTCATACGCACTTTGTCCACATATCTATCATTGTTGGTCTGGCAATTGGCATTGCAAAAAGTGGTTCGCCTTTATCCACAGTATAGACAATCGTGTCGTAATTGTCCAGAGTCAAATTCACGGGTGTCATCTTTTTGGCGGTACATTCAAACAATACGTGGTATTTGTCCGGTGAGCATCGGCTCTCATCTACATGATCCCAATACGTATGACCATAAATGGAATCCACGCATAATTTTTCCTTGTATGGGCAGCTCACACCTCCTCGCATAATCACTTGGGTGTCCGCGACTCTCGCTGGTATGATCCGCTGATGTAAAGTGATCTCTAGAGCGGCTTGTGCGATTACGTCCTTCCAACGTCCTTTATGGTCTTCGCAATCTCCTCCCTGACATACGTTCTCTACGTTCATTCGACCTGCCATCCATACTGATGCGTGCGTCGTGCCATTTATAACAAGGTCGTCGAGGGTTTTTCTGTAGAAATTCATCAAACGGCGCGTCTGATGCATCTGGAGGCACATCGTTCTGCTTGTCGGGTAGATGAACGTTGCCAAACCATTCGTCACCGCGATCATATGCGAATGCATCCCACAGTGTGAAATCAACCGTGTGACGTGGATTTTACACTGGTAGATCGGTATCATTTCTATTTCATGCAGTTGCACCAACTAAATCATTTCTTGACTCTCCTTCACTCGGCTCCACGGCGTTTTGCATGCGCCAATCTCCGTCAGGCTGAACGTCGTGATATTCATGCCCTGATTTTGACAGTCGTATCCTATCAGGGCGCTGGTCATTCCCACATTCAAGGCGATCAGGAAAGCGATTAATGTAGTTCCGGTACTCATGTTTCGCCTTCTTTGATCTGTCAACATGAGAAAACATGCAGTTAATCTTTTCCTCTGTCCGTACAATCTAGCATTTAGCGTTGTAAAACACAACAGCCTCGTTCTACCTCATCCCTTATAAGATATGCAAAATACTTTATCTACCTGCTATACACCTTTTTAGTCCCTGTCTACACTAAAGGACGTCCTATGTTCTACATTCTATTTGCTTTACATACATAATAACTTATATCTTAACTTTATATGCGACGTTTTAACATCCAGGGATAGTCTGATACGCGGCCACGGCTTCTGGTGTGATGTCACCTTGGGGTTTGAACTTGGACCTGTTCTTCCGCATTACCGGGAAACCTATTACCTGAATTATCACCTTCTGTGATTTGTTCGTCGGTGATGTTCGACTCATTATCGTCGTTAATCTCATCAATTTGAGTAAGGGGTGCTGGTGATGGTATATCAATGTGTTGTCCACCCCATGTCATGTTTCTGAAATTTGGTGTACATTAATATAATATCACGTGACATTTCATTGTATACCCCACACAATTCATTAGTCTGTCACAACGCGAGTGTTTGAATTAAAAATTTTACGTGACGCCATAACCACATCAGGTTGATGATTGCTAACGCCGTTTTTTTATAAACACCACACTTAATATAATCGCAACATCAATTGATCCCGTTCATTCAAATGTCTATACATTAGCGAGCGAGGTTTTTCACTACAGCGCTCCAGAAATTGAATGACATTATGATATGGCTCCACTAGAAAATATGTTCGCCTAGAGTTGCGGTCGGATGATGATTGCTCCACACGATTATTTGGACAGATATGTCCTCGGAGTTCACTTTCGGTGTGGAATGCACTAAAACACCTAATACATGATGTCTCGGCACATATACGGTTGTGATTAAATGTGTGATTTTTTCTTTTTAAATCATTTATTATTGAAGATCAATATGACAAACATGGAAGATGTATAATGATGGTTATAATGGATATGTATAAAGTGATGAGATATTAGGTATAGATTATATAAATGCGAATTATGAATACACAGATTATATAATTATAAAAATGATAGAAATATTACATAATGAACATAATAGTATTTGAGAAATATACGATTATTATATTACCATAATATAAGCATTACACCATAATCGAGATATTAGCAATACATACATCAATGATATATATTAACAGCAGATTATAATGGAATATTATGTAGACATGGTTTATATAATTACAAATAAGATGCACAATGAAAAATGATAAATGACATAATAAATGAACCCAACATTAATACAATATTATTGTCATTACACCATAAGTTACATGTGTTGTCCACCCCATGTCATGTTTCTGAAATTTGGTGTACATTAATATAATATCACGTGACATTTCATTGTATACCCCACACAATTCATTAGTCTGTCACAACGCGAGTGTTTGAATTAAAAATTTTACGTGACGCCATAACCACATCAGGTTGATGATTGCTAACGCCGTTATTTATAAACGGCGTTCGCATTTAATATTTTCAGACATACCTTTCAGTTGTGGTAGTAATCGCGCCGTTAGGTTGACCATGTAGTGGTAGCGGAACTTGTCCATGGACATTTGAAGCGCTCGCAAGAACGGCCTACTGATCAGCAGGCTGCGGAGCTGGTTCCGATGTTGTGATGACATCCTTGGCTGACGAGCTAACCCGGAGAGTTGATGGATCAGATCCAATGACACGTTAAACAACGGACTAGTAATACGGTGTTCAAGACGGAGGCATTCCTTGATCAGGTGGTAGATGCGCACTCGATTTCTGCCTAGGATAACCAGTAGGGTTTGCACGTACCTAAACAAGGAACTGCCCACTAAAGCTTGTTTCACGTGTCGGGGCCACAGCCGCATCGCCAGTTCCGGTTGCGACAGAAACTTTGTCAGGTAGACCTTGAAGTTCCGGGTATTGTACCTTTGCGCACCAAGGTTCCAATACATAACTTTCTAAATAAAAAAAAATTAATTAATAAATTTTTATTATTTTTATATAAGTAAATTACCGAACGTCGTGCGCTCTTCAGTGTCGCCTGCCGTCTTTCCGCCTCTTGGATGAAGTACTCTCGGTTTGTGAATGGTGAATCACAGAACCTCCTCTCGCTAGCGAATAACACTCTCCCGTAACGCCGTGTATCGTACAACAGCCTTCTTAGACGTACGAGGCTACCCTCCTTCTGCCGCGGATCGATGTAGGCTTCCGTCCGAGTGACCTTCCTAAGCTGACGGCATCGACTAAAAGTAGAAAATTGTTGTTATTTTCTTTATCTTTAAAATAAAAATAAAATAATAATATATATATTATTATTTAGTTTTTAGGCGACGTACTAACCGAACGACACGACGGTACTTGCGTCGAAATGACTTCTTACGACGGAACACTGATGTCGTTGGCGGCGGAGGTGTTGTCGGCCTGTTGAAATACCAAGCCTGCGGGCCCTGGCGAAGTGGCACCGTCGGGAAAGCAACGTCTCGGTGGGAAACCAGCGGGTTGGTGCGGATCACTGAAATATGATAAATCAAATTATTATTGCATTCCATTTATTATTTTATTTGTACTGAATAATGAATAAAATCCAATATGTGTACTTGCCTTGTCTTTTCTTTCTGCGCGATAAGAAAACCTCAATGGCGCGTCGAAAAGCTGAAAAATCGTTCATTTAATTAACGAATTAAGAGATTATTGCTAATATTATTTACCCAAAATTCCCATAGCGAAATAACTTTAAATAACCTTTAAATAAACTCAGAAAATAAATGCTCACAAAATACGTTACGACCGTCAGACGTAGTATTTGAACTAAATCAATAAACAAGTGCGAATCGACAATTCGTATGTATCCAATTAGTGTGAATACAATCCGAATGGATACCGGGTAAAACACGCAAAAAACAGGGTTCTATTTTATTGCCCTCTGTGAATAGCGTTGCATACAAAAACGATCTAATTGAAAAACTTTATTGAATGCAAATGCGAAGATATATCGTAAACTTTTACGACTTAAACACGCAAAATATATAAAAAAAATTAATTTCGTGGGTAAAAATAACATTGTATACGAAAGCATCTTATTGTAGAATTTCATTGAACGGGAATGCCGAGATATTTCATACAAGTTATATCCGCGCAGTTTTCCAATCGGGCTATGCAATTAATTGAACACCTACGGTACTTACGAAATGACCTTTCGCGTCCACTTTCGGTCCGAGCGAAATTACTCGGTGAAGGAAAATGATTCCTAAATGCATATCATATATGAATCGATTCGCAAAGAATCATTCTATCGGAAAATGTGCCGGTCTTCCCGCTGGGACGATTTGTTTTCGAGTTACGGCCAACCGAAGACGACACTTGTTCGACTCGGACATATCCCGGGATTTAATATAATCGCAACATCAATTGATCCCGTTCATTCAAATGTCCATACATTAGCGAGCGAGTTTTTTCACTACAGCGCTCCAGAAATTGAATGTCATCATGAAATGGCTCCACTAGAAAATATGTTCGCCTAGAGTTGCGGTCGGATGATGATTGCTCCACACGATTATTTGGACAGATATGCCGTTGAAGTTCACTTTCGGAGTGGAATGCACTAAAACACCTAATACATGATGTCTCGGCACATATGCGGTTGTGATTGTTTAAATGTTGTTGGAGATTTGATTGATCACTTGCGACCTCTCCGCAAACTACGCACGACGACAATCCACTACGATTCGGCGTTTCACGGATTCGCATTGTTGGTACCAGAATTGGAGTAATTACTCCATACTACCACTCCAGTTAGAAGACATGTCTTGCTTTGATGTTGTCATGATTGGATTAGATTAGTGTGTTAAGCCGTAACTATGAACACATTATGAACGGATTAAAAAAATTGTCGGTGTAGTAAGATTTAACACCCCGCCTGAAAATCCGGAAAGAACCTGCCGCCCTAATGTCGTCGGGGAGAGCATTAAAGAGCTTACACCCCATGTAGCATACACAGCAGATACCGGGGATGTAAAGACGGCAGCAAACGATGTGAGTGGCGAGTATTGTACGCATGGCCTATGCTATGATCAAAGTCACCACGATGCTTGTAAACAAAGCAAACCGCCTCCAAGACATACACAAAAGGTCAGAAGGGATTCAGTCCTGAAAATGTCTCTGCATGACTGGCCATAGTGTAAATGAAAAATATTTCTCTCAGCTCGCTTCTGTAACAAGAATACTCTCCCAACAGCTGAATTCATACCTCAATGAACACCATACTTCATTTTGGAGTAAAATTTTGCGAAATAAAAGGTCTTAACGACATCAATGCTGCAGGATTTCCTCAACTGATACAGAGCGTAGCAACTTCTTGTTAGGAGAATAATCACAAGAGATTTATTCCCACTATAATAATGACATAATTGGTTGAAACTTACCCTTGTGACAAATAAAGAAGTATTTCATTGGTTTTAAGAAACGTCAAAAAATAATCATTGAAATACATTCATTTATCAATTCAATATAAATGCAATAACTACAACTCTACTAGATTTATCAATTATATGAATAAGTTTATACCGTTTATGATGATATGAATGATATTTTTCTAGCACCACTTAGTTTATCGTTTTTTTATGCATGTAATACTCATCAAACAGCGAATGTGTTATTGACCGATTAAATATATCGAAAACTCACTAATCACTATCATATCCATTATTTTTTAATGGCGTTAAACAATGCAAACTTACAAATTGTTGTTCGAATACCCAATTTAGCGTATTGAGCACCCAAATCACACCGAGCACTGAGTGATGCGGGGGCTTAATTGGTGTAATTGCACTCTTAATTGATTGGTTGGGTGGTGTAATTGCACTCCTAATTGATAGATTGGGTGGCACTCTTAATTGGGTTGAGCCAGTGTCCACTTTAAACCACTATAGTCATCAGGAATATGAATTTGATGAGATTTTGGTACCCATTTCTTATGGAAACTACCTATGTTTACATTCATCACATTTCAAGTTAGTCTTGACACGTTTTTGCGCCAAGTATTTCAGTTTAGTATCCCTTTTTGTGATTGCCTTCTTTTCTCACTAAGCTTTCTTCTTTTCTCTTCTGTTTGTCGTTATATTTCTATATTTGATACTCTTTGATACTTCTTATCGTGCATTTCCTGAAATTTTTGTGATGATATTGCAAACAGTACTTTTTCGGTGTTTCGTTTGTCTTTACGTTTCGGCGTGTTTGGTAAGGTGAGATAATTGACCAGATCGGTACATGTATCTCGAGAGATACATGTATAATGAAATGCTATAAGAGCCGATTGAATAAAATAATTACTCTTACCTACAGACGAAAATCCGTTCGACAATTTTTTTTAGTTTAACCGCACAAAACCTTGTTTCAGCTCGTGGAATCTGTCACGCAACTAGTGGAAAGGGGGCGATAGCTGGCTTTGTTTGGGGTCGCCCACAGCGCTCTCTGTCGGAATCCCGTTACACTAGACCTTTCGCTTCGCCCGGTGCAGCAACTGTTTCTTTGTGCCCCGTGTTTCATTGTGCACCACCTTCCCCTACTCATGTTTGTTCTTTATTTGGGCCGTCAGCGCTAGATCTGTGATGCCATAGCACTTATGTCATCTTGTAATGAGACGAAAAAACATCCCAACTCAATATTACTATTATATAAAGACACTGAACTCTAAACTGAAGGGGACGCTTAGCTGCCATTTTCCAAACTCAACCCCTAACTTGACTTAAATTCTCTAATTTACTTGGCACGGTAGCGTTTGTCAATTCTCCGGTTCCACCAGCCTATATATCTTAACTCTTACGGAGCCTTAAGTCTGTGAGTTCTGTCTCTGAAACTGTGTCACAGAAGCTTGAACTCTTTCTAATTATGAATCACTATCTGCAAGTTAAAATCTTCCACACAAAAACGACAGGTCTATATTCTACTATAATAAAAATGTAAATCGAAACACTAAGGTGTATTAACAATATTAAAACCAAACGCAGAACTACTTACATACAATATGAATTCTAACTCCTAATAACAATTTCAATTTCTTAGTTATTTCCAGACGAGGAGGCAATAGTAATATAAATCAAATAAACTCTATTACATATTACTTACACGTTAAAAACGTTGGGAGAAGCACAAGACAACACAGAGTTTACAGAGCTGCCGCTCTTACGATACGTCTTTACATTCTCGAAGCTAAAATAGGAAGGAAACCTCCTACGGTTAGACGCCTAGTCGACCGCAACGCCATCTCCAAAAACCGTTAGGGTAGAACGCGGTCAGCCCGGCTACCCCGGTTGCGCCTGCGTTTGAACTAAAATTCACGCGCGAAAACCCGGCTCATTACAACGTGGTTTGCTATATTGCCGCCGCTCAGGTGGTTAATCAAAAATCTTGAGATTATGATAAAACCGCACATCACATGAACGAGGTCAGTCTTTAATGTATGTACACAACATTGTTGTAGCAGCAAAATGCATAGGTGTCCAACCATTGTTGTCCGCTACCGTAGAATCAGCTCCGTGTTCAAGCAGCCACTCAACAATATCGGATTTAGACTTAGGTGATGCTAACATATCTCTTTCTGATAAGCCACGCTGAAGTGTTTGGCGGAAGAAACATATCACACCCCACCTGTAAGAAGAAATAAATCCATTACTTATTCATATTGTTTTGTTTAATGTGTTTATTCAAATGTATTATCAGAAGACCTTACCTGCTAAATAATGATACGAGAAAATATTTTGCGCCTATCAACATATTGGTGGGCAGTTCTTTCATATCGGCAAAAGAGTAGTCCGCCGATAGTGGTACGACTTGGCCATATTAATTGTAACCGTACAATAATAATATTGTCGAATATCGTTTTACAATTACCCATAGCGTACATTGACCAGTTGGGCTGAATGTATAGATCAAATTTACATGGGTCCCTATTATTCATGATGGGTACGTCTTACTAACCTATATCAACATTATACAATTGTACACTGTTTGGTCGGAAGCATTAAAGGGGCTTATTGTGATGTAGGTATTGCTACGTTACCCACCATATATATTACACCGGTCCCTTCCAATTACAAGTCGAGCAGCAAGCTTATATCAGACGCACACATGCAACCACCAACACAGTCGAGGACATGGTGATGATAGTCGTGGCAGCGAAACCATGTTATTGTATAATAACATAAATACATACATATTTATTTACAATAATATTCTCACAATATTCATTCAAACACATAATAAACGAACGATATACCGGCAGTTCACATAAAAGAAATGTTTGATAGTCCAACGCATAAGTGTCCAACATTTGTTGTCTGTTAGCGCAGGATCAGCACCGTGTTTCATCAGCCACTTAACAATATTCGAGATAGACTTAGGACATGCTAAAAGAAGTTTGAAATAAGTCCTCGCTGTTGTCTTTTTTGCGGAAGAAACGTCCTCTGACAGGAAATAAATTCATTACTTATTTATGTATATAATTTAATATGTTCAAATGTATTATCAGAAGATTGATATTTGTTGATGCAATAAGAATATCAATCAACAATTCGTTCGATTGCGGTCTATACTTCGCCACCGGCTTCGACTCCATTTCGATGAAGACTTTTGGGGGTGCTTGGCCTAATATGGTGTTTTTGACATTTGGAAGGGGTACAAGAGTTGTATGAATCAGTACGTAGGGTTTCACGGCCAGAATCATTTAGAAAATGGTTCGCGAAACGTTACCTTAACAAATATTGACACACCCGGAAGCAATTTATTTTCTAAGTTGTATGAATGTCTGCCTCAGAAGAAGCGTTTGGGAGATCATATCTATTTTGATAGGGATGTAAAAGTTTGGGTCGGACAATGTAAGATGTGTATAATGACATAAACCATCAAAAATATTAACATTAAATAAAAACACGACGTATAATTTGACCGCAGTCGACAACTATTTCATCTGGATTCGCAATCTATGGTTGCAATCTACGCATAGTAACAGCGCAATTGAGAAATCCATATCTTGACAGTTGGGTTGTCCTAAGAAGACGTACAGTTGTTTGTAGAAGTTGCATTTAATATTCTCATTTTCAAAGTTAAATTGCCGATATTGGCCACATTTTCGGGTATCCGAAAAATAAATAGGATGGCTTGCATTCAAACTGGAAGTATGTACCTAAACACAAACAATCAACCAAGTGAATCCAACAGAATTCTGTAAATAAAATAAACAGTGCAAAATAAAATGGTCTACGATAAGACCTAAGAAACCAAATGTGCTCCACGGAACTCTAATAAAAAAATGGTATTCTGGAAACTATGCCCGCCTTCCACTGCGAAAGAGAAATGAGCGGGAAATAGCTGGGTGAACGGAGTAAAATAGTTTTCCTACACGATGCGAAAATGTCATTTTCGCGTCTCTATGGAGACACGAAAGATGATATTTGCCACCCAGCTCCAGCCCGGCCTATAATGAACACTTTCCAGCGCTAGCCACGAAAATGTATTAACTCCGTCCAATCAAAATACAGTTTTCGATTCGGTTTGACGTTTTTGATTAAAACATCAACGGATTTTATTTTTCAAAAGCCAATATGTCTGAGATTAGTCTTTAGAAACGGGTCATTCCATTACGATATTGTTGTGTAGGATAAAAAATTATGTGTGCACCTCGCCCAGAAAGTGGCTTTCCGGGCCTCAAGAAGTGCCCCCCCCCCAATCTTCTCTCTACAAATACAGTAATAGGCTCTAACTTAATTTCTGTAACAAACCTATCTTTATGGTTGCTGTACGATGTTCTCTAAACTTTATTGCGGCTTTTGTCTTAACACAGTCGTTAATTATTGCATTCCCTGTTTCAAAGCCTTTTAAAATCCTATTGAAATTTTTTATCCGAGTGAATCATAAATTTAACAAATAATTTACAATATAAATCAAATAATTTGTGCGGTCCGGTTAGGTCCGGTTAGTTTGGTTAGGTGCAGCGTAAATTTTTGTCTATATCTGCGTTAGTACGTGGATTTTTTTACCGGTGGTTGTCTCCCTTAGTGCTGCTTCGTGCAGACACTGCGAGTCCGTGTCCTGGTCTCCGTCTCCTCTGATGTTAAGTCCGTGTGCTGGTGGCCGTCTCCTTCTCTGGTGTCTCCCTTAGTGTCCGTGTCCGTGTGTCCGTCTCCGTCTAGGTTAGTTTTCTAAGATATCGATGATCGTAAAAAATACCTATATACAGACGATTCCGCTTAATTGGGCCACCGCTTAATTGGGGCAGTCGCTTATTTGGGCCAAATCTCAAAGAACAAAAACGAAACCAAGGAACCAGCAGTAAATTTACATTTTACATAAACTCTAATAATTTTACCAACACCTCCATACTTTCATCCAATGTATAATAATAATCATATAAATCTATTGTCGGGGCCGCATACCGATATTCAGTGCTGACCGTATACTGGTAAATCTCCTTTATGTTTTTATGCACAAAAAAATAGTTGAAATACTTCATATATGGTTCAATTTTAAACATGTCAATCTCAAATCGGAAAGTCGAATTGTACCAAATATTACTGTCTAAAATAAGAGATATAGGAGCATGTGGATACTTAAATAAGAACCTTTAGAGGAGGGGATCACGCGTTCCTCGTAATTCTGCCCCTTTTGTATCAAATCTATGCTCATCCCCGTCGACTGAGACAGGATGTAGTCGATCTTGCACCCCCTGTCGTACGCAAATGTTCCACGGGCTAGAGCAACTTTCCACCAGTTCTTCACCTCCATGTCCTGCACGTCCCGGCTGCGAAAGATCTTCACTTGGGCACTTGTAGATTGATAGATTTGTCCAGTGGGCTGCTGGAATTTCTTGGATGGGCTACACCTGGCGAGAAGTGTGTCTTCGATGCTCTCGTGCCGCGATGAGCCTGGAGCATTGGCAGCGTCCGCCCGTCCAGTTGCAGTCGTGAACGACGTGCTTTTGGTGTTTTGATGTTGCGTGACGACGAAGATGTTACCTTTGTAGTCGTTTGCTTGAATTCTAGAAATAATTGCCGAAATTCCTCGGGTGGTAACGCGGAGGATGTCGTCCCAACACGGCGGGACAGAACCTGTGCTGCCAACCTGACATTTATTTTCTTCATCCGGTTTGTCAGACTGTTTAACATCTTGGTATCGTAGTCCCCAACATCCAACTCGTATATCTTCTCGGTATAATAAAAACAATACATCCTATTCTAATACAACATATTTTGAGAAAAATAAATATATATTACAAAAAAACAATAATACACAATACTAATAAAAATAATACTACAAATACAATAACAGCCTCTAACTTAATTTCTTTAACGAATTAATCTTTATGGTTGCAGCACGATGCTTTCTAAACTTTATTGCTGCTTTCGTCTTAACACAATCGTTAATCAGCGCTTTCCTAGTTTCCAAGCCTTTTAAAATCTTATTGACATTTTTTATCCAAGTGTGAACCATAAATTTAACAAATAATTTACAGAATAAATCAAATAATTTGTGCTCAGCCCACATTGAAACGATACAATACTCTTAAGTCCGCTTAGATGCCGCATCATTTTTTTTTTATATTTGCTTTGCACGAAATACGTGGTAGTACATCATGTACAATTCTTATGCACGTCCCAAATAATTTAATAAAAATTGAATTGGGCCGCAACAATGAATTTTGTGCATATGCTCCAGCCTCAATTAAATCATGCTCCTCTAATTGTACATCAGATAGCAAGTCTGCTTTACATGTCTGGCATCGTACTGTCTACAGTAGCCTCTTAGCCATATAACCTGCAATGTAAGCATGTTGCCTGACTGCCCAATAGTTTGGTCTGGTTGGTGTAACAATGAGTTCTTCAACGTCACTTTTATCACCAGCTGTATCGTCCACGCTATCTCCCTTTAATAAGAGTCGTTGGGCCGACTTTATAAATGGTTCGCAATTATCTGTTGCGCAATTCGCACCAGGTGAATGTTGCGATGAATAATTGTTTATAATTAATGTCCTATAACTGTGCTTGAAAGATGTGCAACATGCACTATTTCTATTTCTAAGAATAGTTAAAGTACATAATGCAGTCAATAAGCAGAAAATACTAACCATTTCTGGCAAATCCCCGTATAATGGATCCAACACGGCGGGACAGAACCTGTGCTGCTAACCTGACATTCATTTTTTTCATCCGGTTTGGGTAGATGTGTGCATCTGTCAGTCTGTTTAACATTTTGGTATCGTAGTCCCCAACATCCAACTCATATATCCTCTGGACATCTTTGAAAGATGCTGTGTGGGTCTCACCATTCATTACAAAAGTTATATCATATTTCATAAAATTATTCCTCATTCCCTTTAGGAGATGTGGGGTTCGTATAATGGAAATATTTTCCTCTCCATTTGATCGCTAATTGTTGCAATAACATGCAACCCAATACTTTGGCATTCTCTTACAACTTCTGTGATATTTCTTTTTAAATCGGCTGCATGCTCCGAAAAATAACAGGTGACGGACTGCTTCCACTTTCTATGCAATCCGCGGAGCATAAAAACTATGGCATGGTCTGCAAGGTTTTCCCTTTTTCCCATTCCACAATCTAGGAAGCCATCTATGCTATCAGCCTTACTATCGTATGCCAAACCTGGTTGCAATGACATTTCGTCGAAAAGAAGACAGCAGTATCGATCTAATTCAGCCATTTCTTGTACTTCCTCTTTCAGAGCTTCCATCAGATGACGATTAACCCCAGTGTCAAATGGAACTTTGTTCAAAATCTCCATGAGCGTCCTCCTGCTCGGGAGAGCAAAAGTCCTCCGCAACAGCCGATAAGCTTTTGGTCCAAGTTTGAAAAGCGATAATGCGTAAATCTTATCTCCCAAGTTGTAACGACGTCCCCGTGGATCTTTCGGCTGTTTTTACAGTTGGCACCGGTGGCACATGATGAATTTATACGTGGTATTATTTACTGTACTTGTCAGAAAATCTTCCGTCATTGAAAACTTAACTGCCTTCGTAATCCTGCGTTGGGTTACATGTTTTCTGTACTTTTCTGCACTACGTTTATACAGGGAGGCAAGTCGGTATAACTCGCTGTTGGCAACAAATGCTTTTTTTTGTGACACACCGGCAGTCTTCACGAGGGAATCTATAGAAACAAATAAAATAACATTAGTTATTTTAATACGTTTAATAATAATATGGATTACAGATACGATTAAAATTAAATAACGAATATAAACAAACATTGTGGTTATTATGTGACAACGTGTATATGTATAGCATGAACGTGTCAGTTCTGCCGCATAATCTTGGTATGGTAGTTTCCTGAGGTAGTCTACAATTACAATCCTATTAAGTATCGCAAATAAAATCATCATCCTATTCATCATTGCTGTCCTGTTGAAAACTGAAAAATACAAATATAATACAAATAAAAACGTGGTCTTCTGCAATTTCTTCCTCTTCATCATCATTGCTGTCCTGTTGAAACCTGAAAACTATAATTTAAATATAAATATTATAAAAATAAATATATAATGCAAATAAAAACATTATCTTCTACAATGGTTTCTTCCTCCTCATCCTCCTCATCACTGCTGTTCTGTTGCAATGTTATTACAATGGGTTCTTGTGTTCTTTCCATTTGTTGTTCTATTCTCCACCATTCCATAATTTCCTTCTCCGAGTGGCCTATACATCTACTCCACTGTTCTCCAGTCATATCATCAAAACCTTATCGTCCCCATATCCGTCTCTGCCCATGTATTTATTATAATATCCCTTGCAATTTGCCCATACTAATTCAATGGGGCTAAACTGGCAGTGATAAGGTGGTAATCGGAGTACTTTATGGCCCCATTCGTTAGCGATTTCATCCACTTCATATACTTTACAAGCTGGATAATTTTTAGTCAATGCATATAACTCTGTCTAACATGTCCGGATTAAATGCAATATTTTTCGAGTTTAGATATTGTACCAGCTCTTCCTTACGCCAACTGGCAGTTGGCAGTTTTTCCTTCAGTCTGGAGTGGTATGACGCAATATCGAGAACTATCAAACTCGGTCTGTCTAAATTAGGAAGGAACTGCTCCGTAAACCATTTTGTAAATAAATCTGCATTCATGTTATCATGGTAATCGGCCTTTTTCGACGTGGATGAAAATATTAATTCTGCACCGTTATAAATCCGTCACTATTGCCAGCATGCAAAACTATGTACCTACAAAGAGTTTATATTAAAATTTGAGTTTACAATCTACGTTTTAAATAAAATCCACCTTTTCCCTTCTCCGAAGGGTTTTTTCTAATTGATTTCTTATCACCATGCCAGCTTCTTCTAGCAGAACCTCGTGCAAAAATCCACGTCTCATCTAAAAATACAGGATTAAATACCTCATTTGCTTTGTTTGATGTGTACTCCCTTAAAAATGTTGCTCTTAAGGGGGAGGTAAGGTTTTAAAGGTAATAAAAAGCATATTAACAAATATTACATATTATTTTTTTGAGATATGGATAATGTTGGTTTATTTATTAGACTTCTTTGTTTTGTGCCCTAAAATCAAAAAATATGTTTTTCTCTGATGATACTGAATGAAGCTAAAACAAACCATCTGATTGTTCGTGGCGCGAAATGTGTGTGTTCCCATCAACTATATATTGGATACAATATTTACAGAATCCTTTACCATCCTTTTCTGTTAGAAAATCAAATTCTTTCTCTCACTGCTTTTTGTACCTTTGTTTGTAAGATTTGTATGACGATGCTGATTCAACATTTTCGGCACATGCAGTTGTAGGTACTGGGCTGACTTCTATTGGGACATTGGGGTTAATATCGGGATTACAGTGTGATCAGAATCATGTCCGATGTTACCATCTTCATTATCCACGACAGCAGTGACAAGCTCGGGTGGCACAGAGGGCTCAGTTAATCTGGGCCTCTTAATCAAAAATATAGAAAACAATTAACACGATACAATTTCTTGAATGGCATAATAAATTTTAATACTATGTTACGTTTTTCAACACCAAAAATTCAATATTAGTGTTCTGAACAGTTCTTGAGATGTAATTACTGTATGTAGATTATAGGTGGGCACCGACTCCACTCAATTACCAGCGGCACCCAAGTGCCAGCCAATTAATCGATTAAGAGTGCAATTACACCACCCAACCGATTAAGAGTGCAATTACGCCAATTAAGCCCCCACATGACTGAGTGCTCGGTGTGATTTGGGTGCTGAATACGCTCAGTGCCACCAAATTAATCAATTAAGGGTGCAATTACACCACCCAACCAATCAATTAAGATAATTAATTACGATTATATATTTTTTTTAATTTTTTTTTCTCATTAATTATGATTAGTTAGTTTTCGATATATTAATACTAAAATAAAAAACTTTTTATACTACATATGAATTTATTTTATTTTTATGACGATCCATACATAATTTTTCCCTTCAACTCATCACAAACATTGATGAGCAGTTTTTGTTTATCCATTGCGATTACAAATGCGTCAAATGAAATTTCATCGTTGACGAATTTATCACAAATATTGATCCCAACAAGGAGTGGTCGTAGTTGGATCGTAATCTTTAAATCAGCGGTTAGTCTGCTGAGTGAATTCACTGCTCCTAATCGCGCTCTTCTAATCTGTAATTCATCCTGCCCAATCTCATATTTCCGACGTTGAATGTTGACGGCCAATTTTCTGTTTGCGTTGGATTGTATAGACATACCTATGATGATATAAATAATGATGTAAAATGTGGTAATACTAGACACAACAACTGTCGCACCACTCGCTCTCATGCTACTACGGAGGGTGTATTTATACAATACCTTTTTTATTTCATGTTGTTTGTCTTTCTCTATCTTATAGCTATTAGTTACCAATACACATTCCATCTCTCGTTGGGGTTATCACACTTCACAATCATATTGCAATAGGACGGAATAAAACACGAACAATTTACATACAAAAATCGTTTATTAAATTGTTATCCTTACATAGTATCATTACATAATTATAAACTAGTTCACATCTTTCGTTTGGGTGCTCAATACGCTAATTTGGGTACTCGAACAAAAATTTGTGAGTGCATTATACAAAACAATTAAAAAATAATGGAGGTGATAACTAATTATGATTAGTTAGTTTTCGTTATATTAATACTAAAAAAAAACTTTTTTATTTACATATGAATTTATTTTATTTTTATGACGATCCATACATAATTTTTCCCTTCAACTCGTCACAAACATTGATGAGCAGTTTTTGTTTATCCATTGCGATTACAAATGCGTCAAATGAAATTTCATCGTTGACGAATTTATCACAAATATTGATCCCAACAAGGAGTGGTCGTAGTTGGCTCGTAATCTTCAAATCAGCGGTTAGTCTGCTGAGTGAATTCACTGCTCCTAATCGCGCTCTTCTAATCTGTAATTCATCCCGCCCAATCTCATATTTCCGACGTTGAATGTTGACGGCCAATTTTCTGTTTGCGTTGGATTGTATAGACATACCTATGATGATGTAAATAATGATGTAAAAATGTGGTAATACTAGACACAACAACTGTCGCACCACTCGCTCTCATGCTACTACGGAGGGTGTATTTATACAATACCTTTTTTATTTCATGTTGTTTGTCTTTCTCTATCTTATAGCTATTAGTTACCAATACACATTCCATCTCTCGTTGGGGTTATCACACTTCACAATCATATTGCAATAGGACGGAATAAAATACGAACAATTTACATACAAAAATCGTTTATTAAATTGTTATCCTTACATAGTATCATTACATAATATCATTACATAATTATAAACTAGTTCACATCTTTCGTTTGGGTGCTCAATACGCTAATTTGGGTACTCGAACAAAAATTTGTGAGTTTGCATTATACAAAACAATTAAAAAATAATGGAGGTGATAACTAATTATGATTAGTTAGTTTTCGATATATTAATACTACAAAAAAAACTTTTTTAACTACATATGAATTTATTTTATTTTTATGACGATCCATACATAATTTTTCCCTTCAACTCATCACAAACATTGATGAGCAGTTTTTGTTTATCCATTGCGATTACAAATGCGTCAAATGAAATTTCATCGTTGACGAATTTATCACAAATATTGATCCCAACAAGGAGTGGTCGTAGTTGGCTCGTAATCTTCAAATCAGCGGTTAGTCTGCTGAGTGAATTCACTACTCCTAATCGCGCTCTTCTAATCTGTAATTCATCCCGCACAATCTCATATTTCCGACGTTGAATGTTGACGGCCAATTTTCTGTTTGCGCTGGATTGTATAGACATACCTATGATGATATAAATAATGATGTAAAAATGTGGTAATACTAGACACAACAACTGTCGCACCACTCGCTCTCATGCTACTACGGAGGGTGTATTTATACAATACCTTTTTTATTTCATGTTGTTTGTCTTTCTCTATCTTATAGCTATTAGTTACCAATACACATTCCATCTCTCGTTGGGGTTATCACACTTCACAATCATATTGCAATAGGACGGAATAAAACACGAACAATTTACATACAAAAATCGTTTATTAAATTGTTATCCTTACATAGTATCATTACATAATATCATTACATAATTATAAACTAGTTCACATCTTTCGTTTGGGTGCTCAATACGCTAATTTGGGTACTCGAACAAAAATTTGTGAGTTTGCATTATACAAAACAATTAAAAAATAATGGAGGTGATAACTAATTATGATTAGTTAGTTTTCGATATATTAATACTACAAAAAAAATTTTTTTAACTACATATGAATTTATTTTATTTTTATGACGATCCATACATAATTTTTCCCTTCAACTCATCACAAACATTGATGAGCAGTTTTTGTTTATCCATTGCGATTACAAATGCGTCAAATGAAATTTCATCGTTGACGAATTTATCACAAATATTGATCCCAACAAGGAGTGGTCGTAGTTGGCTCGTAATCTTCAAATCAGCGGTTAGTCTGCTGAGTGAATTCACTGCTCCTAATCGCGCTCTTCTAATCTGTAATTCATCCCGCCCAATCTCATATTTCCGACGTTGAATGTTGACGGCCAATTTTCTATTTGCGTTGGATTGTATAGACATACCTATGATGATATAAATAATGATGTAAAAATGTGGTAATACTAGACACAACAACTGTCGCACCACTCGCTCTCATGCTACTACGGAGGGTGTATTTATGCAATACCTTTTTTATTTCATGTTGTTTGTCTTTCTCTATCTTATAGCTATTAGTTACCAATACACATTCCATCTCTCGTTGGGGTTATCACACTTCACAATCATATTGCAATAGGACGGAATAAAACACGAACAATTTACATACAAAAATCGTTTATTAAATTGTTATCCTTACATAGTATCATTACATAATATCATTACATAATATCATTACATAATTATAAACTAGTTCACATCTTTCGTTTGGGTGCTCAATACGCTAATTTGGGTACTCGAACAAAAATTTGTTAGTTTGCATTATACAAAACAATTAAAAAATAATGGAGGTGATAACTAATTATGATTAGTTAGTTTTCGATATATTAATACTACAAAAAAAAACTTTTTTAACTACATATGAATTTATTTTATTTTTATGACGATCCATACATAATTTTTCCCTTCAACTCATCACAAACATTGATGAGCAGTTTTTGTTTATCCATTGCGATCACAAATGCGTCAAATGAAATTTCATCGTTGACGAATTTATCACAAATATTGATCCCAACAAGGAGTGGTCGTAGTTGGCTCGTAATCTTCAAATCAGCGGTTAGTCTGCTGAGTGAATTCACTGCTCCTAATCGCGCTCTTCTAATCTGTAATTCATCCTGCCCAATCTCATATTTCCGACGTTGAATGTTGACGGCCAATTTTCTGTGTGCGTTGGATTGTATAGACATACCTATGATGATATAAATAATGATGTAAAAATGTGGTAATACTAGACACAACAACTGTCGCACCACTCGCTCTCATGCTACTACGGAGGGTGTATTTATACAATACCTTTTTTTATTTCATGTTGTTTGTCTTTCTCTATCTTATAGCTATTAGTTACCAATACACATTCCATCTCTCGTTGGGGTTATCACACTTCACAATCATATTGCAATAGGACGGAATAAAACACGAACAATTTACATACAAAAATCGTTTATTAAATTGTTATCCTTACATAGTATCATTACATAATATCATTACATAATTATAAACTAGTTCACATCTTTCGTTTGGGTGCTCAATACGCTAATTTGGGTACTCGAACAAAAATTTGTGAGTTTGCATTATACAAAACAATTAAAAAATAATGGAGGTGATAACTAATTATGATTAGTTAGTTTTCGATATATTAATACTACAAAAAAAACTTTTTTAACTACATATGAATTTATTTTATTTTTATGACGATCCATACATAATTTTTCCCTTCAACTCATCACAAACATTGATGAGCAGTTTTTGTTTATCCATTGCGATCACAAATGCGTCAAATGAAATTTCATCGTTGACGAATTTATCACAAATATTGATCCCAACAAGGAGTGGTCGTAGTTGGCTCGTAATCTTCAAATCAGCGGTTAGTCTGCTGAGTGAATTCACTGCTCCTAATCGCGCTCTTCTAATCTGTAATTCATCCCGCCCAATCTCATATTTCCGACGTTGAATGTTGACGGCCAATTTTCTGTTTGCGTTGGATTGTATAGACATACCTATGATGATATAAATAATGATGTAAAAATGTGGTAATACTAGACACAACAACTGTCGCACCACTCGCTCTCATGCTACTGCGGAGGGTGTATTTATACAATACCTTTTTTATTTCATGTTGTTTGTCTTTCTCCATCTTATAGCTATTAGTTACCAATACACATTCCATCTCTCGTTGGGGTTATCACACTTCACAATCATATTGCAATAGGACGGAATAAAACACGAACAATTTACATACAAAAATCGTTTATTAAATTGTTATCCTTACATAGTATCATTACATAATATCATTACATAATTATAAACTAGTTCACATCTTTCGTTTGGGTGCTCAATACGCTAATTTGGGTACTCGAACAAAAATTTGTGAGTTTGCATTATACAAAACAATTAAAAAATAATGGAGGTGATAACTAATTATGATTAGTTAGTTTTCGATATATTAATACTACAAAAAAAACTTTTTTTAACTACATATGAATTTATTTTATTTTTATGACGATCCATACATAATTTTTCCCTTCAACTCATCACAAACATTGATGAGCAGTTTTTGTTTATCCATTGCGATTACAAATGCGTCAAATGAAATTTCATCGTTGACGAATTTATCACAAATATTGATCCCAACAAGGAGTGGTCGTAGTTGGCTCGTAATCTTCAAATCAGCGGTTAGTCTGCTGAGTGAATTCACTGCTCCTAATCGCGCTCTTCTAATCTGTAATTCATCCCGCCCAATCTCATATTTCCGACGTTGAATGTTGACGGCCAATTTTCTATTTGCGTTGGATTGTATAGACATACCTATGATGATATAAATAATGATGTAAAAATGTGGTAATACTAGACACAACAACTGTCGCACCACTCGCTCTCATGCTACTACGGAGGGTGTATTTATGCAATACCTTTTTTATTTCATGTTGTTTGTCTTTCTCTATCTTATAGCTATTAGTTACCAATACACATTCCATCTCTCGTTGGGGTTATCACACTTCACAATCATATTGCAATAGGACGGAATAAAACACGAACAATTTACATACAAAAATCGTTTATTAAATTGTTATCCTTACATAGTATCATTACATAATATCATTACATAATATCATTACATAATTATAAACTAGTTCACATCTTTCGTTTGGGTGCTCAATACGCTAATTTGGGTACTCGAACAAAAATTTGTTAGTTTGCATTATACAAAACAATTAAAAAATAATGGAGGTGATAACTAATTATGATTAGTTAGTTTTCGATATATTAATACTACAAAAAAAACTTTTTTAACTACATATGAATTTATTTTATTTTTATGACGATCCATACATAATTTTTCCCTTCAACTCATCACAAACATTGATGAGCAGTTTTTGTTTATCCATTGCGATTACAAATGCGTCAAATGAAATTTCATCGTTGACGAATTTATTACAAATATTGATCCCAACAAGGAGTGGTCGTAGTTGGATCGTAATCTTCAAATCAGCGGTTAGTCTGCTGAGTGAATTCACTGCTCCTAATCGCGCTCTTCTAATCTGTAATTCATCCTGCCCAATCTCATATTTCCGACGTTGAATGTTGACGGCCAATTTTCTGTGTGCGTTGGATTGTATAGACATACCTATGATGATATAAATAATGATGTAAAAATGTGGTAATACTAGACACAACAACTGTCGCACCACTCGCTCTCATGCTACTACGGAGGGTGTATTTATACAATACCTTTTTTTATTTCATGTTGTTTGTCTTTCTCTATCTTATAGCTATTAGTTACCAATACACATTCCATCTCTCGTTGGGGTTATCACACTTCACAATCATATTGCAATAGGACGGAATAAAACACGAACAATTTACATACAAAAATCGTTTATTAAATTGTTATCCTTACATAGTATCATTACATAATATCATTACATAATTATAAACTAGTTCACATCTTTCGTTTGGGTGCTCAATACGCTAATTTGGGTACTCGAACAAAAATTTGTGAGTTTGCATTATACAAAACAATTAAAAAATAATGGAGGTGATAACTAATTATGATTAGTTAGTTTTCGATATATTAATACTACAAAAAAAAACTTTTTTAACTACATATGAATTTATTTTATTTTTATGACGATCCATACATAATTTTTCCCTTCAACTCATCACAAACATTGATGAGCAGTTTTTGTTTATCCATTGCGATCACAAATGCGTCAAATGAAATTTCATCGTTGACGAATTTATCACAAATATTGATCCCAACAAGGAGTGGTCGTAGTTGGCTCGTAATCTTCAAATCAGCGGTTAGTCTGCTGAGTGAATTCACTGCTCCTAATCGCGCTCTTCTAATCTGTAATTCATCCCGCCCAATCTCATATTTCCGACGTTGAATGTTGACGGCCAATTTTCTGTTTGCGTTGGATTGTATAGACATACCTATGATGATATAAATAATGATGTAAAAATGTGGTAATACTAGACACAACAACTGTCGCACCACTCGCTCTCATGCTACTGCGGAGGGTGTATTTATACAATACCTTTTTTATTTCATGTTGTTTGTCTTTCTCTATCTTATAGCTATTAGTTACCAATACACATTCCATCTCTCGTTGGGGTTATCACACTTCACAATCATATTGCAATAGGACGGAATAAAACACGAACAATTTACATACAAAAATCGTTTATTAAATTGTTATCCTTACATAGTATCATTACATAATATCATTACATAATTATAAACTAGTTCACATCTTTCGTTTGGGTGCTCAATACGCTAATTTGGGTACTCGAACAAAAATTTGTGAGTTTGCATTATACAAAACAATTAAAAAATAATGGAGGTGATAACTAATTATGATTAGTTAGTTTTCGATATATTAATACTACAAAAAAAACTTTTTTAACTACATATGAATTTATTTTATTTTTATGACGATCCATACATAATTTTTCCCTTCAACTCATCACAAACATTGATGAGCAGTTTTTGTTTATCCATTGCGATTACAAATGCGTCAAATGAAATTTCATCGTTGACGAATTTATCACAAATATTGATCCCAACAAGGAGTGGTCGTAGTTGGCTCGTAATCTTCAAATCAGCGGTTAGTCTGCTGAGTGAATTCACTGCTCCTAATCGCGCTCTTCTAATCTGTAATTCATCCCGCCCAATCTCATATTTCCGACGTTGAATGTTGACGGCCAATTTTCTATTTGCGTTGGATTGTATAGACATACCTATGATGATATAAATAATGATGTAAAAATGTGGTAATACTAGACACAACAACTGTCGCACCACTCGCTCTCATGCTACTACGGAGGGTGTATTTATGCAATACCTTTTTTATTTCATGTTGTTTGTCTTTCTCTATCTTATAGCTATTAGTTACCAATACACATTCCATCTCTCGTTGGGGTTATCACACTTCACAATCATATTGCAATAGGACGGAATAAAACACGAACAATTTACATACAAAAATCGTTTATTAAATTGTTATCCTTACATAGTATCATTACATAATATCATTACATAATATCATTACATAATTATAAACTAGTTCACATCTTTCGTTTGGGTGCTCAATACGCTAATTTGGGTACTCGAACAAAAATTTGTTAGTTTGCATTATACAAAACAATTAAAAAATAATGGAGGTGATAACTAATTATGATTAGTTAGTTTTCGATATATTAATACTACAAAAAAACTTTTTTAACTACATATGAATTTATTTTATTTTTATGACGATCCATACATAATTTTTCCCTTCAACTCATCACAAACATTGATGAGCAGTTTTTGTTTATCCATTGCGATTACAAATGCGTCAAATGAAATTTCATCGTTGACGAATTTATCACAAATATTGATCCCAACAAGGAGTGGTCGTAGTTGGATCGTAATCTTCAAATCAGCGGTTAGTCTGCTGAGTGAATTCACTGCTCCTAATCGCGCTCTTCTAATCTGTAATTCATCCTGCCCAATCTCATATTTCCGACGTTGAATGTTGACGGCCAATTTTCTGTGTGCGTTGGATTGTATAGACATACCTATGATGATATAAATAATGATGTAAAAATGTGGTAATACTAGACACAACAACTGTCGCACCACTCGCTCTCATGCTACTACGGAGGGTGTATTTATACAATACCTTTTTTTATTTCATGTTGTTTGTCTTTCTCTATCTTATAGCTATTAGTTACCAATACACATTCCATCTCTCGTTGGGGTTATCACACTTCACAATCATATTGCAATAGGACGGAATAAAACACGAACAATTTACATACAAAAATCGTTTATTAAATTGTTATCCTTACATAGTATCATTACATAATATCATTACATAATTATAAACTAGTTCACATCTTTCGTTTGGGTGCTCAATACGCTAATTTGGGTACTCGAACAAAAATTTGTGAGTTTGCATTATACAAAACAATTAAAAAATAATGGAGGTGATAACTAATTATGATTAGTTAGTTTTCGATATATTAATACTACAAAAAAAACTTTTTTAACTACATATGAATTTATTTTATTTTTATGACGATCCATACATAATTTTTCCCTTCAACTCATCACAAACATT
The DNA here is from genome assembly GCA_964023965.1 of Melinopterus prodromus. NCBI lineage: Eukaryota > Metazoa > Arthropoda > Insecta > Coleoptera > Scarabaeidae > Melinopterus > Melinopterus prodromus. The sequence continues at coordinate 25,397,149 of OZ030393.1, read as the reverse complement.
GATGAGCAGTTTTTGTTTATCCATTGCGATTACAAATGCGTCAAATGAAATTTCATCGTTGACGAATTTATTACAAATATTGATCCCAACAAGGAGTGGTCGTAGTTGGATCGTAATCTTCAAATCAGCGGTTAGTCTGCTGAGTGAATTCACTGCTCCTAATCGCGCTCTTCTAATCTGTAATTCATCCTGCCCAATCTCATATTTCCGACGTTGAATGTTGACGGCCAATTTTCTGTGTGCGTTGGATTGTATAGACATACCTATGATGATATAAATAATGATGTAAAAATGTGGTAATACTAGACACAACAACTGTCGCACCACTCGCTCTCATGCTACTACGGAGGGTGTATTTATACAATACCTTTTTTTATTTCATGTTGTTTGTCTTTCTCTATCTTATAGCTATTAGTTACCAATACACATTCCATCTCTCGTTGGGGTTATCACACTTCACAATCATATTGCAATAGGACGGAATAAAACACGAACAATTTACATACAAAAATCGTTTATTAAATTGTTATCCTTACATAGTATCATTACATAATATCATTACATAATTATAAACTAGTTCACATCTTTCGTTTGGGTGCTCAATACGCTAATTTGGGTACTCGAACAAAAATTTGTGAGTTTGCATTATACAAAACAATTAAAAAATAATGGAGGTGATAACTAATTATGATTAGTTAGTTTTCGATATATTAATACTACAAAAAAAACTTTTTTAACTACATATGAATTTATTTTATTTTTATGACGATCCATACATAATTTTTCCCTTCAACTCATCACAAACATTGATGAGCAGTTTTTGTTTATCCATTGCGATCACAAATGCGTCAAATGAAATTTCATCGTTGACGAATTTATCACAAATATTGATCCCAACAAGGAGTGGTCGTAGTTGGCTCGTAATCTTCAAATCAGCGGTTAGTCTGCTGAGTGAATTCACTGCTCCTAATCGCGCTCTTCTAATCTGTAATTCATCCCGCCCAATCTCATATTTCCGACGTTGAATGTTGACGGCCAATTTTCTGTTTGCGTTGGATTGTATAGACATACCTATGATGATATAAATAATGATGTAAAAATGTGGTAATACTAGACACAACAACTGTCGCACCACTCGCTCTCATGCTACTGCGGAGGGTGTATTTATACAATACCTTTTTTATTTCATGTTGTTTGTCTTTCTCTATCTTATAGCTATTAGTTACCAATACACATTCCATCTCTCGTTGGGGTTATCACACTTCACAATCATATTGCAATAGGACGGAATAAAACACGAACAATTTACATACAAAAATCGTTTATTAAATTGTTATCCTTACATAGTATCATTACATAATATCATTACATAATTATAAACTAGTTCACATCTTTCGTTTGGGTGCTCAATACGCTAATTTGGGTACTCGAACAAAAATTTGTGAGTTTGCATTATACAAAACAATTAAAAAATAATGGAGGTGATAACTAATTATGATTAGTTAGTTTTCGATATATTAATACTACAAAAAAAACTTTTTTAACTACATATGAATTTATTTTATTTTTATGACGATCCATACATAATTTTTCCCTTCAACTCATCACAAACATTGATGAGCAGTTTTTGTTTATCCATTGCGATTACAAATGCGTCAAATGAAATTTCATCGTTGACGAATTTATCACAAATATTGATCCCAACAAAGGAGTGGTCGTAGTTGGATCGTAATCTTCAAATCAGCGGTTAGTCTGCTGAGTGAATTCAGTGCTCCTAATCGCGCTCTTCTAATCTGTAATTCATCCCGCCCAGTCTCATATTTCCGACGTTGAATGGTGACGGCCAATTTTCTGTTTGCGTTGGATTGTATAGACATACCTATGATGATATAAATATTGATGTAAAAATGTGGGAATACTAGACACAACAACTGTCGCACCACTCGCTCTCATGCTACTACGGAGGGTGTATTTATACAATACCTTTTTTATTTCATGTTGTTTGTCTTTCTCTATCTTATAGCTATTAGTTACCAATACACATTCCATCTCTCATTGGGGTTATCACACTTCACAATCATATTGCAATAGGACGGAATAAAACACGAACAATTTACATACAAAAATCGTTTATTAAATTGTTATCCTTACATAGTATCATTATATAATATCATTACATAATTATAAACTAGTTCACATCTTTCGTTTGGGTGCTCAATACGCTAATTTGGGTACTCGAACAAAAATTTGTGAGTTTGCATTATACAAAACAATTAAAAAATAATGGAGGTGATAACTAATTATGATTAGTTAGTTTTCGTTATATTAATACTAAAAAAAACCTTTTTTAACTACATATGAATTTATTTTATTTTTATGACGATCCATACATAATTTTTCCCTTCAACTCATCACAAACATTGATGAGCAGTTTTTGTTTATCCATTGCGATTACAAATGCGTCAAATGAAATTTCATCGTTGACGAATTTATCACAAATATTGATCCCAACAAGGAGTGGTCGTAGTTGGCTCGTAATCTTCAAATCAGCGGTTAGTCTGCTGAGTGAATTCACTGCTCCTAATCGCGCTCTTCTAATCTGTAATTCATCCCGCCCAATCTCATATTTCCGACGTTGAATGTTGACGGCCAATTTTCTGTTTGCGTTGGATTGTATAGACATACCTATGATGATATAAATAATGATGTAAAAATGTGGTAATACTAGACACAACAACTGTCGCACCACTCGCTCTCATGCTACTACGGAGGGTGTATTTATACAATACCTTTTTTATTTCATGTTGTTTGTCTTTCTCTATCTTATAGCTATTAGTTACCAATACACATTCCATCTCTCGTTGGGGTTATCACACTTCACAATCATATTGCAATAGGACGGAATAAAACACGAACAATTTACATACAAAAATCGTTTATTAAATTGTTATCCTTACATAGTATCATTACATAATATCATTACATAATTATAAACTAGTTCACATCTTTCGTTTGGGTGCTCAATACGCTAATTTGGGTACTCGACAAAAATTTGTGAGTTTGCATTATACAAAACAATTAAAAAATAATGTAGGTGATAACTAATTATGATTAGTTAGTTTTCGATATATTAATACTACAAAAAAAACTTTTTTAACTACATATGAATTTATTTTATTTTTATGACGATCCATACATAATTTTTCCCTTCAACTCATCACAAACATTGATGAGCAGTTTTTGTTTATCCATTGCGATTACAAATGCGTCAAATGAAATTTCATCGTTGACGAATTTATCACAAATATTGATCCCAACAAGGAGTGGTCGTAGTTGGCTCGTAATCTTCAAATCAGCGGTTAGTCTGCTGAGTGAATTCACTGCTCCTAATCGCGCTCTTCTAATCTGTAATTCATCCCGCCCAATCTCATATTTCCGACGTTGAATGTTGACGGCCAATTTTCTGTTTGCGTTGGATTGTATAGACATACCTATGATGATATAAATAATGATGTAAAAATGTGGTAATACTAGACACAACAACTGTCGCACCACTCGCTCTCATGCTACTACGGAGGGTGTATTTATACAATACCTTTTTTATTTCATGTTGTTTGTCTTTCTCTATCTTATAGCTATTAGTTACCAATACACATTCCATCTCTCGTTGGGGTTATCACACTTCACAATCATATTGCAATAGGACGGAATAAAACACGAACAATTTACATACAAAAATCGTTTATTAAATTGTTATCCTTACATAGTATCATTACATAATATCATTACATAATTATAAACTAGTTCACATCTTTCGTTTGGGTGCTCAATACGCTAATTTGGGTACTCGACAAAAATTTGTGAGTTTGCATTATACAAAACAATTAAAAAATAATGTAGGTGATAACTAATTATGATTAGTTAGTTTTCGATATATTAATACTACAAAAAAAACTTTTTTAACTACATATGAATTTATTTTATTTTTATGACGATCCATACATAATTTTTCCCTTCAACTCATCACAAACATTGATGAGCAGTTTTTGTTTATCCATTGCGATTACAAATGCGTCAAATGAAATTTCATCGTTGACGAATTTATCACAAATATTGATCCCAACAAGGAGTGGTCGTAGTTGGCTCGTAATCTTCAAATCAGCGGTTAGTCTGCTGAGTGAATTCACTACTCCTAATCGCGCTCTTCTAATCTGTAATTCATCCCGCACAATCTCATATTTCCGACGTTGAATGTTGACGGCCAATTTTCTGTTTGCGTTGGATTGTATAGACATACCTATGATGATATAAATAATGATGTAAAAATGTGGTAATACTAGACACAACAACTGTCGCACCACTCGCTCTCATGCTACTACGGAGGGTGTATTTATACAATACCTTTTTTATTTCATGTTGTTTGTCTTTCTCTATCTTATAGCTATTAGTTACCAATACACATTCCATCTCTCGTTGGGGTTATCACACTTCACAATCATTGCAATAGGACGGAATAAAACACGAACAATTTACATACAAAAATCGTTTATTAAATTGTTATCCTTACATAGTATCATTACATAATATCATTACATAATTATAAACTAGTTCACATCTTTCGTTTGGGTGCTCAATATGCTAATTAGGGTACTCGAACAAAAATTTGTGAGTTTGCATTATACAAAACAATTAAAAAATAATGGAGGTGATAACTAATTATGATTAGTTAGTTTTCGATATATTAATACTACAAAAAAAACTTTTTTAACTACATATGAATTTATTTTATTTTTATGACGATCCATACATAATTTTTCCCTTCAACTCATCACAAACATTGATGAGCAGTTTTTGTTTATCCATTGCGATTACAAATGCGTCAAATGAAATTTCATCGTTGACGAATTTATCACAAATATTGATCCCAACAAGGAGTGGTCGTAGCTGGCTCGTAATCTTCAAATCAGCGGTTAGTCTGCTGAGTGAATTCAGTGCTCCTAATCGCGCTCTTCTAATCTGTAATTCATCCCGCCCAATCTCATATTTCCGACGTTGAATGTTGACGGCCAATTTTCTGTTTGCGTTGGATTGTATAGACATACCTATGATGATATAAATAATGATGTAAAAATGTGGTAATACTAGACACAACAACTGTCGCACCACTCGCTCTCATGCTACTACGGAGGGTGTATTTATACAATACCTTTTTTATTTCATGTTGTTTGTCTTTCTCTATCTTATAGCTATTAGTTACCAATACACATTCCATCTCTCGTTGGGGTTATCACACTTCACAATCATATTGCAATAGGACGGAATAAAACACGAACAATTTACATACAAAAATCGTTTATTAAATTGTTATCCTTACATAGTATCATTACATAATATCATTACATAATTATAAACTAGTTCACATCTTTCGTTTGGGTGCTCAATACGCTAATTTGGGTACTCGAACAAAAATTTGTTAGTTTGCATTATACAAAACAATTAAAAAATAATGGTGGTGATAACTAATTATGATTAGTTAGTTTTCGTTATATTAATACTAAAAAAAACTTTTTTAACTACATATGAATTTATTTTATTTTTATGACGATCCATACATAATTTTTCCCTTCAACTCATCACAAACATTGATGAGCAGTTTTTGTTTATCCATTGCGATTACAAATGCGTCAAATGAAATTTCACCGTTGACGAATTTATCACAAATATTGATCCCAACAAGGAGTGGTCGTAGTTGGCTCGTAATCTTCAAATCAGCGGTTAGTCTGCTGAGTGAATTCACTGCTCCTAATCGCGCTCTTCTAATCTGTAATTCATCCCGCCCAATCTCATATTTCCGACGTTGAATGTTGACGGCCAATTTTCTGTTTGCGTTGGATTGTATAGACATACCTATGATGATATAAATAATGATGTAAAAATGTGGTAATACTAGACACAACAACTGTCGCACCACTCGCTCTCATGCTACTACGGAGGGTGTATTTATACAATACCTTTTTTTATTTCATGTTGTTTGTCTTTCTCTATCTTATAGCTATTAGTTACCAATACACATTCCATCTCTCGTTGGGGTTATCACACTTCACAATCATATTGCAATAGGACGGAATAAAACACGAACAATTTACATACAAAAATCGTTTATTAAATTGTTATCCTTACATAGTATCATTATATAATATCATTACATAATTATAAACTAGTTCACATCTTTCGTTTGGGTGCTCAATACGCTAATTTGGGTACTCGAACAAAAATTTGTGAGTTTGCATTATACAAAACAATTAAAAAATAATGGAGGTGATAACTAATTATGATTAGTTAGTTTTCGATATATTAATACAAAAAAAAATAAATTTTTAACTACATATGAATTTATTTTATTTTTATGACGATCCATACATAATTTTTCCCTTCAACTCATCACAAACATTGATGAGCAGTTTTGTTTATCCATTGCGATTACAAATGCGTCAAATGAAATTTCATCGTTGACGAATTTATCACAAATATTGATCCCAACAAGGAGTGGTCGTAGTTGGCTCGTAATCTTCAAATCAGCGGTTAGTCTGCTGAGTGAATTCACTGCTCCTAATCGCGCTCTTCTAATCTGTAATTCATCCCGCCCAATCTCATATTTCCGACGTTGAATGTTGACGGCCAATTTTCTGTTTGCGTTGGATTGTATAGACATACCTATGATGATATAAATAATGATGTAAAAATGTGGTAATACTAGACACAACAACTGTCGCACCACTCGCTCTCATGCTACTACGGAGGGTGTATTTATACAATACCTTTTTTATTTCATGTTGTTTGTCTTTCTCTATCTTATAGCTATTAGTTACCAATACACATTCCATCTGTCGTTGGGGTTATCACACTTCACAATCATATTGCAATAGGACGGAATAAAACACGAACAATTTACATACAAAAATCGTTTATTAAATTGTTATCCTTACATAGTATCATTACATAATATCATTACATAATTATAAACTAGTTCACATCTTTCGTTTGGGTGCTCAATACGCTAATTTGGGTACTCGAACAAAAATTTGTGAGTTTGCATCATACAAAACAATTAAAAAATAATGGAGGTGATAACTAATTATGATTAGTTAGTTTTCGATATATTAATACTACAAAAAAAAACTTTTTTAACTACATATGAATTTATTTTATTTTTATGACGATCCATACATAATTTCTCCCTTCAACTCATCACAAACATTGATGAGCAGTTTTTGTTTATCCATGCGATTACAAATGCGTCAAATGAAATTTCATCGTTGACGAATTTATCACAAATATTGATCCCAACAAGGAGTGGTCGTAGTTGGCTCGTAATCTTCAAATCAGCGGTTAGTCTGCTGAGTGAATTCACTGCTCCTAATCGCGCTCTTCTAATCTGTAATTCATCCCGCCCAATCTCATATTTCCGACGTTGAATGTTGACGGCCAATTTTCTGTTTGCGTTGGATTGTATAGACATACCTATGATGATATAAATAATGATGTAAAAATGTGGTAATACTAGACACAACAACTGTCGCACCACTCGCTCTCATGCTACTACGGAGGGTGTATTTATACAATACCTTTTTTTATTTCATGTTGTTTGTCTTTCTCTATCTTATAGCTATTAGTTACCAATACACATTCCATCTCTCGTTGGGGTTATCACACTTCACAATCATATTGCAATAGGACGGAATAAAACACGAACAATTTACATACAAAAATCGTTTATTAAATTGTTATCCTTACATAGTATCATTATATAATATCATTACATAATTATAAACTAGTTCACATCTTTCGTTTGGGTGCTCAATACGCTAATTTGGGTACTCGAACAAAAATTTGTGAGTTTGCATTATACAAAACAATTAAAAAATAATGGAGGTGATAACTAATTATGATTAGTTAGTTTTCGATATATTAATACTAAAAAAAAATTTTTTTTAACTACATATGAATTTATTTTATTTTTATGACGATCCATACATAATTTTTCCCTTCAACTCATCACAAACATTGATGAGCAGTTTTGTTTATCCATTGCGATTACAAATGCGTCAAATGAAATTTCATCGTTGACGAATTTATCACAAATATTGATCCCAACAAGGAGTGGTCGTAGTTGGCTCGTAATCTTCAAATCAGCGGTTAGTCTGCTGAGTGAATTCACTGCTCCTAATCGCGCTCTTCTAATCTGTAATTCATCCCGCCCAATCTCATATTTCCGACGTTGAATGTTGACGGCCAATTTTCTGTTTGCGTTGGATTGTATAGACATACCTATGATGATATAAATAATGATGTAAAAATGTGGTAATACTAGACACAACAACTGTCGCACCACTCGCTCTCATGCTACTACGGAGGGTGTATTTATACAATACCTTTTTTATTTCATGTTGTTTGTCTTTCTCTATCTTATAGCTATTAGTTACCAATACACATTCCATCTCTCGTTGGGGTTATCACACTTCACAATCATATTGCAATAGGACGGAATAAAACACGAACAATTTACATACAAAAATCGTTTATTAAATTGTTATCCTTACATAGTATCATTACATAATATCATTACATAATTATAAACTAGTTCACATCTTTCGTTTGGGTGCTCAATACGCTAATTTGGGTACTCGAACAAAAATTTGTGAGTTTGCATCATACAAAACAATTAAAAAATAATGGAGGTGATAACTAATTATGATTAGTTAGTTTTCGATATATTAATACTACAAAAAAAAAACTTTTTTAACTACATATGAATTTATTTTATTTTTATGACGATCCATACATAATTTCTCCCTTCAACTCATCACAAACATTGATGAGCAGTTTTTGTTTATGCATGCGATTACAAATGCGTCAAATGAAATTTCATCGTTGACGAATTTATCACAAATATTGATCCCAACAAGGAGTGGTCGTAGTTGGCTCGTAATCTTCAAATCAGCGGTTAGTCTGCTGAGTGAATTCACTGCTCCTAATCGCGCTCTTCTAATCTGTAATTCATCCCGCCCAATCTCATATTTCCGACGTTGAATGTTGACGGCCAATTTTCTGTTTGCGTTGGATTGTATAGACATACCTATGATGATATAAATAATGATGTAAAAATGTGGTAATACTAGACACAACAACTGTCGCACCACTCGCTCTCATGCTACTACGGAGGGTGTATTTATACAATACCTTTTTTATTTCATGTTGTTTGTCTTTCTCTATCTTATAGCTATTAGTTACCAATACACATTCCATCTCTCGTTGGGGTTATCACACTTCACAATCATATTGCAATAGGACGGAATAAAACACGAACAATTTACATACAAAAATCGTTTATTAAATTGTTATCCTTACATAGTATCATTATATAATATCATTACATAATTATAAACTAGTTCACATCTTTCGTTTGGGTGCTCAATACGCTAATTTGGGTACTCGAACAAAAATTTGTGAGTTTGCATTATACAAAACAATTAAAAAATAATGGAGGTGATAACTAATTATGATTAGTTAGTTTTCGATATATTAATACTAAAAAAAACTTTTTATACTACATATGAATTTATTTTATTTTTATGACGATCCATACATAATTTTTCCCTTCAACTCATCACAAACATTGATGAGTAATATTTGTTTATCCATTGCGATTACAAATGCGTCAAATGAAATTTCATCGTTGACGAATTTATTACAAATATTGATCCCAACAAGGAGTGGTCGTAGTTGGATCGTAATCTTCAAATCAGCGGTTAGTCTGCTGAGTGAATTCACTGCTCCTAATCGCGCTCTTCTAATCTGTAATTCATCCCGCCCAATCTCATATTTCCGACGTTGAATGTTGACGGCCAATTTTCTGTTTGCGTTGGATTGTATAGACATACCTATGATGATATAAATAATGATGTAAAAATGTGGTAATACTAGACACAACAACGTCGCACCACTCGCTCTCATGCTACTACGGAGGGTGTATTTATACAATACCTTTTTTATTTCATGTTGTTTGTCTTTCTCTATCTTATAGCTATTAGTTTACCGACACACATTCCATCTCTCGTTGGGGTTATCACACTTGCAATAGGACGGAATAAAACACGAACAATTTACATACAAAAATCATTTATTAAATTGTTATCCTTACATAGTATCATTACATAATATCATTACATAATGATAAACTAGTTCACATCTTTCGTTTGGGTGCTCAATACGCTACTCGAACAATAATTTGTGAGTTTGCATTGTACAAAACAATTAAGAAATAATGGAGGTGATAACTAATTATGATTAGTTAGCTTTCGATGATACGATTAACGGGTTGACTGACACAAATTGTCAGGTCGACTGACGCAATCGTTGGTTTTTATGTCAGGTCACCCATCACACACACCTGCATCACGCCTTCATCACACATTCACTAATAATCACCCCCTTTACTATGTTACAAATTAAAAGAACCAATTTACATAGTAGCATCTTTATTATAATGTTAAAATCATCACTACATAATGATAAAGTGGTATACAATCATTACTTATATACATACACATCACTAATTGATATCAGTTCATCTTTATAGTACATTTTACTTTTATACTTAAATCTGTAAGCATATACAATATTATGACATAAAATACATATAATAAATAAATTACAAGATACTGTTAGCCATAAATGATTAAGTACACACCCTATTTTATCATTTAATATACATAATACATATGTCAACACTCATTCTGATTCCTAAGCGTACACACACAAATCCATTCTATTATCACATATAATATACCCATTAAATTAGTAAATTATATAATGTCATTTATCTCCAATTACTTCTGATATTCACAATCAATTTTAAAATGACCCCAAGCTAAGGTTGACACACGATCATCACTAATATACCGCTTGGCATCATTGGGTGAGAGTGCCAATTTATTTTAGATTATAATTAGACGTATCAAATCTATGTAAATTTTCGCGCACACCCGCATATATATCATCGGTACTGATTGCTAGAGTGAAGCTATCAGTATCCATATAGCATAAACTAATTCTATCATTATATTTCGGTTTCAGGAAATCATAGTAAAATTCATACATCAATAATTTCGATAGATCTAGAACGGCAAAGCCGACATAGATTGGTTTATGATATATCTCATGTAACCGTCCCATGTGAATGGCTGAAAACGTCTCACTGACGGCGGCGATACTCTTAAAATTTAATCTAGCGATTAAAGTACAAACACCCAATTTATGTCGTCCACCCGCCTCAATGTCATCCCAGTGTGATTCCTTTTTTATTATCAAGATTTTTTCGGATGGTGTAATAATTTATTATTACGATGTGAGCAATCATCAACCTGATGGGGTTATGGCGTCACGTGAAACTTCTTTTAATTCAAACACTCTCGTTGTGACACAGTCTAATGGAATTGTGTGGGGTATACGATGAAATGTTACGAGATATTATATTAATGCACACCAAATTTCATAGCCATGGCATGGGAGTAGTGTATAAAAGTGTATAATAAATTAAAAATGGCGTCCCACCACCCAATTACCACTAATTGGCTACATCACCGAATCAATTAAGAGTGGGGTTCTACTACCATCTCCGCCACTCAATTAGCTAATTAGAGTGGTAATTAATCAATTAGAGGGCAATTACATCATCCAATCAATTAATAATACAATTACATCAATTAAACCCCCACATCACTGAGTGCTCGGTGTGATTCGGCTTCTGAATACACTCAGTACCACCAAATTATTCAATTAAGAGTGCAATTACACGTGGTACTTAATCAATTAGAGTGCAATTACAACCCCCAACCAATTAAGAGTATACTCTTACGCCAATTAAGTTCCCACATCACTGAGTGCTCAGTGCGATTTGGACTCTTAATTTGAATTTTCTACACCTGTCATTTCATGTTATCTCTATCTTTCTCTTATAGCTATTGGTTTACCGATACACATTCCATATCTCGTTATCACAATTCACAATCACATTGTAATAGGACGGAATAAAACACGAGGAATTTACATACAAAAATTATTTATTAAATTCTTATCTTTACATAATGTCATTACATAATTATAATTATACTAGTTCACATCTTTCCTTAGCGGACTCATTTCACTAATTTGGTTACTCGAATAATAATTTCTGAGTTTATATTGTACAAAGCATTTAAAAAATAATGGGTGTGATAACTAATTATGATTAGTTGGTTTTCGATGATATGATTAACGCGTTGACTGACACAAATTGTCAGGTCGACTGACGCAATTAATGGTTTGACTGACACAAATTGTCAGGTCGCCTGACACATTCGTTGGTTTTATGTCAGGCCACCCATCACACATTCACTAATAATCACCCAATCTACTATGATACAATTTAAAAGATCCAATTTACATAGAAGCATCATTGTTTTATTATAATATTAATACCATCACTACATAATTATAAAGTGGTATACAATCATCAATTATCACTAATTGATAACGCTTCATCTTTATAGTACATTTTCCATTTATAAATAAATCTGTATGACAAAAATACATATAATAAATAAATTGCAACATACTGTTAGCCGTAAATGGGTAAGTATTCAACCTATCCTATCATTTAATATACATAATACATACATCAACAATCATTATCATCCCTAAGCATACACACGCAAATCCATCCTATTATCACATAAAATATACTCATTAAATTAGTAAACTATATAATGTCATTTATCTCCAATTACTTCCGTTATTCACAACCAATTTTAAAATGTCCCCAAGCTAAGGTTGACACACGATCATCGTTAATATACCGCTTGGCATCATTGGGTGAGAGTGCCAGTTTATTTTGGAGCATTGTAAATAGGGTATGATTCACTGATTTGAATAATAGTTGTTTAACTAGTAATGGTACCCCATAAAAAAGAGAACGTGAGTAATCAAAGGTAATTTTATGTTTCACGGCTGATCTCCTTACACCCTTAACCCTCTTAGTATCATCACTTCCCATAACCCGATTCACATACACTTTTGATCGTAAACCAATAAATTCAGTCATTATACGTCCACAATTCTCATCCTTCATTAGGCCAGGAACGGCTTTGTTCTGCAGTGGAATGTTGAACTTATTATTAAGACTATAATTAGATGTATCAAATCTATGCAAATTTTCACATACATCAGCATATATATCATCTGTACTGATTGCTAGAGTGAAGCTATCAGTATCCATATAGCATAAACTAATTCTATAATCATATTTCGGTTTCAGGAAATCATAGTAAAATTCATACATCAATAATTTCGATAGATCTAGAACGGCAAAGCCGACATAGATTGGTTTATCATATTTCGCATGCAATCGCCCCATCTGAATGGCTGAAAACGACTCACTGAAGACGGTGATACTCTTAAAATTTAATCTTGCAATTAAACTACTAGCACCCAATCTATATCGTCCAGCCGTCTCAATGTCATCCCAGTGTGTTATCAATCTTACATCAACACGCTTATCAGTGTTCTCCATTGTCTTCCCATAGATAGCATTGTTGAATAACTTGTAAGAATCTCTCTCGAAATCATTTGTAGCATTCTGACGCTTGATTGTATTTAAATCGATATATGCCTTCAACCATGGTGATTGCTTAAATGTAAGGATTCGATTAATTTTCACAATGATAAGTCCATGTGCGATGGCATGTTTTAAATTTCGATAGTGAATAGGGTAATTCTTCTTATTTAAAAGATTTGCGATTAATCGAACGTCACTAGTGGACTTGCAGTGGGGTGGGAGCATATTCTCAGCTAGAAATGGTAAATCGTTGTGTAAGTCATGCAGTTTTTGAGGGTATTCAACATCAACATCTAGAATGAATCCATCATCAGCGAAATCTGAAATCTCATTCAATTTAAAATCCTCAATCTCTGCACAACTCATCCAGCGAAAACCGTTTAGTGGCATGTGTTGAGACATAGCCCAACCATAAAGATTGTTAGCATCCCAATACATCAAGTATTTAGACGGGGTATTGGGGTTATAGTTTGGCATATATCGATTATTAGCAACAGCATGTCTAAGAGAACATTGAGATATCCCTCCGCGAATACCCTTTTGAATAAATTTAACCATATCTATGTCGGTTAGGAGCTCCAAATCGACAGAAGTGTATTTTAGCATTGCGTCCCAACTTAATCCAGGAGCTGTATAGTAGTGTGCCGGATCGAGGTCATATGTTTGATGACATATTTTTCTGAATCGTGTGAATATATCAGTTAAAAGTAGTACATCAGTAGTTAAATATAACTCCGAGTAATCTTTGAGATTTTTACATCCAAAAGTTGTCCAAACATTTTGTGCATGAGTGTACTGCTCATCACTGATATCCTCATTAATCATTTTATTAAAAAATGCAGCTTTCGGGGGTAGTGTAGTATCATCCAATTTATTTGATGATGATAGATATTGATATGGGAAAACCCCCTTTTTTGTCAACAATTTGAATTTCATCTCTTCAGGTGCGAATTGTCGTACACTCACTAAATCTGTATCTGATAGATTATTAGCTAGTGAGTCGAGTGATGAAGCCATAAATCGAAATGAGTCCATAAACCGCAATTTTAAATATTTATTAACCAATTTCAGACCTTTATTAGTATCTCCAATCAACACCCGATCCACTAGAATTTTTTTACTGAAACTAATATATCGTTCCTTATTATTGGGAATCACATCAACATCATCATCATCAATCTCCGCTAACACTTTAATGAATAGGTGACTATCATAACCACTGAGGTTATGTAAAAATACTGGAATATGATTTGCGATCTTATAGTTTAAGTTACATACTGAGTGTGCTGCACCTCTAAACACCCCCGATAGGTGACAGTGGTCCCTTACTATAACATCAGTACTGATGAAACGGCGCCTACAGATAAAACATTGTGTTGAATTTTTGAAATTAGCTTGCTCTTCGGATGTCAGTCTACGCATTGGTTTCACAAATTTAAAATGCTTATCATAAATGGTTTTCACATCAGCAAGTAATTTTGTGATGAAAACTTTAGCGCAATCAGCACCAGTATAAATTTCGAATTTATCGTATGATGAATCGAAAGTGCAAGTTATTTTATATGCGAAGCTATATGGGATATGTATCTCAATCGCTTGCGTAGATGATATGGTTGGATCAGATTCACAACTATCGATTGGCTGTAATAATGATTCAAAGTCAGCGTTAATCACAAATGGTACCGGATGAGAATTACTATAATTGTTAAACCGTAAAATATTACCCGGTACGCTCCCACCAAAGAAATCCACCTTTAACTCCTTTGATGGTAATATCACTCTAATTTTATTACAGTCTGCTAGTCGATGTGTCTTCAATTTATTGATACTACTAAAAAATGTTAAACACCCATTGCAAATATGTAGTTTACCACCCCCGTGGTTGGGCACCTGATCATGTATTAATCGCGATAAATCTGTTATTAGCACAAAATGAGATATACCACCT
The DNA here is from genome assembly GCA_964023965.1 of Melinopterus prodromus. Classification (NCBI taxonomy): domain Eukaryota; kingdom Metazoa; phylum Arthropoda; class Insecta; order Coleoptera; family Scarabaeidae; genus Melinopterus; species Melinopterus prodromus. The sequence continues at coordinate 25,381,547 of OZ030393.1, read as the reverse complement.
TCGTAAATTTGCAATAAATTAACATGTATATCACGCTCATTATCTGTTAAATGTGTTGGCCCAACTACTAAATATCTACCTCCATCATTAATAATTTCATAGACATTGATACTAACATTATTTAATCTCTCAATTTTTGATATTTCACTTAATTTAACTGGAAAATTAATACCTGTCAAGTTGACTACTTCATCGTAATGTTTGTAACTCGTAGGACGATCATGATTTCGGTCAGCTGGGCTGAGAACCGCTGTTAGACACCAGGCGATACATTTGTCGTCACTGTTTTTGATGTTGATGCATGCACCCTTATTGATAATAGGTTGAGGTAGTCGGATGTATGATGATCCTCGAATTGCTCGATACTGGTTGATATTCACCTCGAGATGTGAAATGGCGAAAAATGCCCAGCCAGAATCACGCTCTTCAAAATTTCCACTCTGTACAATAATGTTATTGGACATTTCACTATAAATCACGCACAAATCACTTGATTGAGTGACAACCCTGAACTTAACATTAAAACTTTTCACACTCGTCACCACATCACAGTCGTCTTCATCATTAACATCTATGTCATTATGTACTCTAATGTTTGATTTAATGAATACTGCGAATAGTTCAATTTGCATTTTTAGTGTAGTCATACTATTTAAATGCTTATTTATGATTTCACAAGCTTTGGGTTGACACTTCGTCAGAAATTGGGGGATATCATCATCCGGTGATGCTCCGTCTATTTTATACCTCGCAACACGGTTTTTGAAGCATGTCTCGATCAATTTAACCCCATCCAAGTAGGTCGGTTGAACATGTCTCCTAAGATGACAATGCAAGGACACTTTTGATGGGAATGTATCACCACAAACATCACATAGATAGTTGTTGATTGATGATGTTGAATCCTTATCGGGTATATACTGCATTGGTGTGATCACCCTTTTAACTCCAGCTCCAGTTGCTGTTGATTGTCGTTTAATGCTATCATCACGCAGTGTAGTACAATTTTGCATACCTGTAATATGGTGTATACCTCCGATATCAAGTCCAACTCCAGACGATGTTGATGGTTGATCAAGTAGTGTATGGGTGTTGGGTTTTGTTCTTTTCATATCACTTATAAGATGTGGTTGTGTGATCATTCTTTTAAGATCAACGCCGTCCGATGCTGTATGCACACCTCCGATATTAGGACCAACTCCAGACGATACCGATGGTTGATTAGGTGTTGTATGTGTACTTGCTGTGATACTATTAGCATGTAGTGTCCTAATATGTCTACCCAGAGAGTCAGATCGAGAACACTTCACATCACAAAATGGGCATCCATATGTGTTGGTTGCTATTTGGTGGTACATGGTGGGTCTTTGACTGGTTTGTGGTAATTGTTGATGATCGCCTTGATGCTTATCTGTGATACTATTAGCATGTAGTATCCTAATATGTCTACCCAGAGTGTCAGATCGAGAACACTTCACATGACAAACTGGGCAGTCATATGTGTTGGTTGCTACTTTGTGGTACATGGAGGGTCGTTGAATGGTTTGTGGTAATTGTTGATGATCGCCGTGATGCCTATTTATAATGTGGCGTAGAAGAGTTGCTTTGCTGGTGAAGTCTAAGCCACAAATTTCACAGAACATGTTGACAACGTAATTTGATAGATGAATCGTGATTGTTGAACTGAAAAGAGTACTGATGTTAATATGGGGAGTCGCATATACTTATACTCATTCGAGATCGATGAATCTCACAACCCCACCCAACATAAAACGCCCTCATCGTCCCCCACCCCACATAATACGCCCTCATCGACTCCACTACACCGCGTTGAAGTAGGGGTTGCGCTATACTAGTGAGCCCCCACTACATTGAGTTACCATATGATTCACACCCATTGGTCTGTGGTGATATTTTCTACCCATACACGTTTTTCCACCACCACTTCCTTCATCGTTTTCTCATACTCATTGGTCGATGACAATCAAAACCCACAACCATTGGTAATTGATATTAAAATGACTTATCCCCACTATCATTCATATGATATATAATACCACGTTGTGCACAACCCAACTCAGTATATACAGCATTCTAGTAAATATTTCATCACCATGTCTTCAAGATTATCATCACTAGGACTCTGTGAATTGAAGCCTAAGCGGAAGTTGAGCGAGTTACCAATCGATGTACCGTTTCCGATCAAATCTGCCCGCCGTATTACATCATGTCTATGGCCATGCGTTCTACTCGAGTTTGATGACTTCATGACGTTCCTACCGAAGCGGATCGCCCAAGAGATCACCGATGATGAGATTTCCAAATTACATTCGATGTGTATGGTATATAAGGGGGAGAAAAACATTGGTATGCCTACTAATGCCCAATTATTATCGTTTGTTGAGTTATAATTATGTAAATGTGAAAAAATAAAATCATTATTACCTATATTCGACTTGTTTTTTATTTTTATATTTCTTTAGTTTCTGTTTTTTTTAATGTTTATAGTATTCCATAGCTAATCACATTTATCATCGAAAAATATTGGTGTACACACAGGTAGGTTGTTGTATTCACTTTCTATAATATTATAAAGATCATAAAATTTCTGTGTGATATATTAAAAGGGTTATAGTATGGAGATTATGAGTGTTATGAAAGGAGTAATAAGCGTATGATTATTTCGTTTTTAAATCATTTATTATTAAATTTCAGTGTGATAATCGTATGTGAGTTGTGTATTATTGCGATTATAATGGATATTTACAACATGATGAGATATTGGGTATAGATTATATAAATGTAAATTATGAATACACATACCACATAAATTGTTGAGAGAAAAAGATGAATTTGTGACTATCTCGGTTTTATTTCATTTATTAATGGACACCAATATGATAAACATGAAAATTATATAAAGATGTTGTAATGGATGTGTGTAAAGTGATGTGATAATAATATGTGTATAGATTACATGAAAGTGAATTATGAAATCACAGATTATATAAAAAGAAGCTGATAACAAAATATACATAATGAATATAATAAAATTATAAAACTATGCGATTATCACATTAGTAGAATATTATAAACATTATATCACAATCGAATTATGCTTACGGTTATTAAGTGTTAGATAATGGAGTTTATGCTTGTTAAGAAAAAAATACATGCGTGATTTTCTTTCACTTTTAAATTGTTTATTATTGGGGGTCAAAATGACAAACATATGGATGATGTATAATGATGGATATGTATAAAGTGATGGGAAAATAGGAATAGATAATATAAATGCGAATTATGAGAACACAGATTATATAATTATAAAAATGATAGAAATATTACATAATGAACATAATAAAATTGGACAAATTAGATACATTTATCATATTACCGTAATATTATAAGCATTACACCATAATCGAAAAATTAGTAGTACATACATCAATGTTATATTATCAACAGATTATAATGGGGTATTATGTGAACCTCATTATATAATTACAAATGAGATGCCTAATGAGAAAGAAATGATAGATGACATAATAAATGAATACAATATTATTGTAATAACACCATAAGCTACATTTGTTGACGGATATTCACAGTTAGATTATCAACCGCGAAGAATGTCCACCCCATGTCATGACTATGAAAATTGCTCTGCATTAATATAATATCACGTGACAATTCATCATATACCCCACACATTTCATTAGACTGAGTCACAACGCGAGTGTTTGATTTAAAAATTTCACGTGATGCCATAACCCCGTCATGTTGATGATTACTATCATCGTTTTTTATAAATACCGCACTTAGTATAATCACAACATCAATCGATCCCCGTTCACTCAAATGTCTACACATTAGTGAGCGAGTTTTTCCACTGCAGCGCTCCAGAAATTGGGTGATATCGTCATATGGTTCTACAAGAAAATATGTACGCCTAGAGTTGCTGATGGATGATGATTGTTCCACACACTTATTTGGACAGATATGTCCTCGGAGTTCACTTTCGGTGTGGAATACACTAAAACATCTAAGACATGATGTCTCGGCACGTATGCGGTTGTGATTGTTTAAATGATGGAGATTTGTTTGATTACTTGCGACGTCTCCGCAAACTATGCACGACAGTTCACTACGAGTCGGTACTTCACGCACTCGCATTGTTGGTAGCAGAATTGGAGTAATTACTCCATACGCACCACTCCAGTCAGATGATGTATCTTGTGTTGACATGATTGGATTAGACTACTAGTACCCTCTCAAATATTCAGTGTATATACTATGGAATCCTTAATTCAGGGGTATATATATATATGTTTTTTTTTTCCTCTGGTAGATTGGGGTGTAGTGAACATCCAATGGGTGCTGATCTATTTTCGTTGGGCGGGTTGTAGGGGTCGATTATAGTATTTGGGGGCGATTACATCTACCTTAAAATAGGAATGGTGATGGAACACATGTATTATCTTTTATGAAAAATATTCCTTTAATTTCGTCAAATATTCCTTTACTTTGTCACCAATAATTTTTATAGTATAAATATTATTGATTAGACAGTAATATGTTTTACTACAAAAGCCAAAATAAAAAAATATATTTACATGATTTCATTTTTTAATCACATTTAAAGGACCATTTAAAAATAAATAAGCTATTTCACCATCCGCAAAATCTTGATAATAAAAAAAGGACTCACACTGGGATGAGATTGAGATTGGGTGGATGATATAAATTGGGTGATTGTGCTTTAATCGCTGGATTCAATTTTATTAGTATCACAGTCTTCAGTGAGACGTTTTCAACCATTCAGATGGGACAATTGCATGCGATATATGATAGCATTGATAACCAATCTATATCACCTTTGCCATTCTAGATCTATCCAAATTATTGATGTATGAATTTTACTATGATTTCCTGAAGTCGAAATATTATAATAGGACGTGATATTATATTAATGCAGAGTAAATTTCATGGTCATGACAGACGATTATGTAGAACCCATTTAAACGATATGTCTAAACGACTTCGCCTAAGTGATTGAGTATCTACAACATTTAGTTTCGAAATTTTATCTAATTAAAAATATTTTAGGCATCATCAATAATGAACTATTTGGACAGTTTTATTATCGACCCTTAAGTGGATGGGTGATATTTATCGGTTCAATCCATGGGGAACGCGTGAGATAGCTACCCCGAACCGAAATGTCTAGACTCTAGACCACTTCGCCTAAGTGATTGAGTATCTACAACATTTAGTTTTGAAATTTCATCTAATTAAAAATATTTTAAGCAGCATCAATAATGAACTATTTGGACAGTTTTATAATCGATCCTTAAGTGGATGGGTGATATTTATCGTCTCAATCCATGGGGAACGCGTGAGATAGCTACCCCGAATCGAAATGTCTAGACTCTAGACGAGTTTGCCTAAGTGATTGTGTATCTAAAACATTTAGTTTCGAAATTCCATCTAATTAAAAATATTTTAGACATCATCAATAATGAACTATTTGGACAGTTTTATTATCGATCCTTAAGTGGATGGGTGATATTTATCGTTTCAACCCATGGGGAACGCGTGAGATAGCTACCCCGAATCGAAATGTCTAGACTCTAGACGAGTTTGCCTAAGTGATTGTGTATCTAAAACATTTAGTTTCGAAATTCCATCTAATTAAAAATATTTTAGACATCATCAATAATGAACTATTTGGACAGTTTTATTATCGATCCTTAAGTGGATGGGTGATATTTATCGTTTCAACCCATGGGGTGTGAGATAGGTACCCTTAGCTATCCTGATGAGATGGAAATTTGATACCATTAACTACCCCGAACCGAAATGTCTAGACTCTAGACCACTTCGCCTAAGTGATTGAGTATCTACAACATTTAGTTTTGAAATTTCATCTAATTAAAAATATTTTAAGCATCATCAATAATGAACTATTTGGACAGTTTTATTATCGATCCTTAAGTGGATGGGTGATATTTATCGTTTCAATCCATGAGGGACGCGTGAGATAGCTACCCCGAATCGAAATGTCTAGACTCTAGACGAGTTTGCCTAAGTGATTGTGTATCTAAAACATTTAGTTTCGAAATTCCATCTAATTAAAAATATTTTAGACATCATCAATAATGAACTATTTGGACAGTTTTATTATCGATCCTTAAGTGGATGGGTGATATTTATCGTTTCAACTGAATGCTAAATTATTTATATATATTTTTACTATAAAATAAATATGTTACATTTTTTTTCTCTTATTTTTAATAATAATGATAACTTTATTTACAAATAATTGAAAATTAATCATGATACAAATTTTTTAAATAAGTAAAAGTTAATTGAAATAAGGTAACATCAGAGAGAGAAGAAACAAATATTATTATTTAAAATATGAAGCAAAAAAAATAATAATCTGTCACTGGCATATACCACTAAACTGAAAAGCAGTTTGTGCGTGGTTTTCAAGGAACTAAATTTAATGTGAATAAATGAATGAAACTAAACAGATTCGTACCTCTTGAATACAGAAACGGCCCCAAACAATTCATTCTAATTTTATTTTAATATTTATAAAGGGTGAAAATGCCATGACCACTTAAAATGCAGTTGATTGAAATTTTTAACATTTAAGTTTTTAATAGCATAAATAAAGTGAGTGTTGAACGATCATTTTCGGCACTGAAATATATTTTAAAATTGTCCAAGGGAGAATTTAAAAGTAAATTTATTGGAAGATGTCTTGATTCTTAGATTAAATAGTTACAATTCATTTTTATATAAATATATTCATATATACTAAAATTAATAATTATCCTGTGATTTACTTTAGAATATATCTTTAGTTTAATTAACTAAATTTCTTATTTATTTTGGAATGCTAAATTATTTATATATATTTTTACTATAAAATAAATATGTTACATTTTAATTCTCTTATTTTAATAATAATGATAACTTTATTTACAAATAACCAAAATTAATCATGACACAAATTTTTTAAATAAGTAAAAGTAATTGAACTAAGGTAACATCAGAGAGAGAGAAGAAGCAAATATTATTATTTAAAATATGAAGCAAAAAAAATAGAAAATTTGTCAGTGGCATATACCACTAAACTGAATAGCAGTTTGTACGTAGTTTTCAAGTAACTAAATTTAATGGGAATAAATGAAGGAAACTAAAACAGATTCGTGTCTGTCGATTACAGAAACTGTCCCAAACAATTCATTCTAATTTTATTTTTAATATTTATAAAGGGCGAAAATTCCATGAGCACTTAAAATGCAGTTGATTGAAATTTTTAATATTTAAGTTTTAATAGTATAAATATTATGTTAGTAATTTTTGCCAGCTATGATTAAAATTATGAGATTTGAGTTATTTGTCAATTATAAAAAAAATAAAAAAAGCATGTTGGCATACTTTTATTAGAAAAAATAGTAAAAGCCAGTTTTAACCGCTATTTCATTTCGATTCACGAAAATGAATACGATATTTTTTGGGTGTGAACGAAAACAAAATTTTTCGTTTTCGTTCTGATAGGAAACGAACAAAATACTTTTCGTTTTTAGTCCCTGATATAAATATATATGATTGTGATATAACGAGGTTACTGGAAATTAGATTTGCTGTAATGTGTAAATGAATAAATGTGTATTGTTACGGGTCATCAGCCAATGAGCATGTGAAAACGATAAGTTAAGTGGTTGTGGTAAAATGTGTATGGGTGGGGTATCACAACACACCAATGATGGCGAACCATATGCTAACTCGATGATGTGGTGGGGTTAGCATACATCGTCGAATGAGGATAAATAGATGCAACCCCTATATTTGTATCAGTACTCTTTCAGTTCAGCATTCACGATTCGTCAATCAAATTACATCAGCCAACGAAAAAAAGTGTAGCAGTAAATTCATCATCCATCGAGTGACTAGTATTTACTCACATTCGGTTAGTAATATCATTAATCTAATATTACCACATTTTACATCATTATTTATATCATCATAGGTATGTCTACACAATCCAACGCAAGCAGAAAATTGGTCGTCAACATTCAACGTCAAAAATACGAGATTGGGCGGGATGAATTACAGCTTAGAAGAGTGCGATTAGGAGGAGTGAATTCATTCAGCAGGCTAACCGATGATTTGAAGATTACTGTCCAACTACGTCCATTCCTTGTTGGGATTAATATCTGTGAAAAATTCATCAACGATGAGATTTCATTTGATACATTTGTACTCGCAATGGATAAGCAAAAACTGCTAATCAATGTTTGCGATGAATTGAAGGGAGAAATTATGTATGGAACATCATAAAATAAAATAAATTCCTATGTAGTATAAAAAGTTTTTTATTTTAGTATTAATATATTGAAAACTATAAACTAATTGAAAACTAATCAAAATTAATTAGAAAAAAAAATAAGAGATATAGCCATAATTAATTATCTTAATTTATTGGTGGAGTGGTGTAATTACACTCTTAATTGAATAATTGAATAATTGAATAATTTGGTGCCATTGAGTGTATTCTGAACTCAAATCGCACTGAGCACTCAGTGATGTGGGAACTTAATTGGCGTAATTGTACTCTTAATTGGTTGGGGGTTGTAATTGCACTCTAATTGATTAAGTACCACGTGTAATTGCACTCTTAATTGAATAATTTGGTGGTACTGAGTGTATTCAGAAGCCGAATCACACCGAGCACTCAGTGATGTGGGGGTTTAATTGATGTAATTGTATTATTAATTGATTGGGTGATGTAATTGCCCTCTAATTGATTAATTACCACTCTAATTAGCTAATTGAGTGGTGGAGATGGTAGTAGAACCCCACTCTTAATTGATTCGGTGATGTAGCCAATTAGTGGTAATTGGGTGGTGGGACGCCATTTTTAATTTATTGGGCGGTGGCGGTGGCGGCGGTGGCGGAGGCAGTAACCACCTTTATACACTACTCATGGGGTGGACATTCTTCGCGGTTGATAGTCTAACGGGGAATATCCGTCATGACAATAATATTGTAGTATCTCGGAATGTGGCTCTTTTTGCGCTGAGCGGTACCAATCGACGCTTTGGCAGCCCGCCACGACGACACAATCGTGTTTTCCCAAATTTGGATTCATATATCTCTACTGTTTTCCCAACCACCCCTAATTTCTGGTCCAAATCCGCACTCCCCCAAATTAAAGGAACGTTGGAAACCCAGCAGTAAGTGAAGCCATAATTTGGTAAAGTGAAAGATGCGAATGGTCGAACAAGATTCCCTCTCGAAACTACTCTCTGCTGGCACGTGGTTCGCTTGCGATGTCCTTTCTGACCGACGTTTGCGCAGTGCCAGCGAAGTCCGTCAGGGCTATAAATAATCAAAAACACTAATTATTAAAATGCAGTTATCATTGCATGCTTGCTCAAATATTTTTGTTTGTATAACCCTGTACAATATTTGCAAGGCAAATAATTTGATTCATCTAAACTAGTAGCAACGTTATTTGGATCAGATGTAGGTCTGCACCGGCCGAATAACGTCCGAATAAATTGAAAAATGTCCCTGTTTACGCAGTAAATCTAATAACTGTTTCCTGTCTTTACTACCGGTTGGACACTCAAGTATTTTAGTAACACTATCTTCTGTTGAATGCTTTCTAAATATTTGTCGAGAAATATTTGTAATATCCTTATCACAATAAGCACAACGATCCCTCTTATCCCACACTCGTTCTTTACGGCGGCTTGTTTCAATAATTTGGGATTGTCATCCTGACGTTGCTGTTAAGAAAAAATAAAATTATTCATTATTAATATAAAGAAATAGAAAACAATTAAATGTTTTATATTTAATATGCAAATGTTCTAAATATTCAGAACAAAATTGTGCAACCAAACTGTAAATTTTTTGACAAAGATCTGCCGCATGTGTACGTGCTAAAATGCTTTTCGCCAACATAGTTAGCATTATGTACGGCGTCGCAGTAAGAAAATCTTGCCGTTAGGTCCAATTCCCCTCCACCCCTTTCTTGAATAAAAAAATTAGGTGATTTTTTTGCTTTAAAAAAATATCAGCTTAATATCCTGGGCCGTCGCTACAAAATTTACTCTAGATACAAATCTTAAATAAAAAAAATTACCAATCTGTTTATTTTGGTCGGTTTAGATGTAGGTTCGATGTTATCAACATGTTATAAACAAGTTAGAAGCGTTAGCAGCAGTAGCAGTAGTAGTAATGATGATGATGGCGATGAAAATGAAAGAGTAAACCAAGATGATGGCGAGGAAAATAAAAGAGAGAAACAAGATGATGGCGATGAAAATGAAAGAGAAAGAAGTTGAAGTAGTCGACGATGAGAACGATTCAAATTTCCAACCACCGTTTCGGATAATGCCATTTAAACTCGATCGAATCCCGACCAACTGTTCGATTTTGTTGACGCCGTCGACAATTATGATGATGATGAAGGTGTTATTACTACTACTCCTATTACTACTGACTGCTACTACTACTACTACTACTCCTATTACTACTGACTGCTACTACTACTACTACTACTAACAACAAGAGTGGCGAAAATAAACAATTCAATTTTCGACAATTTGCCGACGATGATCAAATACCGGAATTTGTTCAACAATTTGATGAATTAATGGATATTATGGCACCACAATCGATGAGTGATACTTCGGTCGAAAAATAAGAAGACTAATTATCTGATCAAAAGAATCATACCTAAATTCAAGAAGTCTTCAGTATTGGTTCCGTGCAATGTGAATAAACCAAAGATCCCCACCATTACGGAACGAACCTAAACACCGTGGATTTCAAAACGATATGACGCCAATTCCCATGCCGATTGTGTCGATTATTGATGATGATAAAGAACGAAAGACGCCGCACAATTCAAACACATTATCTTATGGCACAGTGAGTACATTGTACGAATTGTCGAAAGTGTTTGAAGAGGCCGGTATCCCAGAAGTTAAGAATTTCAAATTTGCGTCAACATAATATGGCATGAATCTACGATCGTTACACGCACAACCAGCGTCCGTATTTTGTGTGGACGTGCCAATTGTAAATCATAAATCTGATTTTGATTCTCACTTTTTGGCATACGGTGCCATACCGAAGCTCATGGTTGTTCCGGCCGTCCATATCGTTAAAACTCTCTATGAGATCACTAAACATCATTTTGTTAGTCGAAATACCAAAACAATTAATACTAATTTCGTAGAGATTAAAGACGATATGAATAACGATAGTCAAGATGACGATGATGATGGTGATTATGACGACGACGATACTAATGATGATAACCATCACGGTACTATTTTGCCATGGGAGAAATAGAAGCCGTAACTTGTCTTTATTAGTTAAATTCTTCAACCGATCTTATTAATTATAAACCGGAAGAACCACGAAGCGTCGCCAAGAACCGTTTGGCGTACATAATGCAAATTTTATATAATCTCGTACTACGCAAATTTCACGAGAACCGTCACCACATTATCACGTGAGTGTCGGTACACATGAAAATCCATTTTATGATTTTTGAATCTTACCTACATGGTCGGACACACGAGCAGTATGGTATTATCTCTTTCAGTTGTTGGGTATTCACGATTATAAGTGCTTACACACCTTGATGTACATCCTTAATGGTTATTATAATTTCACATACTACTTCAATGTGCAGTATATGTCTGTTAAGGCGGATACTACAGAACAGTTAGGTAACGTTGAAATTATCAAACACGAACTGTTGGACTTTTTCGGAGATCTATTAAACGGTACCAACTACTACTGTTTACCCGATCTCGTGGAGGAGAGATTCATTAAACACGCGATGCAATCGATTGGGGCATTCATTGTGAAGAACGGCTCATATAATGGTACCAACGGCCCAATACAACTCATCAATGCATATATCCCAATACAGGCAACTAATCCATGCCATAGGACAAGTTCGTTTGGGTCCATTGCCACCTACCAGCATCAAAAGCGCTACAATGTACTTAGATTCGTATATACGTTATTTGATAACGCACAATAATATGGCAATAGATGATTACGTATTCAATACGGTCGACGTTGAACCGTACGTGAATGTTGTTTTGAGGGTGTTAATAACGTCGGCATTAATACCAGTCCTCATCGCCGAAAAAAATCGAACGTATAAGGTGGGTATACCCGATCCCAATAGGATACATCAGCAAAAACGTGATACCGAGCAGCAGTTGGGTCGTATCGACTTGACTTTGACATTGATGATATGATGAGAGCATTATCGAACTTCGCCAAAGAGGAATTTGGTCATTCGGATAACATTTCCGATATCAATGTTGAATTAAAAGAAAAACAAGGATTATTTACATCAGAAGGTGTAAGCTATCGTCGAAGCTTGCGAGCGCGGCTCAAACTATAAAACAATCCTTAGGGACAACTTTGATGATAATCCGAATGCCGAGCAATGTCCATTCCCGAACGATGCTGATACAATTGAAGTCGATACGACTACGTTTCCCGCAAAAATACCTCATCAGATGAAACGAATTGGTGTGCGAAGACATTGGCACTATCGTACATTTGTACCATCTAACCAGACCAGCTCGGTCTAAGACCCAAACGATACGGGAAACAATAATAATAAGACTTGCCGTTAATTGGGAAGTTTTTTCCGATAAATATAATCGCAAAATAATGTATCTATATGAGGATAGAGAACGTGTTGGGACTATATATTTATCGTGTTATGATGAGGTCCAAAAGAAGGGATTCAATTACATGGACAACGATAGAGCGTTTGATTATGGCGGATGCGACGACGAGGAGGACAACAGCAGCAGTGAAGGAAAGCACGGCGATGATGTCACACAGCAATCTAAATCTGAGGAGGGTTATAATTTGGGAATTTCCACAACTAATCTTGTGCGATATTTGTATAGAGAAGGACTACGATTAAACAGCATATCGATGACATCTATAGAAATATCGACAAGTATCTGGTCTCAAAGGATGAAATTAACGATCTTGTTGCGGAATTCAAGGATGCTGTAAAAAATTTACATATAATTGACGCTTTCAAAAATAAGCCGTACCCAGTAGATGAAAAGAAAGATATGATGATGCTCAGAACATCATTAATTCCTATAAGGAAGAAAAAAGCGACGACGACGATGATGATGCTGATGATGATACTGATGCGACTAATCGTAAATCAGTTCCAAGAAAAGTTGCAAAACAAAGGACGACCGTTGCCAAGAAAAACGTACACCTTCAATATGACACTTTCCAATTGCCCAGTTATAACGAAATGCCACCAAACGTACAATTTCCATGCGGGCGGCGATACGTACGAACCAATTGTTGTTTGTTGTGTGGTGTTCCACAACAGAAGAAGAGAAAACACCAAGACGACGAACAATACGCTACAAAAAACAACAGATCCGTCATCGAGTGTGCATTCTATAATTCTGGGCCGAAAAGGACTTGAGCGAAGGAACTGCTAGACCGGTTTTGTCCAAAGATATACTGTTATGCATGTCTGGCATGTCTGGACATCCTGAACGGTGATACTAAATGGCCAAAACACTGCATCCCTAATCATTCGGGCGAAACGTTCATCGAACAATTAAAGAATCGTGTCCGCTCCCGATGGACCGATAGCGTTTCGATATGATGTGGATGGCAACAGACAGTATATCAATGGTAAATGTTTACCTACTGTGCATAAGGGTACAAAACCATACAGAGTGCCTATTGAATTTAGTGATTTTTCCGGACCTACGCAAGAGGCCCTCGATAAGGAGTACAGCATAACCAGCGGAATCATTCTTCAGATTGGCGGTGTCGTTGCTGGATGTAAAGGGGAAACTCTCAGTCAAGTGCTCTTTGAAAAAGAGATCAAAGGTCATTATTTATACATCCAGCAAGAGTTCACAAAAAACCCGAAGAAAAGACATTCATCTCGTTGATTAGATTCTTGATTTGTATTATGAATATGTGCCAGTATGTATATTATATTATATTATATTTTTTTGATTGAACTGAGTATGTTTTATTTCAAAATATTAGATCAGCACCTACTTGTAGTGCAATACATATGTAGATTCATATGTACTATGTACGTTTGTAAGTATAATCATGTCATACCATCAACTGACATCAAGGTAAATATTAGCAACCAATGGTAAGTATGTTGTATATGTATAGGAATCCTACTCCAAGATGTATCAGCTTAGTGAAAGTATTGGCAACCAACGGTAAGTACGTATGTGCGAATCCTACTCTATTGAAAACAATTATTGCGTGGTTGTGAATCGTTGACAACCCCACCTTCTCTCCCCACTCGTTCGTATTACACGCCAGCGCAACTACCTTATTTGTAACTACGACTACATGACGGCCGTGGCACTATAGCTGCAATCACAGAGTGCTGCAGTAAAATAATGTTCTCGACGCAAAATGTTAACAGCAGCAGATCCTCTGCCAATGTCGACACGTCGTCGTTTTTAATACAAAAGCATTACTCTCATGTACGCAAACGAAGATTATTGGAATCAACAAACTATTGCAGACAACAGGTATAGTATATTATTCCGTCGTCCATTACTAACACGTTAATAACAGTAACCGTACCCGTAAGTAACATCGGTTAATAACGAAGCGACAACTGTTGAAAAATCTGCAGCTAAGATGATGGCGGCTAAAATTGGACTAATGGGGGAACCCATCGGAGTACCAAAAGTCTGCAGATAAAACCGATCCCGGAACGAAAAGTAGGTATTTGAAAAAAAAAAAGAAACCTTAATACACTGAGAAATGAGGCAAGCATAAACTAACAATTTGGCTTGATCAAATCCCAGTTCTCCTCTACCACCTTATAAATAAGATCAAAGGGAATATTGGTAAACAAACTGACAACATCGAGCGATATCAATCTGAACCCGTCCGGAATCGTAATCCTCCTCTATCCATAACAGTCAAAGCTATCTCTGACATTATAGTCAGTAGTGTTGCCCAAGGAGGTTGTCAAAATATCAGCAATAAAGTTTAAGAGTACAGACTCTACATACAGATGTAGTTGATCCGTTAGCAGATATTATAGGTCTTAAAGGGACATTATTCTTATGTATCTTTGGCAGAAAATATGACTTGCTGTGTACTGAATTGCTTGTGTTCAAGAGCTTTACATGAATTTAACAAATTATTTAGTTTTGACTGCATTCGCTGTAACGGGTTCTTAGCTACACTAACATAGGTGTTATTATCACTCAACATTTGTAGGGCCTCTTCATCTATCTCGGCGCTCTCTTCACCATCGGTAACGGGAGAATACATACTTGAATTGAACCTTGTCAGCATGTCTGCAGAGGGTTCAAAATGTTGACAACAAGTTCCATTCACACTAAAGTGGCATCTTAGTAATAAAATAGAGTTAAGCATTGTCAGCAACATTTTGTTTCACATTTTTGTTTTCACAATGTTCATCACAGAAAATACTCGCTCAACAACAGCATTTGATGATGGGAACGAAAGCATTGTAAATGCCAAAGTTGATATATCATAGAATAACAAAATCCCCTGCTGCATTTTTTAATGTAATTGTTTTCTGCCAAAATTCCAACGCATTATCAGGTATATTGCCTGCAAACACTTCACTCCAATTAAAACTTAACATATTCCGATATTGTGTTTCCATATCCGAATGCTTATGTTGTTCAACAAAATGTAACGACAAGTCAGCAAATTTTGGTCGTACATGGTTGAGAATTACTGCGGGACTAAAATTTCTTATTTTCCCAAATACATCCAAATGTGTCGGTAAACGATTTATCAATTCTTTTAATAATACTTTAATAAACTCTTCACATTGTATTTTAACACTTTTAAATTCATCTTCTGGTAAATTTGATGTGTCAAGCTCGTTTTGAAATAGGTAACCTTGATCGCATTGGCTAATCTGTAAATAATTTTCGGAAAATTGCATACAGTTTAGTAGTAGAGTATAATTACCAGCAAGGTGAGTTATAATTGAACGTGTGAGTGGAAGAACAGTAATATTCCAAAAAGATCCTTTTCGTTAAATAAGAAAAAACTGTATATCTAAGAAACTTGAAGTTTTACAAAAAAACTGACTATTGTAAATGTGTAGACCTATGGGCCTTAAATATTATCTCAAAATGGGAAATTACACGCATTATTAGTTTTGAAGATATTTACTATAATATGTCATGGAATATTATCTTTCTTCCACTCAATAAAAAAATTTCTCAGAAATAGGTATAAATAAATGTTATTTTATTTACTTGTTGTAAGATAACACTTTTAACGAATATAGAAACGATAAAATAACCATTTTTAGATATTAGCACAGACATTTTGAATGATTTAAAGTCTCAGTTTCCTTTAAATGTCTGTTCCTCCAGTGTTTATGTAACCAAAATAGTTTAGTTTCTTCCGTTGTACCAGTAATCTGTAAAATAAAAAGAGGTCTCTAGGTTAGGTCAGGTATAATAATAACAAGATTATAATACGCATAATGTGTGACAGTCCTTAGCATAAAACCCCTTTGTATGCGTTTGTAGCTGTGTGTGTGTGCGTGTGCGTGTGTGATTGTATAATGTGGCAATGTTTAAACTCCTCATAATCCACCAAGTATTATTATTTTGCCTTACCTTCAACTCTGTAGGCAGCTTTTATTCATTGTCATCACTGTCAGCCACATCTGTAGGCAGTCTCAGTACTCCTTCATAAAAATGCTGGTGTTCTACGGGGATGTATTGTTTTACTTTTGCAATCGCCTCGATTTTCTTGGGATTAACAGGAGTTTTTCCTTTGTAAAGTTTCTCGTCAGGAAGCAAAATAATGTTATAATGCCCTTTAGACAGTTTGAACGTTGAGCTTTTGATGCCATCGATATACTCAAAAGCTCTTACACACCCGTCACTTGTGTAATCTAAATGCCTGTATTTGCTGATACTAAACTTCTCATTCCTTTTCACAACATCTGTCGACGATTTTTTAAAATAACGTGGCCACCAATCGTGGAAGTTCAAGATATGGTTATTTTTTACTTCCTGCACTTCAAACTTTGGTGGAGTTTTCTTGGCGTTTGCGATGATGTCTTCATACTCTTTAGGTATGTAAATGCGGTCTAGCCGCCGAACCACACGCTTTACAACAGAAAAGTCTCTGTCGCATGGCAGAAAACTGTGCCCTCGAACTGGGAAATAGTGGTGGATCACTACAAATCTTTTATTCATAGTTAAGGTCAAAAAGAGTCTTGCAAGAGTATGATTACGATTTTGGCCACCACAGGCGTCGCTAAACACGTGTAACTCCTTGACCTCTTCAGGAATGGCTTTGATATAATCCAGAACAAAACTGCAGACCTCGTTCGGACCTTTTTTTGCAACTCCCTCAGTATATGTATAAAAAACAGCCTTTCCACTGCCAATATTATGTATATTGAAGACAAAAAACCATAGTTTCCGGAGGTAAAACATTTCCTGGACAGGCATGAATGGAAGAGGAAGATTCTGCATATAATCAAAAGTGATAGCAGCTACATCTTTTCGAGTTTTGCAAATTTCTTCGATTTCTTTAAATTTTTTGTAAAACTTTTGAGCGCGTCTTTTGTGAATAAGTAATTCTGCCGCAGCCACTCGCTTTGCTACATCGTCGAGGTTTGGACTTTTAATCTTTGTAGACAGTTCCTCACACGTAGAACAAACATCTACCTGTGGCCGTCCAAACCTGTATCCATAGTTGGTATTGAAATGGTTGAGATAATACTCATATTTCACTAGACCTTTCAGTTCCGGGTATGTATCAATAAAAAGCTCATGCATCTTTTTCTTTGTTAGTGAAGAATCTAGATAGGTTACTGGGGTAGTGGTGTAATGTGCTACTTTTTTTGGGAATGACGAAATGTGACTATCAATCTTGATTATTACCTATGTCAGCGTCTAACACATTTCCTCTCTTTAAATGTTTACCTCTCATATCCAGGGGGGAATGATTATTTTCAGCCAATTTATTTAATCGCGCCACGACTGAGTTTGATAGAGCGTGAAGGCTCATGTAAGCTTTACGACATACCTCAGTGCGACAATTGCCTTTCATGGCGTTGTACTTGAAGGATGAAGAGTTTCTTTTTGAATCACCTGTTAAAGGGCGGTGTCTGGCCACCTCATGTCTGTCAATGAGGCCTAGAAGGTAAGTATCTTTTTCATTTTTAGGGCGCCCGTTATAAACAGTTTTTATTATAGCCTCTTTCTCCTCATCAGTTAAACCTCCCATACACTGTTTCTTGCAACCACAGTCTGGACCCGTTTTTCTAGCTTCTACTAGATATCCTTTGTGGGTAACAAACTCCTCTCCCTTTGCCCTACTTACTTTTTCCATTTCTTTTAAATGGCATTGTTTATTTACCTTGCCCCTCTTCCTTTTAGGCTGTTCTGTGTCAGATTCAGTGTTAGATGACATAGTTTAAACTAAACTTAGCACTTGCTGGTAAGCTCAAATGACTACACAAAACTCTAACAACTAAAACGCACGTAATAGAGAACACTATTATTACTATTAAGTACAATATATTACTATAACTAGCACAGCTGTTCGACCGGACTTTGTTGTCATTGCGTAGCAACCGCCGTCCTCGCGCCGTCCTCGCGGTGGTTGCTACGCAACGAGACGGCGGTAGCTACGCAACGAGACGGCGGTAGCTACGCAACGAGACGGCGGTAGCTACGCAATGACAACAACAGAAATAATGGTACACTACTAAACAATCATAGAGTTTTATGGAGATGAAAAACTTGATCTCTACTCAAACCGCGGAATATAGCAAACGTTTCAGCTTAACAGAAGGTAGGGCTATTGGCCGCAGCCGGTCAAAATCCAAAATCCAAAAACGAGAGAAAAACTTTCCGCTAGGAAAATCGGGCCGAACCGCTTCCGACGGGTCGTCAATTAGTGGCCCTTTTATTATTAGTATACGGATAAAACTTCAGCACGTCTTAAAGACAGCTTTTGACCACAACCTAACCTCAAACAACAAAGAAGTAACGACAAAACTAACATGCGGGCACTGTGGCAGACGAAAATACTACGCGAGCACGACGTCTGAATGGAAGAACAGTAATATTCCTGGAATGTTATCTTTCTTCCACTCATTGCAAACTTCTAAGCATTAGTTCACAGACAGGATGGATGGGAATATTACTCTTGATCCACTAAATGATAGACCTACATTTAAACTACAAAATGGCTATCTCAACTTTTTTTTGATTTTTTTGGAATATTACTGTTCTTCCACTCACACGTTCAATTGGTGGTTTCATTAGTTATCTTGCTAATGTCCATATTGTGGTGCTAATGTCTTTAAATGCTTCATAAACATCGACGTCTGATTTTTGAAAATATAAATTTAAACAATAAATGTTTTTTAATATAGGTTGCAAAAAAGTCAAAATTATCTTGTTTTTCTTTATTTTTAAAGGCATCGCATAGTAGTTTTGCTGTATGGCACCTTTCTTTGCAGCACTCAGTTCAAAAAAAGTTTGCACCTCCAAATACTGACCCAAAATTTTTTCGACAGGCCGATATCTTGATAGCCAGCGAGTGGCTGATAATTGACTAAGTTTTGTAAATTTGTTGTCAGTATTGATTAAATTATATATATCTTTATATTTGTTAATTCTAATTGTACTATTTTTGAACCAGTTATACGATTCCTTCAATATAAAGTCTATCTCGTCTGAAAATACTTCTGAGGCCTTAGAGGTACATAAATGTAAGCTGTGGCATATGCATTTAACTAATACTAAATTGTCTAGTTTTAAATTTGATTTTAGACGCGTGTTCAACGAATTGTTTTTTCCACACAAGTTTGAATGTATTGAGAAACGGCAATACTTTACACGGCGCTATATGTCTGAGCGCCGTGCTTAATCTAAGTAAATAGATAATAAAACAGGGTATTAATTTTTACATCTTTATTAATAATCAAAATAATAAAACATTAACAAAAATCTAACTCTAAACACAATACAAAAATATAAACGGCAAGCATAGGCCTGGAACATAGTCTATACATGCATATAGAAATCTATACAATGTAAAATAAATGTTTTCTTGCTTTTTGGATGGAACATTTTTCAATAGTTTCAAAGTCAAATTTGTCAGTGTAGAGGATATCTGCGTTTATCTTAAGTATTGCTAAGGAATTTAAACGTTCTTCGCCCATTGATGCTCTTAGATAGGATTGTATTCTTTTTAGTACAGAAAATGAGCGCTCTGCTGTACAATTCGTTATAACTATACTTAAGGGTTTACATTTTAAAAAATCATACCAGAAATATGCACACTGCTTACACCCGTCTCATCTACATTAAAAATTTGATGGCCTTCAAACTGAAAAGAGTTCAAGAGAGATGCTAAATTGTTATAACAAATTTATAGTTCATCGCGATTAAAATCTGTCACTCTGTTGATACTTGTTGCTTCAGGCTTGCGTATACTTAGCTCTGGATGACGGCGCATAAATCAGTAGAGCCAATACTTGGCACATTTTCCGGTTTCTTTTTTTAATGGACGTGAAATTTTATTTAGTTCGGCATACTCGAAAACCAACTGACGTATATTAAGCAGTGGACCAACTGCTATGTGGAAATGATTGTATAAACATGAGCACCAAAACTAATATGTCTTTGAGTTAAATATACTTATCATGAAGCGGAGGTGGCCGAGTGGATAAGGCGTATGCCTTCCACTCAGAAGTCCAGGGTTCAAGCCCAGGTTAGGCAGGGGATTTTTAAAATACTCCGTCTCCCCGATTGCCGCACAGACAAGCCACAGGCTTTGTGCACATGGCAACATCCCAAAGTATAATCATGTCATACCATCAACTGACATCAAGGAAAATATTAGCAACCAATGGTAAGTATGTTGTATATGTATAGGAATCCTACTCCAAGATGTATCAGTTTAGTGAAAGTATTGGCAACCAACGGTAAGTACGTATGTATGTGCGAATCCTACTCTATTGAAAACAATTATTGTGTGGTTGTGTATCGTTGACGACCCCACCCTCTCTCACCACTCGTTCATATTACACGCCAGCACAACTACCTCTATTTGTAACTACGACTACATGACGACCATGGCACTATAGTGCTGTAGTCAAATAATGTTCTCGACGCAAAACGTTAACAGCAGCAGATCTACCAATGTCGACACGTCGTCGTATTTAATACGAAAGCATTACTCTCGTGTACGCAAACGAAGATTATTGGATTCAACAAATTATTGCAGACAACAGGTATATTCTATTATTCTGTCGTCCATTACTAACACGTTAATAGCAGCAACCATACCCGTAAGTAACATCGGTTAATAACGAAGCGACAACTGTTGAAACATCTGCAGCTAGGATGATGGTAGCTAAAATTGGACTAATGGCGGAACCCATCGGAGTACCAAAAGTCTGCAGATAAAACCGATCCCGGAACAAAAAGTAGGTATTCGAAGTAGGTATACACTGAGAAATGAGGCAAGCGTAAACTGACAATTTGGCTTGATCAAATCCCACTTCTCCTCTACCACCTTATAAATAAGATCAAAGGGAATATTGGTAAACAAACTGACAACATCGAGCGATATCAATCTGAACTCGTCCGGAATCGTTATCCGCCTGACTCTATCCACAAAGTCAAAGCTATCTCTGACATAGTCAGTAGTGTTGCCCAAGGATGTTGTCAAAATATCAGCAATACACTTTGAGAGTCTGTATGTAGTTGATCCGTTAGCAGATATTATAGGTCTTAAAGGGACATTGTTCTTATGTATCTTTGGCAGAAAATATGACTTGCTGTGTATTGAATTGCTTGTGTTCAAGAGCTTTACATCCTCGTCATTAATCTCTTTGTTCGTCCGTAATGAATTTAACAAATTATTTAAACAAATATCGCAGATAGTCAGCATGTCTGCAGAGGGTTCAAAATGTTTACAACAAGTTCCATTCACACTAAAGTGGCATCTTAGTAATAAAATAGAGTTAAGCATTGTCAGCAACATTTTGTTTCTCATTTTTGTTTTCACAATGTTCATCACAGAAAATACTCGCTCAACAACAGCATTTGATGATGGGAAGGAAAGCATTGTAAATGCCAAAGTTGATATATCATAGAATAAGAAATCCCCTGCTGCATTTTTTAATGTAATTGTTTTCTGCCAAAATTCCAACGCATTATCGGGTATATTGCCTGCAAACACTTCACTCCAATTAAAACTTAACATATTCCGATATTGTGTTTCCATATCCGAATGCTTATGTTGTTCAACAAAATGTAACGACAAGTCAGCAAATTTTGGTCGTACATGATTGAGAATTACTGCGGGACTAAAATTTCTTATTTTACCAAATACATCCAAATGTGTCGGTATATACGATTTATCAATTCTTTTAATAATACTTTAATAAACTCTACACATTGTATTTTAACACTTTTAAATTCATCTTCTGGTAAATTTGATGTGTCAAGCTCTTTTTGAAATAGGTAACCTTGATCGCATTGGCTAATCTGTAAATAATTTTCCGAAAATTGCATACAGTTTAGTAGTAGAGTATAATTACAAGCAAGGTGAGTTATAATTGGTGGTTTCATTAGTTGTCTTGCTAATGTCCATATTGTGGTGCTAATGTCTTTAAATGCTTCATAAACATCGACGTCTGATTTTTGAAAATATAAATTTAAACAATAAATGTTTTTTAATATAGGTTGCAAAAATGTCAAAATGATCTTGTTTTTTTTATTTTTAAAGGCATAGTAGTTTTGCAGTGTGGCATCTTTCTTTGCCAGCACTCAGTTCAAAAAAAGTTTGCCACTCCATTGCATATATAAATTAGTAGTGTCAAGCTAGTATTGTTTGGGTTATTCGATCGGTTAATAATAACGCTAACTCTTTAATTTTAATTGCTATATTTCGGAACTAAATTGTTCCTTCTTCAGGCAAAACTACAAAAGTGCACAAGGTTCAAAAATTAATACAAAATGCCAATAAAAACGTTAATATACTTACAAACATGAGTTATATGAAACAGCACAAATTGAGAAACATTTCCACTATTTCTAACAAATTCAAACACATAAATCACGACATTAATACAATCATAAAATAACCACGTCGTTCAGGTCAATAGACTCCTTTTGGCGGTAAAAGGACAAGTTCACTATTCAGACCACAACCACAGGCATGCGTCGAGCATAACAACACACGGCGCCAATCTAGAAAATCATACTATCACTACCGATACCCTACGTCGGCTGTTACCACCGGACGTACTCTTATCGATGGCAATGATATAGGAATAAATATTACTAACACCATCCACATAATTTTTAAAGATTTACCATCAAATTCATATTGTACATCTACCAAAAGCAACCTGTTGTTGTGGTCTCTATCGGAACCTAAAACTTTAACATTTTCAAAGTTAAATATATGATCCCTACTGATGGAGTGCATTACCAAAGCACACCTTGTTTTTCCTGTGCGGCAGTCGCTTTTATGTAAAGAGCCACGGTTTTTTAGCCACTGCGAAGTAACACCAACGTAAGTGCCTTCGGAGTCCATACATTCGATGGCATAAAATACATTGGACATAAAACAAACATGCTCCTTATTCTTAATTTTTGAGAACACTTTATTCATTCTATTTGGATAGTGTAGAATTATTCTGAAGTTTTCCGAAATAAAGGGCTTTAATATTGCTTGGAGCTTTTCTAGGCTTTTCAGGCCTAACAGAAATAATGGTGGAGTATTTTAGTTTCCAGCTATAAATCTATCTCATAAAAATTCTGGTACCCTAGAACCGCCCTAAATCCAAATATTATCATTTTACCTATTTCTAAAAAAAAATTATAATTTTTAATGTTTGTTCGGCGACTCGTGGAGCCCAAAACTCTATTGTATCTTAGTTTGTATCACTAGAACTATCGTATAGAATTTCGTGGAACCCAGTGGAACCCAGATTTAGGGGCCGAGGCGCTATAAGTCTGAGCGCCCCTGCTTAAACTATGTAAATAGAAAATAAAATAGGGTATTAATTTTTACATCTTTATTAATAATCAAAATAATAAAACATTAACAAAAATCAAATTCTAAACACAATACAAAAATATAAACGGCAAGCATAGGCCTGGAACATAAAAGTCTAGACATGCATATAAAAATCTATACAATGTCAAATACATTTTTTTGGATGGAACATTTTTCAATAGTTTCAAAGTCAATTTTGTCACTGTTGAGGATATCTGCATTTATATTAAGTATTGCTAAGCAATTTAAACGATCTTCGCCCATTGATGCTCTTAGATAGGATTGTATTCTTTTTAGTACAGAAAATGAGCGTTCTACTGTACAATTCGTTATAACTATACTTAAGGTTTACATTTAAAAAAATCAGGAATATGCACATTGCTTACACCCGTCTCATCTACATTAAAAATTTGATGGCTTTCAAACTGAAAAGAGTCCAAGAGAGATGCTAAATTGTTATAAAATATTTTTAGTTCATCGCGATTAAAAGCTCTGTTGATAATTGTTGCTTCACGCTTGCGTATACTATCTGGATGACGGCGCATAAATCAGTAGAGCCAATCCTTGGCACATTTTCCGGTTTCTTTTTTTAATGGACGTGAAATTTTATTTAGTTCGGCATACTCGAAAACCAACTGACGTATATTAAGCAGTGGACCAACTGCTATGTGGAAATGATTGTATAAACATGAGCACCAAAACTAATATGTCTTTGAGTTAAATATACTTATCATGATAACTAGTGGACCTATAGACCGCCTATTGGGTAGATCAGTGAATCGGTAGATCGCAGGAATCGATAGATCGCAGGAATCGATAGACCGATAGACAGTGGGTATCTACAAAAAAGACTTCTTTTGCAAAATCAAATTTTCAAGTTGATGTAAAGTTATTTTTATGGCCTCATATTAAACACCAAAAAAGTTGCCTTAATTAAAAAAAAAACTCCCGCAAGTGAAAAAAAACTTTTTCAAGTTAAATAATTTTAACAATAGTAGGTTGTGAAATAAAAGTATAAACATATAATTCTAATACAACCTACTTAAATTGCATAAAATTGAGTTATTTAAAAAAAAATGACATTTTTATAATCCATGCAAATTACGACTATAAACCGATTTTTTTTTCAAGAAACACACGTGATCTAAATAAAAATTTAGAAACATGAAAAAATTATAGACCCCTCGCAGAAGACCTGATTATTTTTTATTTAGGTGATTTTTTTGTTGTATACATAGGACCATAGAAACTACTTTTTATGAACTTGTATATTTTTTTCCCAGCACCATTGAGCTTATTTACAAAAATAACCATTATTTGTTAAAATTACTCAATTTTATGCCAAGTGCGGAAGACCCATTGCATTAGAGTAATATTTCATTACTATTATTTCACAACCTATTGTTAACATTTTTCATCAGGACAGATACTTTACCCCTACTACAAAAAAAACACATTTATTGAGAAAAACTATAACTTTAGGCCTCGTGAGGGTGATATATTTTTTCTTAATTAGGACAATATTTCTGATGTTATACCTAAGTGGGTTCATAGAGACAACTTATATTAACTTGAAATTTTGATTTTCCAAAAACGGTTGTTTTCATACACCCTACAGATTGATTGAACATTATTTATACCAACATATTGGAATTGTAGATTTATAACATTCTAGATATATTTAGAACCTGTAATATGTATAATTGGTTTGTTTGCCCATCAGTAAAAAACAATTAGTTATTCCTAATTGCTAAGCATGCGCAATGGAGATTTTGTAAAGGCAGAACCCCCATTGCGCATGCGCAAGAGTAAAAATAAGTACTTTATATAATTATTTTGATGCTGCTCGAGCAAACCTATTATCTAAAATAAGAATAATAGATAATAATAGAGATAATAATAATTCAAACCTTGTATTAGGTATATTATGTAACCATACTTTATTGTAACTTAATCATTGTAGAAACAAAAGAAAAATATACCAGTGAAGTGATAAATAATGTAATAACCAATGATGTGTGAAGCGATAAATAATTTGTAAAAAATATGATCAAGGCTAAAAATAAAAATATGTTCCGTTACAGAAAATATTCATATATATTTGTACAACAATATTTGTTGCAAAAACATATACGATAATTTATTATTGCACAGTATTGTATACATAAATATATACATATTACAGAAAACAAAATAAGAAAAAAAGGAAATATTTACAAAATTAAATTTTTCTTTGTCTCGTGTGCCTATTAATTTGACCTACCCCCCAAATACATTTCGATTATTCCTACATAGAAGTCCAGCCTTTTAGCCCTAAAAAATGTTGCTCACCATGTGCAAAAGCGGGATGAGGTAAATAACTGTCCGCTTTTGTAGTATGAATAGTACGGATGTTTCAATGAAATTGAAAATCACATTAAGAGTCACATTGGCTTACGATTGAGGAATGCACACACTTTTGAATACTTTCTACGATAAATAGCACCTCAATAACTCTTCCGAATTAAATCTGTGTTGATTTAACTTTTTTTGTTGGAAATTACTTGAGGAAGACACTGAATAAACGTTGAGATAATTAGCATTAGAATAATGTTCTTCCTGTCTTCAAAGTTTTTTATGGAATATCCATTTGACAATTCAAATTGTATAGTAAGCTTCGTCACAGACGTAAAGTTAACCTAAAGAAATGTGAATTAAATTACTATTCAGGGTTACCTGTGATCACAATACCGGAAACGTATAGATCCACAAAGGTTTATTCTAATAATAAATTCCACAATAATGTTGATAAAAAATTGTAAAAAATTCTTTTATGTGATGAATCTTCAAAAGGTTTTACGTAAAGCAAGCATCCTGTTTTGTTTCGTGTGAGTGATCACCGTTAGAAGAAAAATCATGCTAAGGACAACATTCCTAGTCTTTGTAGGCTTGTTTTTTGGCCTGCTATCAATTCCCAATCACACTACTTGAACTTTTCCAACGTTATCCGTTTTCAGATTTCTTCCTTCTCATTGCGGCAAAATTTTACATCGTGTTCTTCTCATGTTACACTTGGCTTCACTAACAATTACTTTATTGTATTGATATTGACATGTAGCTATTTCCATTACCTTTTGTTGTCTCTAATACATCTATATTGTTTGCATTCGGTCACGGTAGAATGACTTGTGTATGTATGCTAAAAATATTTAATAAATGTGGACTACCGTAAACAAACCTTCATAATAACGTGTAATAAACTTACGATATGCCATTTGTATTGGCAAAGTCGGCAAGTGAATCCATATTTATAAACATAAATATGTTAGGTTATGCAGAGGTTATGTACGGCTGGGGCTGACGTTTAATAGCGCTGGTAGGGCCATCTGTCGACTAATCGGCTAAAACATCCGAATTCTTGTAGAAAAATTATTCATAATTATTCATATACGTAGAACATACGTTATAGGTTTCTCAGAGGTTATTTGGAACGGACGTTGGTGAAGATAATAATCAACAAATTGCAGGTTATGTCTGCGCTTTTGACGTTTCTTATCTGGCAACCATGACGACGCGTAATAAACTGCTGTTGGAATGTTGAGGCGTGTTCACCAAAATCGATCGCTTTTTAGAAAATTTTTAAGCAAAAACGCCCTAGAGGCCTTTTTGCGTCGATTTCAAAAGCTCACGCAACGTAGAATGGTCCATTTAGGGCGACGGCCGCGCTTCGCGCGCCCGAAAAGGCTTCTCCAAATTTTCTATAAGCAACTAAGAACGCACTTTTTCGCATGTGAAATGGTGAGAAAAAACACGCCAAATCAGTTTACATAATATAGACTAGAAATACTTTCATGGCTTAAAACAAATACAATTACAATAAAATAGATTTAATGGAATCAAATGCATATATTCTTTTTAATATACATTTTTTTTTAGTTTTTCGCTCATCAGAGGGCTCAGTTAAGCCACCAAATGATAAATTCTGAATCCAGGAGGGTATATAATAATTGTGCACTTTTCCTACATCTGCTTTGTAAGTGTACTGGCCCAAGTATGGAAATTCTTCTCTATGTTTTTTAGCTAGATATCCAGCTATAGGTATATAGAATCCCATCTTTCTCCGAGTTTTGCATCTCTTAAGCAGAGTGGACCAATTTTCTGTATTTTCTATATCCGACAAATATCCAGGTTCTTGTTGTGGCTCTGGTAGGCACGATTATATTATTAATCTTTGCTACGGTAAGTGGACTTGCCATTAAAAACTGATCATCTTGAAGTTCTGGCGACGTATCCATCCACATTTGAATGGCTTTGCACAAGTCCAGTTTTTTTCTTCGAGTACACTGAGAAACATATATATTAATGAGTATGAGAATTCTGATAATGGTTATAAGAAAATATTATACTATATGTGACAAGAATATAGTATTGTAAGCCGAAGGTTCCTTGAAATTATTTTCGGTGACCTTGCAAGATATGCTCGATTTAAAACTCGATAAATAGACCTCCTATAAACTATACTGCCAAAGTATTGAAATTTCTAATGAGTTTACATGTACAATTGTTAACGGCAAGACTTATCCTGTAACCCTAGAGTGTTCCACAATGACAGTTTCATAGCTACCAGCTACCTTGATCAGTCTGTATGTCATACAGATATCGCTGCAGCGTCGTCCAAACATGCCGAGACTCATATGGATATTGTGCGTCAAGAGCAAAGTAAATCTTAAATAGGGCATCTACTGCCTCAACAATTGAACTGATTAAAATTACCTTGCTGTCGATTATTATGTATACTTCAGGGTCGTCGTACAGTAGCCCACACCACAAAAGAAAAGGCTGGAGTGTTTTTCATTTTGAGTATCTCTGATCCAATTTCCTTTGTATGAATCCGTCGATATCACCTGGAATCTAGAAGGAAAATTACATTGTTTGGCACATACCTATTATTATTTATAGCTTTAATTACCCAAACAAGAAACAACCCCTCCCCCACTCCAATTGCGCTATTCGTCCTTACCTTGTCATACTTTTTGTTATTTATCAAAAAATTTATATGTTATTTATAATCAAAGTAACAGCAATTTTAAGATAGCCATTAAAAAAGTCTTGCCATGACATGAGCAACAAATGATTCCCTCCCTTCAACTGTTGAAGGTCTGAAGTTCTTTGTTCTCTTTTTTAAGGTTGTTGGCCGAAAAGCATGGGAAGGACATACACTACAGCAACATCTGAAACATTTGTAATAGTACATAATGCTCCTTAATTAAATCCAATCAACAACAGTAAATATATATTACCTTTAGTTTCAGTACTCGTGTCTTGAATTGTGCTCAGTTGTCAAACAATGCGTCTTTTTTATTAGGATATAGACTATCAAAGTCCGTTAATACCTGAGTATAGCCGGTTGGTTGCTTTAAGCATGGAAAAGTTTGTATATACCCTGAAGAATCTGCCACTTTGCAGAAAAGCTTGATGTCCATCGTTTTTCTACGAGGTCCCAAGGATTTACATTGTTTTTAAGAAATTGTAGATCTCAGCTGGTCACCTCGGTAGAGCAAGAAGCTTCCTCGTCTGTTATAAAATTGTTACCTACATTAGTTTAAAAAATTATTTACATCTTTACAAAATACATACGTGCTTGTTCTGTAGGCTTCTTATTGCTGAAGGCAGCTAAACCTTTTGTATAAACATATTTTGCCCATAGCTTGCCACTACATTGTCGTTTCGGTGAAGTACTATTTTTAGCAATATATGGTCGAAAGTAAATGGTTTTATTTTCTCTAGGAAAAACTGTTTCTATTTCTGTGCAAATGCTTTCAAAGACGTGCTGTGGTACTCTGAAAGAATGGAAAGTGTAATTTTGTTAATGTTTAATTTCTTAGTTCTAAATAAATACATACATGCAGTTTCAGGAGGAAATATTTTTAGGAGATAATTACTGAAGAATGATGCTTGTTTATCTTAGAACGTACGTATCGTGTAGTTATTTATTCATAATAAAATTAAACATTTCTTTTATCTTTCCAATCTGTTATTAGTACCGAACCCTTTCTTTTGAATATAGCTTCACCCTTCTTCAACTTTCTTTTGAAAAGATCTTTTGGATTTCGTATTCTGTTTTCTCTAAGAGTGCCGACAATAACTGTTTTGTCCTTCATCACATTTTCAGCTAACTGAACACTGGTATAAAAGTTATCCAAAAATATTACATGTCCTTTATGTAAATACTGATCAAGCAGCTATCTTACAACAGCTTCACTATGAGACCTGCCATTTGTTGCTACGGAACCCTTTCCTACATAAATTATTATATTTAGGATGAAACCGTCATTAGTGGTAAGCTCATAAAGTTTTATACCATATTTATGGCGTTTATTTCTTATAAATTGTCGAAATGACAAACGTCCCCTCCGAAGTAACATTGCCTCGTCTATGGACAAATTCTGATCAGGATAAATAACTTTCCTTATATTAGCTATTACCATATCTAGAATAGGTCTGATCTTGTGTAATTTATCGCTTGGATCAATATTGTCGTGATCAACAAAACGCAGCATTTTCAAAATCTCTGTCTGATACACCATCTTAGTTCTCATTATCATCAGAGCTGGATGAATATGCTTCTGGATCCAAATTATTGCAATCACTTTGGTCGCCACTGTCCGAGTCATGTTCATCTAGTACATAATTCCCATCCTTTACGGAATCATCCGAAAATTCCGCACATTGGGTGGCAACGTGTTAACAATTGATAAGAGGTGGCGTAACGTAATATAGAATATTATATAGAAATAAATATTAATAAGCAAGAATTAAGAGGTTTTATTGCGTTACGACACGTTCATTGTCTTTTTAATTAGTTTTATTAAAAAAAATTACGAGTTTTTTTTCAAATACAATTATTTTATACTCACCAAATCATCAGTGTCTATTTCTTCACGCATTTGTTCCTGGTCCACGGTAAACAGTAACAAATCATAGTACCACAAACTACTTTCGTACACATCGTCGCTTCCTTCTCCCGATCTCTTTGAATTTTGAACTTTTTTCAATTCCTTGCGGAAACTGTATCGCATGCTTTTAATTTTTTTCGCTACAAACGCTTTGCTCGCGTGGACGTAGAACAGTTTGCTGATATCTATTAATTCTTCAAATGCAGAATTTGTCTTTACTCTATTGCTGTATTCCCGCGACTTTACTTTCCATAAACAGGAGTTGTTTTTGTAGCATTCAATAAATGCGTTTCCGTTTCAGCTTTGGACTTTGGCATATTCGACTCTGCATCTAGCGTAAATAATAAATGGGATAGACAACCGCGCGCGCTGCCAATTTAATATGTACTTAAGGTGAATGCACAAGCCATCCGACGTAAATAAGCGTATTGGTACGACAAGAACTCAACTTCATCCGACGTCGGACCGAGTTAAATTTATTTGCACTTTTTCCGATGTCGGAGTCACGTGATACGAAATCTAACCTAGCCTCACGAAAAAACGTTTACGTTTATTGAGCATTCGTAGATCCAACATACTACAATTACAAAGGCAGTCACAGTATTATACTTCTAGCATTGTGCGATTCGAATAACAAATTTAGTATTGTGGATATTGGTGCGCCGGGTCGTCATAGTGATGGAGGTGTATTTCGACATAGTAGGATTGCTCAATTATTACAAAACAATGGACTGGGTCTTCCGACACCATCAGCCATAGAATATGCCGGAGATCCTGTAAATTATTATATTGCAGCCGATGAGGCATTTCCTTTGACATGTAACATTATGCGGCTTTATCTAGGACGGTACCTACATCAGAGCAGAAGAATATTTAATTATAGGTATGATTTTATACAGACACGTACATAGTCTGTTGTGCTATATTATATTACTTATTAGGTTGAGTCGGGGCAGGAGAACAATCGAAAATACCTTTGGGATCCTTGCTGGAAGGTGGCGAATATTCCGAAAACCGATCATTGCATCGTTGCCAACAGCAAAAGCAATTATCGAGGTATCAGTATGCCTTCATAACTGGCTGATGACAGACAATTGCGAAAGCTACTATTGCAAGTTATATTGACAGGGAAGACTGCGATGGTGAAATGCTGGAGGGCACTTGGGGGCAAGAAGTCACTGCTAATAATCTTTTGCCAATTAATCGTATTGGAACCAATACCAATTAATCGTATGCATGCCAGAGCGGCTTACAATATGAGGGAAGTACTTACCAGCTGTTTCTTAATGGAGGGGGCAATTGATTTCCAGTGGAGCAAGTAAATTTAATAATAAATTTAAATTATTTCTCATTTTTTGCGTTTTAATGCAGAGATCTAAGCAAAAACCCAAGCGGCGTTGTTTTTGAACAACCGTAACAAAATAGTGCGCTGCCCTTAATGTGTAACCATTAATAAAAATAATATATGTATGAATAGTTATTATTTATTTTAATACATTCTACAAACGTGGTCGTGACTTCTCTATAACAATCTGTAAAATTTGTAGTTCTAATTCAGCCTTTTGAAGAACAGGATTTTTTTCCAAATATTCTGCAATCCTATTACATATAAGGTTTTCTATTTTGGTCGTACTTGTTCCCGGAGTTGGTGGAGGGTTGATTCTGGCACTTCTACAATGGTGTCATCTATTGTAGAAGACTGATAATGAAGAAAATACTCCACTTGAACCTCAAGGTGCATTAGCAGAAGAACAACCCGAAGAAGTCGGGAATACCAGGACAGCAGGTGCAGTGCCTAGGAAGAAGAGATATCTTCTTGCCAGAGCCGGTTATTATCGAGCAAAAATACTGGAGATATATTTTATTAGAAGAAATAAAATAATAAATAAAAAATTAGTTTCAAAGATTAGAAGAGCATAGTCAAATTAGGGACAAGTTAGCAGAAAGAAAGGTTAAGACACTTGAAAAACCGCCCACCTCCCACCGCATTTATCAACATTCTCCATAGTTTTCCCAAACACGGCATTATTCAACAGCTTGTAGAAATCTCTATGAACACCACTGACACCGCATTGACGTAACTCCGTATTAAGGTCAATGTATTTCTTTAACCATGATGATTGTTTAAAGGTTAGGATACGATTAATTCTCTGCACTATAAGGCCATGGATCATAGCATGCTTTAAATTTCGATAGTCGACAAGATTTGTTTTTATTTAAAAGGTTCGGAACTAATCGCGTATCCCGGTTGGACTGGGAATTAGGTGGGATCATATTCTCCGCTAGAAAAGGTAGCTCGTTGTGTAAGTCATGGAGCTCTTTCGGATATTCAACATCAACGTCTAAAACGTAGCCATCGTGCGATAGATCAGAAGTATCATTTAACTTAAAATCCCCCATTTCTCCTAGCATCATCCACCGAAAACCACTCAGCGGTAAGTATTTGGACATCGTCCAACCCTAGACGTTGTTAGAGGTTTTTGTTAAATACTTTGACGGATCGTAAGGATTATACGCTGGCATATATCGATATACCTGCGTGTTGCGCTTTCGTATGCAATGATTTGTTAGGGCTGCGTACAACATCAGCTTAATGTTTTGTAGCACACCTGACCATTTGAACGGTGAACAACAGGGGTAGTATAATAGTAGCTTATACCAAGGTCTTCTAAGAATTAGGGAATTTTCAAGTTTTTGAAATTCTTCCCGGCATATAAACAATTGAAAAGCATCTTGCATGTCATCAGATTTCACAGTTGTTAGTGGTAGTAAGACACAATACTTAGAGAATGCATCAATCATGACTAATACGTGCTTATATTCACGTTCAGTTTCGACCAGCATTCCGACATTAGTGAGGCATCCGCAATGGTGGCAATTAGATCAAAATAAATTGTCCGTCAATAAGTACTTTATTTGGTTTTAATTGAATAACTGTACTGCACACATTTACGGTTTTCCGCTGTTCGGCCGCTTTCTTCGGTGAAACAATCTTTAGCATTATGTTCCGGTTTTGCACAAGATTCACACACAAGCGTAGTTTTGCTTTTTTTGCTTTGCAGAAGGAGCTTGGTCCTTTGCAGTAGGCCTATCATTCTTCGAATGTTTACTCAAAGGTCCGAGAAAAGAGATTAAATTCTCCTTCTTTTATTCCATGAATCGTCATCTCAACTAAATCTTCAGCCATACCGTTCCGAGGTTTCTCCGGTATCCAGGACCAAGTAACCGCGAGTCCCGTTAAAGAACGTCCGATTCTGAGAAGGAATAGTTGATCAGTCCACGAAAATTTACCTTTAATCGACTAAAGTTGGTCAATCCACATATTAGCCTCCATAAATATCTGGGCGAAATATGAGTAAATCAACAATCTCCGACGCTGCATTGGACTGCTTCACCATTTTCACAAATTCGGACATAAACTCTTCTTCTTTCCTTTTGTAACACTCCTTTTAAGAACTTTAAAAACTCTTTGGAAACAACTCTGCAAACGTAGGCGAATCCCACTTCTGATGTTAAAATTAAAAAAAAAACGAGAGATAAAAATACTTTCAAATCAAGGACTTTATTCAATAATTAAGAAGCGCGAACAGCAAGCGACACGGCAATCGAGCTATACCAGATCGAACTGATGTGCCCGTTTACCGACAGCGGTTCCTTCTTATCGCATAGACATAAACAAAAACGGTAGCACTAACAAATGTGCCAGTCTCGCAGGCATATACGAAAAGCATATTTCTATCGCATAGTAATATAAATAAAAACCGACAAACTAAGTATAATACATGGCCAATAATTCTCTGAATCCCAATATCTTAAATTATCCACCAAATAAATTGATTCCTTACACAGCTTTTTTAGGCAGTACATAGAAAACAAATCAATGAATGCACCAATGAATGTCCCCGACCAGTAAATTAAAATGTTCCTTCTAATATAAAAAAAACATCATTAATGTATAGGTAATATTAAGTAAACAGAATTTACTCACTACAAGCAAATCGAAATAAAACTAATAAATAACATTAATTATTTTACTTAATTATACTCAAATAGATACGTAATAGTAAGGCTTTACAGAAAATATAGAGAACATCCACGACAAACACATAGACCAAAGTTTGCTAATCAGTAATCACACTAGATGACACCGTACGTGACAACAGTCATTTGTCGGCTTGTTATGGGTGTTTTGGTATGAGTTGTCGTGGTATGAGTTGTCCGGGTATGAGTTGTCCTGGTATGAGTTGTCCCTTGGTGTCCCTTGGTGTCCTGGTATGAGGTGAGCTGACCCCGATAAATTGGATAGTCGATCTAGATTCTAGACACACCAAGTTCTGAGATAATTTTTAATAAGTATTAATTTAGAAAAGCTTGTTTCAGCTATTGCGGTTGTAACCGGATGGTCAAAAATAATAAGGCTGTTATAACCTCTGGAATACTGGGGACAAGGCTATTGAAATGTATTAATAATAACTCTACAAGTTCCTTAATGGTGTGAATTTCTGATTTCAAACAAGTTTTTAAAGCAATTAATTGGTCATAGAGATCAACTGTCAAGTTCTTACTGTATTTACTACCCAGTTTTGCTGCATCCTTTTTTATTACTTGGTCTGGAAAGGAAAGCAGTTTATCTGGTTAAAAAATTTCGAATATATTCCTCAGATTACAAAAGCTCTGAAATCTTTTTTTAGTTTGACTCTGAAGTAAGATCCGGAGCAGAAATTCTCTCATCTTCTGATAACTTATTAAAAAGGCGCTCTGTTATCTTTCGTCTCTTATTTTTGAAAAGAAGTGTTATATCCCACTCTCTTGCTAGCTGTGTGGAATCATTAAGAAACCCATTGAATGAATGTTGATTTGTTATTTCTACCAGTTTGTCCAGAAGATTATTTAACAAAATACTTGCTTTTTGTAAGTCTTTATTTTGATGCTGTAGTGGTTTAGAAACAGGGTTGATGATATCATATAGCTGAGAAAAAAAGTAACAAAACCTATATAATCGTAACTTTCTTTACATATTTATTATATTTTGACATTCATCACGTTCGCGTTTTTTTTGTTTTTAAATTAAATTTAGTTGATACAAATCTTTAATTTCTATTGGATAATTTTTTCTTATAGCGAATAAATCATTTCTTGAGGACCATCTAGTAGGGCATATTTTTTTAAGAGTATGTTTCAGATGAATCGTTCTTCAGAGTGTTATGCTATTGCCAAAAAAGTATATATTATTTATAATTATTTATAAATTTTTATTATTTTTTATAAGGCCGTTTGAACACAGGCTGGAACAGGCTGGAACACAGGTTGAACACATTGCAACGATAGAGTAAATGTAATAAAGTAAATGAATCTAAATAAAAATATTTAAAACAAAATCAACAGAAGTTGAATAAGTAAATGAACAAAAAATGCATATGAAGCTAATTATTTTCTTTTTCTGGAAAACGCATGTCATTTTGAGTAAAAAGTATCAAATGGACTTATTGGTTTTCTCAATTGCTTAAGCCGGTTAAAACACGGCTTTGTGAATAGCTCGAACTGTTGTAACTTTCTTATAAATTCAAACGTTTCATTTTATCTTGCCCCAGATGATTCCTCACAACTTCTATCCGCACAGACATCCTCTTATATGGTGTTTTTATAAACGCTGCGGTATTTTGTACATAGTTAAAAAACAAAAACTGCTGGCACACGTTTTGTTGTTTCGGTGACTACCAAATTTAGAACATGGGCATACCACCAGATATGGATATATTAATCGGCCATATCAGCAAGTTTTCGCTGTAACCCATTATATTCACCATGGTAACTTGCAGCTCCAAATTTTTTGGATCTATTTTGAGATGTAATGTTTTGGTCAATAGATCAAATAGTCCTTGTTCTGTACCATCTTTACTTGACACAACGGAAAGTAGTCCCTCACATATAACATCTTTTAACAGATACCGAATAACTATACTAGACTGACTTATCTTGTGTTGAATCCACTTGTATAGAGTAATACTTTGCTTGAGAACCTTCATTACTAATTCTTTCTTGGATCATACTCTTCATAATATTGATCAACATAGTCACACTTGTCTTACTTAGGTATGTTATAAGTACACCACGACCTCTACTGTTAGCCGTTTCTTGTTGTTCTAACTTGTTTTGCACTACTAAAACGTGAGTTGCCATAATCGGGTCGTATTTTGCCATTAACAGCACTGTAGCTAAAAAATTGCCATGATTAACACCGTCGTTATCTAGGGTCTAAGCAGATTCATTTCTATGTCCTAACATCTTTATATCTACTATTCTGGTGATAATCTTCCTCTGCTTCAAAACTTCTTCTTTATTTTTAAACACAGAAGAAGCTTTCTAATGTTCCGTCATTCACGACTCTTCTGTAGTATTCATTGTTAACGTTTTTTGTTTAATAATAAATTACTACCGCATTAACACAAGTCGACCGGAAAGAGCAGCGGTACTTGCAACTGTGTATGGAAAGTACTTGCATACTAACAACCGGGTTATCGTGTCGCCCAGGAACGTCGGGATATCCTCGAAATGATAAACGGTACGCCGGCGCATCGTCTCATACTACACTAACAAGCATTGTTTCCACCGGGATTATACTTTCCGGCAGGAAGGAATGCTTGTCTTTGGTTAGCTAATGGCGTGCTAACGGTTTGTTTGCACTGTGTGCACATCTGTTGATATGCCGACATGAATTTATCGCAAATAGGTGGGGCCTGATATTTGTATGTGCGCCGGTCCCATGCAAGTTCCAGTATTATTAAATATATTATTATTATTTTCAACATATTGTCTTAAGGGGGGTCTACTCAAGGGAGGGAGGGGCACCTGGTCAGTCCGTCACTGGCCAATAGTACAATGGATAAATGCGACAGTAATACTCACAGTTAGTGATTGATCCGATGTTTCATCTGAACTCCCTGGAGGAATAAGATCTTTCGGAGAGTCCCCGCTGCAAAATCGTACTATCGAACAAATTATTCATGTTATGTTGTTTTTACAACACTACGGTTTAGATTGCGGTATTTTGGCCGTTGTCAGTAACACGTTGTAAGACAAAGAACGATACTGCTGGCACTGCCCAACGGAGCAGTGTTGCCAACAGTGGTTACCTGCACACCACTAGATTGAGATATCAGTCTCATCCAAAATTCTTGACGTTAGGTTAATTATGCCCATTTTAAACTGCTGTTTCTGCCTGTCATTACTTTTTTCGTTGTCTGACAGCAGGCTTAATACAAAGTATTTATAAGCAATATGTATACCGCTTGGACATTCTTTCGTTCGAAAAATTCAACAGCTGATTTGTTTACATCAACTAAAGTTAGTTTTCTTTTTAATTTATTTATTGTAGAACTTTTATGATTGTGAAAATTTTGCTGTTGACTTTCTGGTAGTGCATCATCCTGTGATAAATCTTCAACATTTTCAGAAATGTCATCGTACAGAAGCTCACCAATCTTAGCTTTCTCAGATACCTCCTTTGCCTGTTTGTTGAGTCCCGGTGAAACAAAACTTCTTCTTGTCCTCGAGATCTCGTGGTGTACGTGGGCCAGCAGTTTTCTCACATCACCTAGTCTTGCTGTAACGTCAAGCTTATTTACCGGCTCGCCCGTGTTGCCTATGACTTGGTTGATTGATTCACCAAGCGCTGCCATCACTGTACCAAGCAGATTTTGTGAATTCGCTAAGAGTTCACCTCTTTTAATGGCCATAGTGGTCAAGCCTACTTCCAGCTTTGGGTTGACCCTAGGAGCCTACAAGTTACAGTCGCCCTTCAGATGGTATTTCTTCAGTAGTTGGCTGCGTTGGTTCGGTTCAATGCCCTCCGACAACCACCTTGACCATGTAACCACATTAGGGTTCTTGAGTTCCACATCCACAGGGTCGTCCCCAAAAAATGGCCAGCAGTTCGGGGTCTCAGATTGTACTTTCTGTAGGAAATTACGGCTCCTCCAGTGGAGTATTTACGTATTACGTATTTACGTATTTACAATTACCGTTTAAGTCGGGCGAGGCAAGTTGTCGAAAATGCCTTTGGCATATTAGCAAGCCGATATACTATGAAATATAATAAATTTAGGTCCAGAAAAAGTGCAACTCATCACTCTTACCTGTATAGTTTTGCATAATTTTCTGCGAACATTCTGATACATGTGGTATACGAAATAAAAGTGACATTGATCGCCGTTACGTCATTAAATATGCATTTAGTAAGCAACCTGGAAATAGAAGCACGCGTTCAGCCTTGTACAACTGTCAACAGTTTTTAGAATTTTTCAATAGTGTTGAAGGAGCCGTACCTTGGCAAAATGACTTGGCATAAGTGATTTATTTTTGTCCGTTAATGTTTTGTCTTATACATACGAATTCAATTCTTCATACGGGTAGTGGTTTTTTTGGTTTTATCGGAGTACTCTTTCAATGCAATGAATCGGTTGCACGGGACCAGGTCATCGGAGCATAGGGTTGAGTAGCACACATTACATGTGAAATATTTAAATATTCCTTTTACAATAAAACCTGCAACATATGCTACTGACTGTCTCCATAGACCCTTCAGCAACACAACGTTCAACTTCAGCAATTACTCGCTGAACATCAGCTGTTCCTGAAATAGGCTGTTGATCTGAAGACGATGGTACTGGTGTATCTGCAACTATGTTAAGGTGCGTATACACTATAGCGAACGAACAACACCGCACGCATTCGGTGAAATGTGGATACGTTTGATGCAATATTCGCATAGACGTCCACATATAGCAATCATACGCATACGGGTGTCGTTCGCGGACATTTCGTTCTTGTTCCTCGGTTATAGTACTGATTTAGAAAATAACAGAATGTGTGATGAAGAGTTTTGTTTAATTGCCAGTGCTGCGTATATAATACTCAGCGAAGAGGCTGTGCAGAAAAAGAGAAGAAAACGTCGATGGTGGATGACTTCACTATTTAAAAGCAGAAATAAGTACAGAGGTGTAGATCTGATACGGGATCTTAACCAGGAAAGACAATATGGCCTCTTTCAAAATTTCTGCAGAGTGACAGCTACAGATTTTGAATATTTATTGAATAGAATCGGTCCTAAAATTTCTAAAATGGATACTACATTTAGAGATGCTATACCAGCCGCAGAAAGGTTAATACTTACTTTGCGATACCTGGCTACAGGAGATTCTTACACTAGCTTGATGTACACTTTTAAAATATCAAAACAACTTATCTCGAGAATTGTACCTGAAGTTTGCTGTGCTCTTGTTGAAATGTTGCGCGAATACGTAAAGGTAAGACAAACAGTATTGTTTTATACATAATAATGTATTGTAGAAAATGTTAAAATACAAAACTAAAAAAATATTCTTAAAACTTAAAGGCATGACACTAACCTAAGAAGTTATTTAGGTAATCTTTTATTGAATTATTATGTAATGTGTGTTGTTCATGTAATGTTGACATATTGGTTTGCGTGGAACTTCCTTGAGGTTGAAGTTCATGCAGCTGATAGGTAGAATGTGGAGAAGGTGATTGGATTTGGTGATTAGTGATTGGAGAAGGTATTGGAGTGATATTTGAATGATGGTCTGAATGAATTGAATGATTTGGAATGGACGTTGAGGAGGATTGTTGATATGCATATTGTGAAGCCGGTATGGTGTTTGGTCGATGAGTACCCTGTTCGTAATAACCCATATCAGCGTTAAAAAGAATATTGCCGATTAAATGTTCTACTATGCTTTTTGTTTGGGTACTGTAACATCTATGTTTTGCTGCAACGTGATCTCCAAAAATCCCACTTTGGTCGCGTTGTAGACGCTTTTCTGCTGTTTTTAATAGGGCATATGCTTCGTCTGCTCTGGAACTAGGTCTCTTAAGTCCTTTGCGTAATGACGTAGACTTTTGGATATCTTCTGCAGCACTACTGGCACCTTCGTTTACTAGCGCTTCTGGTTCTTCTGATTGCGTACGGTCTGACATTTCGTTACTATGTTCTTCTGATAACAACTCCTGAATATAATAATATATAAAAAAACAAGTTAACAAGTTATTTACAAAAACACAAAGAATTCTTAAAATTTTGGAAAATATTGGATTAAGATCGTGGAAATATTTGGATTGCTTTCATGTTCCAATAAATTTACCAAAATTCAAAATTATTACAAATCATAATAATTATTACAACATAATAGGAACCAAACCTATCATAATGTATGCTTTTTCGATTATAGATGCCTTCATCAGCAGAGGAATGGCTACTAATTGCTAAGACGTTTGAGGACCAATGGAACTTTCCACATTGTCTAGGTGCAATAGATGGTAAACATTGTTTACTTCAGGCGCCGATAAATACTGGCAGTGATTATTTTAATTATAAGCAAAACTTCAGTATTGTTTTGTTGGGAATTGCTGATGCAGATTATTGCTTCCTATATGCCGATGTTGGGTGTCAAGGTAGAATTTCAGATGGAGGAGTAGTAAAGCAAACTATGTTTTGGAAGAAACTGCAAAACAATGAACTTAATTTGCCCTCTGAAGAACCAATAACTGGCAGATCTATGCATGTTCCCTATGTATTCGTTGGTGATGACGCATTCAGTCTTCATGAACATTTAATGAAAGGTTATCCAGTAGAACAGCAAAAAGGATCAAAAAAACGAATCTTTAATTACCGATTGTGTAGGGCACGACGTGTTATAGAAAATGCTTTTGGTATAATGTCCGCGGTTTTTAGAGTGCTACGAAAGCCAATGTTGTTGGCACCAGAAAAAGCTACAAAAGTAGTTTTAGCTTGTATTTGTTTGCACAATTTCTTGAGGAAAAGTCACAGTTCTCGAAGTATTTATACGCCACAAGGCAGTTTTGATGAAGATAAAGAAGGAGACATAATAACGGGCACATGGAGGAATGAACCCCAATCTAATGAATCGCAATCTTTCCTACGCTTAAAAAAGATAGGCAGAAAGAGCGCATCACATTGTGAGGCTATCAGAAATGAGTTTGCCGACTATTTTTCAGGCGAGGGCAAGATACATTGGCAAGATAAATGTGCTTAAAATATTATGCTCGTGGGGAATACAACAGTTATGTTGTTAATAATCGAAACTGAACTTGTTCAAAGATATATTCAACAATTGTCAATAGTTTCATAATATTAATATCCATTTGTTACCTGTAACTAACAAAAATAAAACTTACCTCAGTATTTACTGTCTTTTTGGCCACAAATTTGTCCATTAAAAACAGCATGTGTTTAAACGCAAACCATGTGGATTTATAGGTGTCTTCTGCGCCACTACCTGTTGTTAACGAATTTTGTTCTTTTTGGCGCTCTCTGCGAAACGATCCCAATAAAGATTCCATTTTTTTCTTTGCGTCGTCTGCAGTGCACTTTAACTCAATTGCAATCGCATTCCACGCATCTACTTTTTTCAATTTATTTTTGTAATTTTCGTCTATTGGGTTCCAAAGACACTCATATTCTCTATATAACTCAATGAGTTTTAATGATATTGTATTGTTCCATTCCATCTATAATAAATAAATGCATTAATATTTTGACATCGACCAGGAACCACATAACCTCACTTTTAACGGTGTCTCTTGCAGTATTGCCTGTGCAGACTTAAATGCAGTTTTAGCGTACACACTTTACGCCGCACGTAAACGACGAGCGAATCCTGGCGCGCCCGAACGCATACGTTTGGCGCCAATATTTTTGGCGTATACACTAAGCGAACGCATGCGTTTTCTATCGTGCGACCGCATACATTCGGTATATGTATACGCACCTTTACTCGCAGATACGTCGTTCGTGGGCACAGCTAGAAAACTTCGCAAATTTGTCAGCAAGTTAAAATCAGCCTTTTCGCAATTAGTTCCCGCAAATGACTGGTAGGCTAATCCATTCACTATTTGGGTTTTCAACGAACTAACAAATTGCGTCACAGTAGGATTTTCATTAAAACCACAACCAGCTCGAACAGCTCCAAATACATTTTCCAGTGCATCCTGGTTGAGTGCTCTTAATTTAAATGACTTCACACCTTCAATTTTACAATTTGGTACAGGTTTCCACAGTTGTAAACAGCGCCTCTATATAAATTTATGACAGCAGGGCATACATTTAAATGTCACTGCACCGTCTGTAGTAGTCTGTCCATAATATTAAATAAAAACACACTCTAACAAAGTCATATAATTTTATTTTTAAAAAATAGTGTTAAAATACAAACAAAAGTTAATTAAAACAAAAAAAAACAAAAAAAGCAAAATACAAATAGCGTTTACTCCGCGCATCCAACACGATATTAAAAATGTTCTTCTTTACTCTTCGTAGAATGCTCGGGTTTGCAATTTTTTACCTCGTGTTCGATTGTTATGGCAAATGAACAATCGTCTTCATCACTTTTTGGCTGCATGCATTGTCAATGCATTTCAGCACTGATTAATTCCGCAACCTTTTGGAGTTTTGGCGCAAGTTTGGTTCGTTTCGGCGTTGGAGTCATTCTGGAACTGCTGGGCGTCGGTAACAGAATTTTCGAAGAATTGTCTTCAAGTCTTCAACGGTGCCCAAATATCAGCTCCGGTTCCCCGCTGTCTGTTATATTTTCCGCTGGCACCATAGTCGTTCTGGTAGAGGCACAGTAGTCCTTCTGGTATATTTGATTCTGACTCCGTTGTCGCCTCGGATTCCTGAAGGAATTGCAATTGTGAATACCACAACTTCGGTGTGTAGATGTCCGACGTACCGGCATCACTTTTTACGCTAATCTTGACTTTACCCAATTCCTTAAAAAAACTGCGTTCTTAAGTTGTGAATTTTGCTCTTTATTGCCTCAACTGCGTCTTATAGAATCATATTTAAAGCACCCTGCTTTAAATTTTTCCTCTTGTACTCTGGCAGAGCAGAACAATCTAGTACGGGTTGATTTTGGTACAACTGGATGATATCTTCGATGATCGATTTCGATCATACGAAGTTA
Source organism: Melinopterus prodromus (assembly GCA_964023965.1). NCBI lineage: Eukaryota > Metazoa > Arthropoda > Insecta > Coleoptera > Scarabaeidae > Melinopterus > Melinopterus prodromus. Next base: position 25,337,467 of record OZ030393.1, on the reverse strand, counting down.
TGACCATCTTCGCCATCTTGATTGTTGGCAAATCAACACATTCACACTAACCCCAGCACGAACAAAAACAATTATGCGGAATAGGTTATGTTTACGCGTCTATACACAGTGCTGCCACTACTATATTTATGTTTGCAAGCCTAAATTCCTAGAAAATTACTAGAATTGCACATAAACAGCGCACGGATCTAGAACTGATCGTGCGATTTTTTCATATAACATATTTATAAAAAAATGCATAGTGCAAAACGAAAGATCGCATACGTTTTGTCACATGATTGGGATTGCAGGTTAAAATTGCACGGATGTACAAAGGCTTGAAAAGGGAAGCGGAGGAAACTAAAAGACCAGATATGGATCTACAGAATATGCCATATGTTATCCCAGCAGCATGCGTGTTATACAACAGTGTTGCCAGATGAAATTATTTTATAGCCCTAGAAAATTGTAGGGATTCTCAAACTAAATAGTTTGAAAATCCCTAGAAATCCCTAGACATTCTCACGGTAGCATTATTATAAAGCACATATTTATAATTTATAAGTACATTGTGGTTAATAACAAACAAATAACAACATTAATAAATATAAACTTTATTAAACATCCGTAAGAAACAAAATAAAAGAAACATTAAACATTATTTTCTTATTTTCTATTATAAATGCTACTGTTGCTTGCTTTCTTAAGCAATTCCGATTTTACTTCAACACTATGACACGAACAATTTTTTAACATTTGTTTGGTATGCAAAATACCAGTCAATGTTTCTGTAGATAGTCGGTTCCGCAATTTTGTTTTATTTAGATTTATTTGTGAAAATATGCGTTCCACTGTAGCGCTGGAATGGGGTAAACAAAATATCTCAAAAATAAAATGACTTAACTCTTCAAACATTACTGAGTTATCGCCGGTTTTTAATTCTGCCACTCTTATCAAAAATTCAGAAATATCTAAATTTTTGTAGTTGCTCAAGTCAATATTTCTTAATTGCCGCTATTCTCGGTCTAAATTATTAATGTCAAAGTTGATTAACGATTGCAAATTAAAAGCTAACGGAGCAATAGACGCGTCTTTTTTAGAGATAACATTAACAGGGCTTATTATCGATAACTGCTTCAAAACTTTTGTAGTGGCACTTTTTGGATCAAATCTTATATAAATTTGTCCACAGCTTTCAATTAAAAAGGCAAGACACCTTTTTTGTAAATCTAATAATTCTAGCTTTGTTAAGCCATGTGTATTATTAGCGAGGCAACCAGCTACGTATGCGTCAAGGTACACATCTTCAATTTGTTTAAAATAATGGGGATTTTTGTACTGAACATCTTTTATTTCGGTTTTTAAAAGGTAATCTTCTTTCATATAGCAATCTAAAATAGTTCGGAGAATATTTTCTATCTTTCCGTAGAGTATATGGACTTTAATTTTTTCAGCTTGCATTTCTAGATTTAAGTTGTTAAAATATGGTAAAATAAAATTTAGAAAGTGGTAATATAATTTTAAAGATGGAGATGTTCATTAGTAAAATATAATAGTAATGCATCATACTGTTCTATTAGTCCTTGAACTACTTGCAATAAAGAAAGCCATCTAGTTTGGCATGATTACCGGCGATTACCGATTACCGCCAATTTCTTCATGGAATTGTTTGAAGAAAAAGCCATTAGGTCATGTCCTTACAAACCCAAGCATTGGGTCAGATATGTTGATGATACCTTTGTGGTTTGGCCACACGGTAGAGACAAACTTACTGAGTTCCTTAGCCACCTGAACAATGTCAATCCTTCTATTAAATTGACGATGGAAATAGAAGAGGATAACCAGCTGCCATTTTTGGATGTGCTGGTATACAGAACGCCAACGGGTACGCTTGGACATACTGTCTACCGCAAGAAGACACATACCGATCGGTACTTGAACGCCAAATCGCACCATCATCCTCAACAGAAGAGGAGTGTTATTAATACTCTGTTCAACAGAGCCGAGAAGGTGTGCGACTCCAGCAGCTTGGACGACGAACGGAAACACTTGGAGTGGGCTCTGCGTCAGAATGGATACACCAAGTCTGACATACGGGGTGTCACACAGAGAAAACCGCAAGTCCCAGAGGAGCAGCAAGAGTCAAAGGTGTTCGCTTGCTTACCATACGCAAGTGGGGTATCGGAAAGAATTGGTAGAATACTGAAGAAATCGGGTATCACGGTAAGGTACAGAGCGCCAGCTAACCCAAAGGATATCACACCACTCCTGAAGAACGAAGGGGTTTACAAGATAACATGTGAGTGTGGAACATGCTATGTTGGACAGACAGGACGAAGTATCGAATGTAGAGTCAAGGAGCACAGTAGAGACACCCGGCTACGCAAGATTCAACAGTCCGCTGTTGCGCAACACTGCCACGAGTCGGGACACACAATGAATTTCGATGACGCGAAGATGTTGGCAAGGGTAGGTAATTATCATCGAAGGCTTATAAGAGAAGCCATCGAAATCTACAAACATCCTGACAACATCAATCGCGAGGACGGTACTGACATTAGTAGGGTCTGGAAATCGATCCTAACGCGGTCAGGTGGAAAAGCACATGGGAGCGGTTCTCCAGATGTGCGCAGTGAGGAGTAAATTTAGGTATATAAGGGAGATTGTCTTGGTAGGTCTTCAGTATTCAATTAGCTTTGAAGAAGCGAGCAACATGGTTCGCGAAACGTCAGCATTAACAAATCTTGACACACGGCATAACCCGGAAGCAGTTTATTTTCTAAATGATTCTGGCCGTGAAAGCCTCCGTACTTTTTTAATAAAATTATTTATCATACCTGACAACTAATTTCTTATTTTTGTCCACCCCGGTACACTCTACCTCATTATATTACCACAGAAGTTATTAGTAGAAAACAAATGCGAAATTATGGGAATCCCAAGCATGGAAAAGGTCCGAGCAAATCACTAGCGAAACAAGTTCTTATTAACCTCTTACATAATGGCAACGTCATCTTAATCGATAAACTAGAAATCCACGCACATAGGTATGCGTGTAGGTATGTTGGACGATAGATGGCGCACACCATTCTCTGTTATTGTGTACATAAAACCTAACACAAAAAAGTCGCAGTAAAAGCATTTTTATTAAATAATAAAAAATGAATGGCTGCACTGCAAATTAAATTAAAAAATTAAATATTAATACGAAAGACAAATAAAAATGAAAATAATAATAAATGATACAAAAATAAAACAAAATAAGAATAATATGATACATTATGCTAAATAAAAACAACCTATTTGTTTTTATTTAATAATACAATCTCCTTTAAAATACTTTTCAGTTATTTCTTTCGCAATGCCTTTATATGTGATGTTCAGTTGTTAGAGTTCATTTACCTTCTCTTTCCAAAAGTAAGACCTTACTACGGAACTGTCTGAGCTCACGATTTTTTCGCTTTCTTGTGTTATTTGCATTCTGATCCACAGTTAATACATCACCCTCACTGACATCGCCAACAGTTTCACTCGCATCCTGCATTGTGTGTTTGCTGATGATGCTAAATGTTCCAAACGGTCTCTTTAGTCGTTAATGGTTTGCACCTCATCAGACAATTCTTCTGACAATGTTGATGGCGCTTGTATGCCATAAGGCTATGGATCCTATGGATGACATAAGGAAGGGTGGATGTATGGTGGCATTGTCTAGAAATATTTCATCCATGGCTTCCAAATATATCCACTGCTGCCTTACTCTGACACTCTTCTTAATTTTGTCCTTTATGGTCTAATATGTAATCTTTAAATTCCGAAATTTTGTATTATATATGTATCTGGTGTTGTGTTATATCCATATTCATTCATTATAGGGTTTATTTTCTACCACACGGTACTTTCATCATCGGATTTCGAACATTTTCTCTTTCCTCGGCGTAGTTATTGATGGGAAGCTTTATGGATTCATCCATCCATCGAAACTCCTGCTCCGGTTGCAATTCGTTCTGGATGCTTGGCAAATGTGGTGGTACCGCACTGGGCTATAGTTTTTGAGGCCTCATCTAAATAAAAGAAACAACATTTATATTACTAATATGAAATCATACATAAGAGGGTACTGTAGGGTTTGTCACATTTAACACATTAAAACTTATAACTAAAATATTGTAGATATTTATCGCAGTATAAAAACAGGTAATACAGGAAAGATTTTCAATAAGATGTTCTTCACTGTTCAGTGTTCTCAGATAACTGTGATCAATCAATATCTGTGACGAATCAATAAATGGAACGAGAATGCGAGATAAAGCGGTTTTCGTACTTAACGTAATATTTACATTTATCGATAACGAATAGCATGGTATTTCGTTACATTTTATATATATATATATATATATATATATATATATATCAATAGTTTGTGCAAGTGTTAGGTCGGGTTTATATACAGTTTTTTGCGAATTTTACGATGACTATTCGATCTCAAAGCATGTCTTCCTTAAAACTACCGAATTCACAACTGTCTATCAATTCCCTCAATCTGACTAAGTGTTCGTCAAAAGATCCGTCACCAAGTTGACATGCACAATTAAATATGGCTCTATAATTCTCTAATTCTATATGTGTATCCTTATAGCACTTATGGCATTAGTTGCCATTTTCATTATCTGGCATGTTGAAATGATTATATTTTATCATAGCTTTTTCTCCAATAGCTGTAAGCAAAGTATGTACTTTCTTTTTTCACCATTAGCAAACCATTGGTCCATACCACTAGCAATGCAATAATTGTCTCAACTTTTAATAAAATATTCAAAGTTTTGAGACACATCTTTCTCGATACTTACCCTCACCAATGGTATTGTAGACTCATCGTTCTTTGACACTACTTCTGACACCATGTTTTAGTGGATTATAACTAAAATATATTCAAATAGAAGTCAGTAAACTCAGGAACAGGTGTATTGCTTAAAATAGTACATACTAGTTATCGCAACTCTGCATACATACGCATGTATATTTGGTGGTATAGCCATAACATACAATAACAATACTTAGTGATTCTCATCTGGTGGCATTTATGATTTACGACTTTGAATTATTATTACAACCCATCGATCACTGTGAGTATGACCAGACAAACTAATTAAAGCAAGCAATTGAGAATCACATCCCATATAGCTTCGCGTCCAAATACATTGCTTTTTTTTATTCAGCATACAATAAATTCGAAATTTATAGCGGTGCAGATTGCGCAGAACTTAAAAGAATTATATTATATTTTTTTTTAATTGTGTTAGATTTCAATTTTTGCCGATGACGGGTTCATTTGAGATGTTGATGTGGAGCATGCCTAAAAACTATGACTTACACAATTTACTACTTATAGCGGAGAATGTGCCCCATCCCACTTCAAGTACCCTAACGACGCGCGATTAATTCCGAATCACTTAAGTAGAAAAATTATCGTTCGAAATCATTGGATTCTTACATTTAAATAGTCACCATGTTTAAAGGCATATATCCATTTGAATACAATCAAAGTCAAAGTGCCATTAATGATTTCAATGGGATTTCTTACAAGTTATTTAGTAATGCTGTGTATGGGAAAACAATGGAGAACGTTGATAAGCGTGTTGACATAAGATTGATAACGCACTGGGGTGACATTGAGACGGGTGGTCGACAGAAAGTTGGTGCTAGTAGTTTAATCGCTAGATTAAATTTTAAAAGTATTACGATTTTCAGCCAGACGTTTTCAGCCATTCAAATGAGTCGGTTACATTCTTTATACCTATCTATGACCGTGTTGCGGTTCTAGATCTTTCAAAATTATTGATGTATGAATATTACTATGATTTCCTGAAACCAAAATAAGAGGATATAATTACTTTATGCTACATGGACACTGATACCTTCGCCGTCGAAATCAGTAGTGATGATTTGACTGCGGCATTATAAGCATTCCCAACTAGTACCAGTAGATTATTTGAGGGAACATAGAAACAAATATCGTAACGTCTTAAACAAGTGTAAGAGAGAAGCAAATAGTAGATTAATAAAGGTTTCAACAAATACTCAGAAGGCAGTGTGGGATGTAATAAAGTCAAATTGCCCCCAAAAAAGCGAACCAAGCTCTGATAAATTAACCGCTGACGACTTTAACAACTACTTCTCTAGTATAGCGGACAGTTTGGTATCCGCTGTCGCTCCTACCCGTGTTTTTCCTGTGCTGTCACAAGCGAGCGGTGCGGCAGACCAATTCACTTTTAAAGATGTATCTTACAATGATGTAAGGGACATTATTTGTAATCTCAAGAGCAGTAGCAGTAGGGACATGTATGGGATGAATTGCAAACTTATAAAGTGTATAAAGAATTTAATTATAATACCTTTCACTAACTTGATAAATCAGTGCATAGTAGCAAACATTTTCCCAGAGTGCTTGAAGATTAGTAAAGTTGTGCCAATATATAAAAAAGGCGATTGTGATAATGTTGCAAACTACCGGCCCATCTCCTTAACACCAATTCTAGGAAAAATTTTCGAGAAGGTCATCAACCGTCAAATTAATTATCATTTGGAGATTAATAATTTGTTGAACAATGCTCAATTTGGTTTTAGAAAGAGTAGATCAACAGCCAATGCAGTTAGTGCTTTGGTGTCATATATACAGGATTGTTTTGAGGGAAGGTTGTATGCGCAGGCGTCTTTCTATGACCTGACTAAGGCATTTGATTGCGTGTCGCATGACCTGCTTTTGGACAGGTTGTGCTTGTTTGGCTTTGCTGATGATGCTGTCGCTCTTGTTAGGTCATATTTAGTGAATAGGTCGCAGTGTGTTAGCTACAAAAACAAAATGTCGGCTAAAGTAAACATGACTTACGGTGTACCACAGGGTTCAGTTTTGGGCCCAACACTCTTTATATTATTCATTAACGATATATGCTCTGCTGTCCCTGATGGAACCAATATGGTACTTTATGCTGATGACACGACAACAGTGAATATGTCTGACTCACTGCTTGGCCTTCAGCAGCACGTCGAGGACTCGCGAACCAATGTATGTAATTGGTTCTCAGCAAATATGCTTAGCACCAACGAGGCAAAAACGCAATCTTTATGCTTTTCATTGCGGAAATTAGAAATAAGCACAGACCCAGTTAAATATCTTGGGGTCTATGTTGACTCAAAGCTGACATGGGAGGAACATGCCACACAGATCACAAGGCGACTAAATAAAATAATATTTACTCTGCGTTGTCTCAGGGACAATGTGTCATTCGGTGCCTTGTTGCAGGCGTATTATGGCTACTTTCATGCACATGCGACTTACGCTGTGATCTGTTGGGGTCACTCTGCACATGCCTCTGCTGTGTTTGGGGCGCAGAGGAGATGCATAAGGGTGATGGCCGGCATGGGATATGCTGAGTGCTGCAGGGGAAAATTTGTAGAGCTTCGTATTATGACGTTCCCATGCATTTATATACTCACTTGCCTGCTGCATGTAAGGACCAATATTGAGTTGTATCGGAGACACGAGGATAACCATGGCTACAGCACCCGACACAGAACAAGGTTGGCTTTGGATTATTATAGAACGGATAGGGCTAGAGACGGGATAAATTATTACGGTGTAAAGTTTTTTAATGTGTTGCCCGACCGCATAAAGTCTCTGTGTGTCAATGGCTTTAAATTGAAGTTAAAGGAATACCTCCTTGAGAGGGCATTTTATGACTGGGATGAGTATCTCACTTCTGATTTTACATGTCTTGATTGAGAACTCTCATCTGGGTGACGTTTGTTTGTTCCGTCCGTTACGTGTGCCTGTGTGCCATATGCCATGTTCGGTCCCTCTGACGATGACGTTTTACGTTGTTTTTAAGGTGGACATTTTATGTTGTTTTGATTGTTAATTTATTTTATTTATTTTGTCACTTGTGTTTACTGAGAATTTGCTAACAGTGTTATTGTAATTAAACTTTGACGTGCGAAAATGTATATACATGACTGTCGCCAATAAAGAATTTGAATTTTGAATTTGAATTTGAATTTACTTTTGGAAAATAAGCGCTTAAAATAAATACGAAAAATGCTTGGAATAACCCAAGCAATTGATACTTAACAGTAGAAATAAACTACACACAATAGGAAAAACAACCTATCTATATCTTTCGAGAAGAATAAAGCAATTGAATAAAATTTAATTATCGTCGGCAATTTGTTTGTTAAATCAGTTTACCACTACATTGCTGTAAATTTTCTACATTGAATTTTTTCCTTCTATCTGTCAGTATAGTTTCGTAGATCAAAAAGCTCCTCTCCACGTCAACAGAAGTGATTGGTGTAAACTTAAAAATATTCAGAGGGACACCAATGATAATATCTTCTTTGAATAAAACACCTCTCAATGCAGAGGAGATTTTGCTAAGAAGTGTACAGCCAATATTTTTAATTAGTTCTATTTTTTTAACTAGTTCACTGATAGGGCCATCCACAGCCTTTTACTTTCAACAAAATTAGTTACTATTTTCACGGAATCGGTTCAGTTGCATATTTTGTTTTTCAAGTTGGGTAATAGTGCAGCTAACATTTGAATAATGATGTTTTAGAAAACCCAAATTTGAAAAAGAGTGTGATCATGTAAAATTATTTCACATTTCCTAATCGATTCGGCGTTTTCATCCAGTTCAAAGACAAAAGTTTTAAATTGTTCAATGCTCAATGCTGCAATGCTGCTCTTGATAATAAAGCTTCTAACCCATCTAGTTAGAATGGGTTCAGCATTACCGCGGCCTGGGCCGGACTCTAGACAGAGCCGTAACGTCTCCCCTCTGAGACAAAAACTACGCCTCGAAAATCAAAAAAAAAAGGGCCTTTAGATTCGCTGGTCGTGTGGATCCGCTAGTTCGTGGAATTGGTATTGGTGTGTGTGTCAACGATCTCTCCTGGCGGTTGCCTTACGAATGTTGGGCGTTAGTTTCATTATTTTAAAACCTAAAAGTAGAATTAAAATAATTGCTCCAACAGCGAATGACGTATAATGCGGTTCTAAGGATGTCGATGATCCGATTGTTTTGATTTTTTGACGTTGGTCTTCTAGAAGATTTTGCAGATCATCGAATTCAGCCATGTTGGTATTAATCAAGTGAATAAGTTCCAAATGATTTCTAATTGTTTCTTTAGTTCTTGCAAATGTTTGAATTGGAAGTTCCAATAGTGTTGGAGATGTCACTACATCATGGGAAGATTGATTGTAATTTGCGTTTTCCAATTTTTGCGAAAAAAGCCACTCCAAAGATATTTGAAAGCGGGATGTTACGTTTTCTTAGTGGCATATCCCTTCGCAGCAGACAGTGATTGTCGTTGGACTAGGTGTGGACAATATCCATTTATTGGCGTCCAGTTGATGAACACAATATCTCGAATTTGGATTTCCAGTGGATTGCACTCCGGATGGTCTTTATAAGTACTATAGGATAAGTACTTGGACTTCGCAGGGTCCCACCGTAGCTTCCATGATTGTTAGACTCGGGCAGATGAAAACATCAGTTAAAATTTTGCATGTTCTCAAAAATTCTTTATTTGCGGTTATGTATAGCATCCTATCATGGGACACAGCAACATACTCGAGGGTTGGGAATATGATAGGAGAGCGGTTATTTAAAGAAGGGAATGGAAGGATATGATAAACTTTAAAAGTTTAACTGACCACTAAAGGCATTTGAAGAATTGTTACTAACTTTATCTGTCTGATGTTATGAACGCTTTAAGTGAGCAAAGTTCTATCAATGCATCTTCCACACGTGGTTTTAAAGGCAAACTGTCAGCAAATTATAAGGATTTTTTTTTCACTTCTGCTAGCATAATTCTAACATCAATTAATGGGGCATAAAATTCATTAAATTTAGAAAACGTAACACCTCTGCCGCATCATAACTAGCTTGCTCCTCAGATGTTAGAGGATACATCTGTTGAATATATGATTGTCATAAACAGACTTTTCATCCGCAATTAATTTTAAAATTAATTAAATTAAAAACTTTCGGCATTCCTCACCTCTATAAATCTCAAATTAGTTATTCGCGTCATCAAAGGAACAAACTATTTTATATGCGAAGCTGTATGGAATGTTTCGCAACCGTTTGTGTAAATGAAACGTTTGAGTCAGGTTCACAATGTTCCACGGGCTGTAATATAGATCTTGAACGGTACAATTTATGAGTTATTATAAATCTTAAACTGCAAAAAATTCCCCGGTAATTTTTGCCCCAAAAAATTTGGTTTAAAATTTAATTTTGCGGATGCTAAAATAGTCCGAATTTTGTTACAGTCAGTTTCCTGGTGTTTAACCAATTTACGTTCTGTTGTAAAATTGGTTTAACGGCCGGCGCAAAAACGGACACGTTCACCGTGGCAATTAATCTGGAACGTAGCTTGGCAATTTTATTAATTAAACCGAAATGCCCCTTACCTTACTAAAAATATAATAAATTAACATGTGTTTCGCGCTTATTTTCAGTATAATAGATGAGTCCTTTACAATTTTCCGTTAGTTCATAAACATTAATGCTTAGGTAATTTAGTTCCTCGATCTTACTGATTATATTCTGCATTTCTTCGATTGTCTTTGCTCTCTTTTTATGTGATCTCTGCTTAACATTAGGACACAGGGGACTTCAGTTGGCTTAGTGTCAAATTTGGAGGCATATTTTATTCTTCAGTTCCATTAGAAATAGAAATTTATTTAACTCTCTGTACAGTGTAAGTAATTTAGTGAATTATAACGTAACAACAATAATAATCATAATAAAAACTAAATGTTGAATCACAAAGAGTTCTGAGTTCTTGAGGCTATTAGTTGGGATGTGTGGTAGATCCCTGACAAATTCTTCCACATGGTACGGAGTTGTTTCGGTGAGATGATCGGTTAAAACTCGCCGGATGCTGCTTCTGTATTTGGATTTCCATTGTGCATGAAGCAAGTTGTACAGCCTGATCTGCTGGAAATGGTGTGCTGTTGTAGACGACAGTCGATAGAAACCAGTCTGGAGGGCATCTCTGTTTCGGATGTCATAATTATGATTGTTTGCCTGCCGTGGTATGTTGCTTGTGTTCTTATGAATTACATTGACGCAGAGGTGCTCTATACACACCAACGCTCCATACGTTGTCCATACACAACGCTCCATACGTTGTCAATATGTTGTGGTTTGGCATGTGTCATTGCACTTTCGGATGTAAGGCTTCGTACGGCTCTCTTCTGCAGTGTTAGGATGGTTTTTGTGTGTGCAGTGTGACCCCAGACCTCCAATGCATACGTAAATATTTTAGTAGAAGCGATTGCCAATGAGTCTTTGAATGAATCTAAATCTGGGATCTAACACGTAGCCTCCGCCAAAATAAATAATTTTACCGTTGTCGAAAACCTTTTGCTAAACTGATTTAGGACTTCCTCTTTCATTTGTTGTCCTATTATTGATCAGGGATTTAGATTTTCATACTCTTCGATGCTGCAGTTCACCACTGGAATTATTTTGCTTACACTGACTAATATTTCAGAACAAAGTTCTTTTGTCAGGCGCTCCAAAGGTTGTAGAATTTTTTACATTTCCTTGATGTTTTGGAGCTCAGCCGATGTGATCATCTCCAGAGCATCGCAACATATTATTTTCTTAGAGCATATGGAGAATATTACTCGAACATACGAGATGCTTATTATTTGGGATAGCGATAGGACGGTAGGTAATGAAAGAAAAAGAAATTAAATATTCTTTTTATTGATCAATAGTACAATACATATAAAGTGATGACATTTTCACGATGTGAGTACATAGGAATTCTCTGATAACCCCTGTAGCCTCGAAACCTAGAAACTGTAGACAGTTTCTGGCCTATTCATAGTCTCAACATCAAAACAGAACACTATTCTATTTACCCCGCCGTGTTTTTCAAATTCCCCCACTTTATCAGGATACACTCTTTCCAAGTATTTTAGGGCTATCTGAACCATGTCACCTAGGTTTATCATCAATTGTTCTACTTTGGGATTGTTGACGTCATCTACCTCCACATGGATGTGTGAAACACTACTCAAACTGATGCTGACACACGTTGACAACGTAAACACAGGTGTCAAAAGATATAAACACTGTTGTTACCACAGGTTGTTACAGAATAAGGGGATTTACATTGTACGCTTTTCTAGGCTTTTTAGGCTGCTGGCGTGTGACGTTATCAGCGAGCATTCTTAAAAAATATTTTATAATGTGAGCATTCTTAAAGAATATTATGCGGTTTACTTTCATCTAAATTAATTTCACAGGTACTTGATTCGAGGAAGAAAGGTAATTAAAAATGGCACCAACAACTTAAAATAAAAAGATGTCGTCAGCACAAGATGGCCGCCAATGCCCCAATTAAAAGATGGCGGCACAACGGCGCGTCGTCTTACGTATACCGGCCAACCGGCGCGCCGGCATGCCGGTACACAGGCGTCCGGGCGCTATCCGGTCGCCGTGTTCAAGATAGTAGCGGACTGCTGGTTCAAAATGGCCGATTTCCAAGTTCAAAATGGCCGACTTGGGCTCGTTACGGTTCAAAATGGCCGACTTCCGGTTCAAAATGACCGACCTGGGTTCGGTGACCTTTTTCACTTCCGGAGCTGGGTTCGGGAGGAGTGAAATAAGTTCGAGGTCGTTCAAGCTGGCCCAGTATCTACTCAGTCTCGCAAATTAAGTTATATATATATATATATATATGCGCAAAACACGGTTTGTGCTTGCTTTTACCGAATGTGTTATAAACAGCACTTACCATGTTAGCACCATTGTCTGTTGTTACAGCAACAATTTTCCACCAGACATTTTCCATTCTTTAAAAACTTTTTAAAAGCTATTACTTATACTTATAATCACCTGTGTGGCTTTCATCTAGCTCTTCAACTCCCAAACAAGCTGAAATCAATTGACTGTTTTCTACGTAATTGACAGTTATACCTAGAAAACTTTTAGTTTGATGATCGGTCCAAATATCACTAGTAAGCATAAATGATTTATCTGTGCGATTTTCTCGCTAAATACAGCAGCTAAAGTTTCATACTGTTTATCAATTATATTCTTAATAGTCTTTCTGGTAGGTACCTTATATAGCGGATTCAGTTCTTTAATTAAATATTGAATCCCTTCTCTTTCTACAATCGAAAAAGGTAAATTATCCTTATAAATAAATTTTGCCATAGCAGTTCTGATTTGTAGATTTTTTGTACCAACACCAGAAGTTTTAAAATTAAGTATTACTGACCTTCTTCAGGTACTCATAACACCTAAAAATTAAGGAAATGACCGGTACAGCTGTATGGTTAGCTGTGCGTGTGTTGCCCCTGGTGGTAACAGCCCCAACCATCAACCACGATGTGGACTCACTCAGTTTACAAACAAGACACAACCGATATAAAGCAAACCTGAGTATATATGGGGAATCAAATAGTCTAAAACAAGAGCAGATACATGAATTTATGTTATTAGAAATAACAAAGTAAGCTAGTTTAGCACACCATATTTTATCTTCCAACAAATGAACAAATCTATTTAGATACCCAGTCATAGCTGGAGCACCATCTGTGCAAATGCCAATACATGAATTCCTCGAAGCTTTAATTTCTCCTAAATATGAACTATATACATCAAAAATATGTTTGCCAGTTGTAAACTAATTTTACAACCGGCAAACATAACTCACGACAACATAAAAATTGATTAATTATATCATTTTCGTTAATAAACCTAACGAACGCAATTAATTGATCTTTTCCCGTATCTGTTGTCTCATCGATTTGTAGAGCAAAATTTGAGTTTTCAAGAGTTTTTGCAGTATTTTCTTCAATATTTTGCAACATATCTTTAATTCTCCGATGGATTGTGTCATTCGAAACAGGTATTTTACAAATATCAATATCTGCTGATCCACCAATCATTATTTTTACAATTTTTCGATAATCTGGTAAGTAATATAATTTCTTCCGCCAAATTGTGAGGTTTTAACTTAACTGCAATCAGTTCAGCTATTTCAGAAGAAGCTACTTGAGCTTTTTCAGATACACTGATTTATTTCACAAAAACATTTACTTGCTTGGCCTTTGAAGATAAAGATTTTCGTTGTACTAATAGCTGCCACATGCATCCCAGAAGTATCCGTCGGATACATCTTACCGGGAACCGTTATAACCGTTATAATTTTGGTTGTGAAGCTTAAGGCACATAATTCTTTCTCTTTCAAAATTTTTTGTGTGTAGCCAAATCGATATTAAATGCCCTATAAAACTAGCCCATTCTCTAATTTCGCAAGACACCCGTTTTTCAAAAAAATTTACAGATTTTTTGATCTTATTACGTTTTTCTTCTGGTAAAGAGATAGTGAGATTTTGACTATCAAAAATAAACCCTAGAAATATTTTCTTGACAGAAGCTACAAGAGAACTTTTATCGGTATTAACTATAAACCCTAAGGAACTGCCTTAGTGTTTTAATGACGGGTTTCATCATTTTTGTAAATATAAAGGGGGCTGAAGACAACCCGAAAGGCATACAATTAAACTCGTATAAGATGTCATTAAAAATAAAGCGAAGATACTTCCTATGAGAGCTATCTACTGGAATTAAAAAATAAGCATCTTTTAGATCGATTCTGCACATGTACATATTTCTCTGTAGCATGTTGCAGACTGTTCTGTAGTCTTCCAGCTTGAAGTGTGGAGCATCTACATATTGATTTAGAATGCTTTTAAATAGAATAAAGCGCTTTTTTCCATTAGGTTTATTCGCAAGAAATATTCGTGATATGAACTGGTCTGGCAGATTTGAAATAGCACCACAAGAGACTACTTCATTGATTGCAGTGGACATAAGGCTAAATTCTTTCCTTGAAAAGGATTTCTCTTTTGGCGGATTTAATTTGATAGATGGCGATACGAATGGGATTTTATACCCTTGTATCCAGGACAAATTTAAAGAATTTTTTGTAATTTTTTCCTATTCACTAACGAAAAATTTTAACCTTCCGGCTAAAAGTGGCTTACCGCGACTACCTCCTTCGGTGGGGGCTGAACCTTGTTTGTCGGTATTTGGAGGGAAATTGATGCCCTTTGTTTGGTCCCCACTCGTGGACGGGCCGGGCGTGGCTTGTTTCCCGAACTGTTAACAGTAGTTTGGAAGGACTTTTGTGCGGGTCTGGCAGTGTTGCGGGTGGGACCTGGTGAAGCCGAATTGCTAGATGCAACCTTTTTGACCAAATCCTTTCCAGATTTTTCTAAAAGCTGTGCTGATTTGATTTTTTCCTCCGGATCTTCACCAAACAGAAAAAGTCCTGGAAAAGTATCATCCGTTACGGCTTTTATCGATTTGTTTAACTTATAGCCGATAATACTACGCCTTGTCGTTTTTTCTTGCGTAAGCACGTTGAAAATGCAAAACGTTGTGACGATGTTGGGCAAACGCTGGCCCCACGTATTTGAAAAAAAATCACATTATACATTTAATTAAAATGATTTTATTCGTAGATGTTAAACCATTTGACAATAGTCACAAGAAAATTTTCTGTAGCGTTGGTGGATAAATAATTCATGCTCTAATTTGTAGAACCAACGCAGTCCTTTGTGCAAAATTATCCCGCTGGGTTTCAAAAGAAAGTCTGTTCAAAAGATGCATACGGAGTACAAACATATGAACTACTTGAACGTATAATAAAATTGGGCATCCCAACTTTAGTATGTACAATTCCAGGGTGCAAATATTACTGAGACGTTTTAGTACGTATTTTAACAATGTTATCACCCACAATTTTTTAAACAAAACATAATTCTAGGATTGCTATACATTTGTCTGAAATTTGAACTTATAATATAAACACTTACTTGAACATATAACATATATACTTACGTTGAAAACGAACAATATCCAATGTTTCTGCACAATATATGTACTGTTAAATGTGTCTGCTTTTAACAAATACACACTTTAGTAACGTTTTGTTTTTTATTTTGAGATTCTTACATCTTGTTTTGTATGTTGTTTTATCAAAGTGTAATATTTGAACGTGAAAACTTAAAACATTATAAAATATGACAAAAGGTAATCTCGTATATATATATATATATCATGGAATAGAGCTAAAAGTTTTTACAAATTCTGAATAAGCCAAGGAATGATTTGCTATTCACGCTATTGAAATAAGAAACTATTTAGAAAATGAATTAAATTCAATTACTTCCGAGTTGTGTAAAAATTGGTAAATGTTGACGTTTTGCTAATTATGTTGCTCGCTTCTTCGGAGCTAACGGAAGTTTTCGAATATCTGAAAAAATTACCAAGAAAGATATAAAATTTATATTCAGACGAGATAGATTACTTTAAGGAAATAATGTTTATTAAATACTATAATTAATAAGGTACAAATCAACAAGCTTAACATTAACATTTAACACCTTGAGGTCTCCCTTGTTACTGTTGTCGACAATTTGTTGATACACATCAGCGACGAATATGTTATTCAAACCCTGTAACCGAAGCCCATCATCCACAAACCAGTTCCTTAACAATTTAATGAGATGTGGCACATCCGCAAATACAAAAATCGAATCTGCTTTGTTCATAGGATGCTGAAAGTACGACTTCTCCTCGGTGATGCCTAGTTGTCCCAAAACACCCTTATTTCCCATATCACATGTTGCAGCAACAACATGATAACCGGCATCATAGAGCTGCATTACCGCTTCAACCAAGATGTCCTTCGTCATTGTCGTGTCATACTTATAGAAAATGGGCTGATTCCAATTTCCAAATAAACCGCGGACCATGACTACTTGCGCTTTGGAGTGTGGACCCACTATTTTCTCCAACTTCAGATCTAACTGTACATCACCTGATACAACTATTTCATCAAAAGTGAGCACAGAAACTATCCCACGATGAGAATTCCTTAGCGTTTTCTCGCATTAACTTTAACACATCAATTAAAAATCCCTCCCGGATGTGAAATTTATTCATTGGCCATCTTCTCAACGAAGTCAGTGAGGGTAAAGGGTAGTTTAACTTCTGTTGAAGATACAGATATGCCTTTGTGCTTACACTGCGTAAGGAAAATTGCTGCTGCGTAGTCATCTATTGACCATTTAACCCATTTCTTACCTTCGAGAATGTACCGTATCTGTTCCTCCGTAAAATAACGTTTCAACACATCCTGCGTTTTGTCAAGGCTTTTAAGCTTTTCGACTTCAACTTAGCGTAATTGCGTAATTGAGCGATAATTGTACCTGTTTATCTAATAATTGAACCAGAGTCCCTTTGTCCTCCTTTTCTGAGTCGCCTTGACTGTTGGTAATGTCATTTCCAAGGCAGTTCTCAATGAAGTATCTGAAAGTATATTTTATCCTTACTTTTGTTTAAAATGTAGTATATACTATAGTTTCTTAGATGAATATTGATGTTTAATATTGTACAATCATTCTTTACAATTTAAAGACTAAATTTTAAAAAGGCCAAGTAATTGAACATTAAGGTTGTGCACCATTTCAGAACATGTCTCAGAATAATGTGTTTACTGTCTTATTCTATGATAAAAATTCAAGAGTTGGAATAAAAATGTACAATATGCATACCTTTCTCGACGTTTGTGCAATGGGCTGGTGTCCATACTGTGGCATTCCATTTCTCTTTGATGGGTACTCCTTGATTTGATCGTTTGACTAGCCCATTATAAATAGAGTTGTTTCACGACTACGTAAGGTACATGATCTTTTCGGCTCCGATTTACTGCGCTCCGTAACAAGTAGATCTGTACTTCCTGGCGGTGTGCGACACTTATAATAGCTTTCATCCAACCAGGGATTACCAATTGCTGAGGCTGTTTCAACGTTTACACTGGTGGCAGTCAAATTGCATGGATCCGCGCTTACATCATCAAATGATTCATCGATAATATCGAGCTGACTCATCGCTGAAAATCTGTTGATTCCGCTGGATGCCTGGCCATTGTGAGTCGTTGTTGGATTGGTAATTACTTTTCCACCTTTGCTGTTGCCTGGTTTGGCAATGAGCAATGGAAAATACACTAAACATACTCGTGCTGTAAAAATATAATATAATAAAATACATATAGTAACTATTACTGAAATACAATTTAAATTAAATATTATAGTAATAAAACATTATAATACACGTCAGCGTAACTTACCACACTTACGAAGTAAATCGGTGTGTCCTATGTTACGTAGCCAGGCTTCTCGCACTATTGGGGTTTTCGGGACCTGATGTAAGGACACATTCCCTACTAAATTTCTTGCGTTGTTTTGGCAACCACTTACGATGCATATATACATTGTAAATAATGACCGTAAAATAAACTTATAATACTTATTATAATAACCTACAAAATCTAAACAAAAATCTAAAACTAAATTATGTAAATGTTGACTTTAAAATAAAATAAAACCTGACTTATAATACTTAATAATAAACTAATAACCTAAAGTGTAAAGTATACAGGGTGTTTCAGAACTAACTGCTAACCTTGAAGGAGCATATGCCCAAGGACGCAATAAGCATATTTTGTCAAATAACGTATGGTCTAACTTAACGCATTATTGAGAAATTTAATGAAGAAAGACGGAGTCCGTCCCTGACCAGCGGAAGACGATCGACAACACTCCACTACAGTTGTGTTGCAACTGGTGACAAATCAACGTCGCCGAGAACATATCGGCTCCGACCACAGCGGTCTTTCTCGTTGAGCGGGAGACAATGACCTACATTCGCCAGGTTGATATGAACGAACACAAGCGTGGTCACGGTCGATCAGCTGTTTGTTGGTTTATCAACAATAAAAATCATTTGGATTCTGGAATCTTAATGTCGGTGTATTTGTGTAGTGATTGTGTAGTACCAGAGACGGATGAATAGCAATTCTATGGCTAGAATGCGACATAACATTGATCGGTCGAGACGCGTAGTTGCTGTGTTAAATCGGTTTGTTTTGTTCGACGATAACGCTTAATAATCACAATGTTTGTAAATCCGCATCACTTTTCTGGATTAGGTACGTACTAATCTCTCTATTCTTAATTGTTTGTACGGACTTTTGTAACCGTAGACGGGTCATGCGCGTTCGGCTATTTACCAGAGCCAGCCTTAGACGAATTCTTCAATGCAATTTTGTTAGTACTGAAAACTTTGAAATAGACTATAGGTTATTTGACCAAAATTGCTTCTCTGTCCTTGGTGAATATGCGCCTTCAAGGTTAGCCGTTATTTCTGAACCACCCTGTATAATATCCACTCGATATACGAAATTATCGCACAAACCAGACGGTAGGCGCTCTAGATTTGAATTGATTTCAATAAACAGCGCACGTGTTTACTGCGTGTTGTCAAGAACAGAATTTAACTTTTTTTTTTTTGGAGTTGGTATTCTGAGCCCTGAAAATTGAGTATGGAATGTGCGTTTTAAGCAAATTTTAAGCACATTATCTATAATTACATCATCCTATGAACAAACACAAACCAAGAACAAATTAAACTGTTAATTTATTCATGTTAGACATTCCAACGAAGGAGGCAATAATTTTTTACGTTTTCGTGTTGGTACGTCGTGAAATTCGAGTTAATTTAAGAGCAAAGGGCAAAGTTTTGCGGTCACCACGTTAATCCTTACTCCATGGCGTGGAGTGATGCAAAGGAGTGGGTTTTTTGCGTTTCTTATAAATTGAGTGGCCGGTAGTGTACACAGGAGCGTACTACGATTTTAATAAGAAATATCTTCGGACAAACGGCTCGGATACAGTCTTGCAGCGCAAGGCGGAATTTGTCCGCCCGAGTTAAAATAATGTTGTAATTGTCTCAACTGAGGACTTGTGCAGCAGCTAAAGAATTTTTCGCCACCAAGTCTCGTAGCATTACATTTAATGCACTGTTGGGTTTTCTGTGTCCCAGCTTAATTTGTGAGTAGGTCAACGATCAATAAAAGTCCGGTTTATGGTTTGAGTTACGGAGTTACGCTACCGGACAATTTTGTTTTGATTATATTTATAAGAGTTTCCTTATCGGCGCGCGTGGTACATGTGTCGGACATAATGTCGCAGCAGGTGATGAATTTATGTAAATTTTCTGGATCCCCACGAGATTCGGGTATCATTTTAAGGGCATGATCTACTTGCAACGGCATTTTGGCGATGGTTTCGGTTCTAGGTTCGTTTAGTAGGTATCTTCTTCCTCCTCTTGAATTTGGAATGTCGCTTGCTGAGTTGGAGATGTTGGTGTGAACTCACTACACTACTCTCTGCTTTAACTGTTCACAAGACACTGTCGAGACGCAGCTCCTTCCGGTTCCGCTGGACGGTATGTCACCTGGATGGTGAACAATGGTCCCTTGGGATAACCGATGAATTAGGTGGCTCTACTCGTAGATGTAATCTTGGTTCCGGGTGATGTCCGTACCAGAGAATTTTTGTGGTTCGTTCTCTGGTGTTCCTTCGGATTTCGCACTTTCTTCTGATGATAATTGACCTTTCACCCCACACCTGACACCAAATTGTTGGGTTTTCTGTGTCGCAACTTAATTAAGTTGCGTACCCATAAATTTATGGGTACGCCAACGATCAATAAAAGTCCGGTTTATGGTTTGAGTTGTTATTAGCAGACAAAAGGCAGGAGATACAATATATTGTTTTTACATGTGTTGGTTATGGAGACTTTTTACCAAGTAATTGATATCAGCCTTGCTTTTTCCCATCAACCTTCGGTTGTCTGAATATGGTGCGATCGTCGTGAAACAAAGGCTTGAACGTGTTGATTCGATTACAATTACAAGGAAAAGAATACGAATGTTGTGCAAGTCTGACGTTTTAACGTAGAACAAGGAACATGACATACATACAGTTTTTATACATCAGCAGTATTACATAATATTAATCATAGTAACCTTCAGTTAATTACAACAGCATATAGCCTTATATTTTTATATATACTCAGGCAAAGCAGACCAGTAGAGTACTGGTTGGTTCTGATATAATTCGATCAGATGTTCTGTAATTGATTTCGATAAATTTATCAATATTCTTATCTCCTTGATTCTTATTCTTCGACATCTTACACAATAGGCTATAGGTTATGTTATATTAGGTTATAGGAATAGGTTATGTTACTCTTACGCATGGCATACGCGTCTATCAGCAATAGGGCCACTACAACATTTAAGTTTGTTGGCAATGCTGGCTTAAATTCCTATAAAGTAACACCCCGGATATGGGTGAGTTAGCCGAGCGGAGACTATTATTTGAATTAGCAGCCGGCTGATGTTAGGCCGCGTACCATCATACTTCTAATCTCCTACATAGTGGATTCCTTCACTATTAAATCCAATTGAAGAGGATCTGGATTGACAACTCTTCTCTTCACTAATAGCTGCTTGCAATTGATACCTCGATCTTGACTTGATTAAATTATTACGGGTAGTCTTGAGCTGGGGCGGTGTGTCAAACATATAAACTAATTTTTTCATTACTAATGTAAAAGAATGGAACTTCAACACTACCACCTAAAACGGTTGCCATCATAAGGTTGTTAGAGTCCATGTCACTAACAAATGCGCACACTTTTAGTCCAATTTCTTGCAGACACACGATAGAAATTTCAAGCTCTTTTAATTTATCTCCTGGGCATGATGAATAGTGAAACTAGTACCTGTCAGATTGATTCCAGTTACTTTTTACTCCGCGGACCAATAATACTGTTGCATTCTGACCAGATTTACAAGTTTTCTCATTTCCTAGATCGTCAAAATCTATCACCTCATCGGCCCAATGTCATAAAACTCATAAAACAGATTTGCCTATATTCTAATTGTATTCACAGACACTACACAAACACAAATGTTGTCAGCATAGTTGAAGTTGTCCACCTTCATTTTTAGTACCGAAACTATATTTTCATTAAGTCCCGTATGCATGTTACATTTGTTCATATAGCGCTGCAACACTCCTGGTACGCAGAACAATTTTGAATATTTTTTCTTGTATACTCTTTAGGCCCATAAGATAAAGTTGGAGACATTGCTGTTTATATTCTTGCGAGTATCTTCTTCCTCTAGGTTTCTTCTGAATTTCAGTGGCCTGCACGATGACAAAGCTTGCAAGTTCTTTAGACTTCAAGAATTTATATGTTAGGTCTTTAGAGATATCCAGTGTGACGCTATCAACAGCCGGAGTGGTATTGTGAAGGTGTCGTTTTAGGTATGAGACTTCCGCTTGAAGCTCAGTAGATAAGAAAGGAGAGTTGTGGACCCACCTCATTCCACCTCAGCACCATCTTCTTATTTTAAAATGCGCCCGACTAAAACCGAGCGCTATCGAACCGGGCAACGTAAGTGTATGAGTCACACGTCGATGTTCTCGATGTTAGAGAGAGCACGCTCAGGTCCGCGCGCTAGCGGTCCCCCTTTAAAAAGCAAACCATTTAAATTTTCGCGCCATAAGTTTTGCCGCCACGCACCATTTAGGGTAAAAATTTTTAAAATGTCGCCACGCATGCGCAAATCGCCGGTTTAAATTAAATTTATCAGTTTAAAAATCCCGCGCGCTAACGGTGTGTCGGCAGCCATCTTGTGCACCATCTTCTTATTTTAAATGGTTTGCACGACATCTTCTTATTTTAAATGGGTCGGACTTTTAAACGATGCCGGATTCTTGTTTTAAATGGGGTTTGAGCGGACATCTTTGAACACCATCTTCTTATTTTAAAATATCAGTTCCGAGTACCATCTTCTTATTTTAAACTGTTAACTCTTAAACGATACCATCTTCTTGTTTTAAATGGGGGTTTAACAACCATGTTCGAACACCATCTTCTTATTTTAAAATGTCAGCCCCTTTTGTCACTTCCGGTCGACACTTCCGGTCGGCACTTCCGGTCGCAATTTTTCATTTCCGGTCCAGATTTCCGGTCGGCACTTCCGGTCACCATTTTTCATTTCCAGTCCAGATTTCAGGTCGGCACTTCTGGTCGCCATTTTTCATTTCCGGTCAAGATTTCCGGTCGGCACTTCCGGTGAGCGGTCATCTTTGAACACCATCTTCTTATTTTAAAATGTCAACCCCGAGTATCATCTTCTTATTTTAAACTGTTAACTCTTAAACGATACCATCTTCTTGTTTTAAATGGGGTTTTAACAACCATGTTCGAACATCATCTTCTTATTTTAAAACGTTCTTATATTTTCATTATCAGTGTTGTCATACTTACCTTTTTTTTCTCTCTTAATCACTATAAATACTAAACGGTAATAAAAAGCATAAGGGTTTCAATTAACTAATTTTTTATTATCAATATTTCATTTAGCATACAATTCATTTATATATCTATAAAAGTTTCCATCAATTCGCAAACCTATCGGTATATCTTAATATTAAGTCAGGTGAATAAAAATCTACAAATTAAATTGAAATATTTACTCTACACAACCAAAAATTTATACAAATTATAATAATAGAAATAATAATACAATATGTAAAACGCTGTTTAGTATTCATCTCTCTCTCTCTCTCTCTCTCGACCGCCATCGACTAGCAGATTGAAATAATCACAATATTTATGAAGAAAATGTTGTGACCCCGACTAGTAATAGCGTATACAATAATAAAATGGTGTGTGATATAAGAATTCCTAGAACGATGATGAGCTTCTTTCGATTTCACATATACAATATGAATCCGGAATATCTAGATAAATATAAAAGATATAGCAAAAAATCGAGCATCAGAAATAACGTTTATGAACTTAAGAAATAAATCATGCGATTGACCCATCTATTATACAATTCCTCCACCCACAAAATTAAAATCGTGAGAACTGGTGGGAGAATAATTCGACTATTATTTATCACCAATTGTGTAATGCCCCCAAGCTAACGTTGTAACACCATCATTATTAATATGGCGTTTTACATCGTAGGGTGAAAGGGCTAATTTACTCTGCAAATTAGTGAAAATGGTATGCTTATCAGACCTAAATAATAGTTGTTTTACGCGTAATTGACTTTTATTGAATAAACAGTTAGTATAGTCGTCAAATGTGATTTTCGTTTTTACCACAGACTTTTTTATCCCTTTTACTTTTTTGGTGATGTAACCCGCAACACCACCAACCCGATTTGCATACATCTTAGCGCGCAACCCGACAAATTCCTCCATTATTCTCCCACGATTCTCATCTTTCATCAAACCCAAAACTGCCTTATTCTGCAGCGGAATACTGAACTGATTTTCATTCGCGTAGTTGGATGTATCGAACTGTTCCAAGTTTTCACGCACGTCCGCATAAACATCGTCGGTTTGGATGGTGACAGTGAAGCTGTCCGTATCCATATAACATAAACTAATCATATCCCCGTATTTAGGCTTCAGGAAATCGTAATAAAACTGATACATTAGCAATTTCGAGAGTTCTAAAACTGCGAACCCAACATAGATGGGTTTGTTATAAAAAACATTAAGTCGCCCCATCTGAATTGCCGAAAAAGTCTCTGTAAATACCTTTATACTCTTAAAATTTAGCTTCGCGATCAAACTACCCGCACCCAATTTAGAACGCCCGCTAGTCATAATATCATCCCAACTTGTTACCAACTTCACATCAACACGCTTGTCGATGTTCTCCATTGTCTTACCAAAACAGGAATTGTTTAAAAGTTTGTAGAACTCACGTTCGAATTCGTTGACAGCCTGTTGACGTAAACTCGTATTCAAGTCGATATACTTTTTTAGCCAAGCTGATTGTTTAAACGTTAAAACCCGATTAATTTTTTTAATAACAAGGCCATGAGCAATGGCATGTTTTAAATTCCGATAGTGAATTACGTAATTCTTTTTATTCATTAAATTTGGAATAAGTCGTTTATCGGTTTTTGAGCAAGGTGAGACGATATTTTCCGCTAGAAATGGCAAATCATTGTGCAAGTCATGGAGGTGTTGTGGATATTCGATATCAACATCTAGGATGTATCCATCACTAGATACATCCGAAATTTTGTTAAAATCACAATTTCCAATCTCCTCCTGACTCATCCAACGAAATCCCCCATAAGGTAAGTACTGTGACATTGCCCAACCGTACAAGTTGTTCGCATCCCAATACATTAAGTATTTAGATGGATGATTAGGATCAAATGTAGACATATACTTATTATTAGCGGACGCATGTCTGAGTGAGCATTGTGAGATTCCGCCCCGTATCCCTTTTTGCATAAAATGAACCATTTCTATGTCGGTTAGTAGTTCTAAATTAACTCTAGTATATTTCAACATCGCATCCCAACTCAGTCCGGGCGCTGTATAGTAGTGCGCCGGATCGAGGTGATACGTTTTGTGACATACTTTTCTAAATTTTTCGAAAACATCTGTCAAAAGTAGCACATCAGTCGTTAAATATAGATCTGAGTAATCTTTCAGATTTTTGCACCCAAAAGTTTGCCAAACATTCTGAGCGTGGGTGTACTGCTCATCCGTAATGTCCTCGTTAGACATTTTATTAAAAAATACCTCTTTAGGGGGTAGTGAGGTATCTTCTAACTTGTCTAACGAAGTCATATACTCATAGGGGAAAATACCCTTTTTCCTTAGTAATTTAAACTTATTCTGCTCGGGTGCATATTGTCGCACATTCACTAGATCCGCATCTGAGAGATTACTCGCTAACGCATCAAGAGATGATGCCATGAATCTAAAGGAATCCAAAAACCGTAATTTTAAAAATTGGTTTCCGATTTCCCCTTTATCATCTAGCACCGTACCCACATGAATTTGTTTACCAAAACTGATGTAGCGTTCTTTGTTATTTGGTATCACATCGATACCCGTATCGTCATCAATTTCGGCTAACTCTTTGACGAACAGATGGCTATCGTATCCGCTGAAGTTATGTAAAAATACCGGGATATGATTTGGTATTTTATAGTTTAGGTTACAAACGGGGTGTGCAGCCCCCCTAAATCGGCCGGAAGCGTGGCAATGATCGCGAGCTTTATCAGAGCCAAGAAATGGTCTATTGCAAATAAAACATTGCTCTGCCGCATCATAACAAGCTTGCTCCTCGGATGTTAAGGGATCCATCGGTTTAATGTCTTTATAATGATTATTATAAATTGACTTTACATCGGCAATTAATTTTGAGATAAAAACTTTCGCGCAATCCTTCCCCGTATAAATCTCAAATTTATTATTCGCGTCATCAAAGGAGCAAACTATTTGATATGCGAAGCTGTATGGAACATGCTTCGCAACCGCTTGCGTGAAAGAAACGCTTGGATCAGGTTCACAATGCTCCACAGGCTGTAATATCGATTCGAAATCTGCGTAAATCGCGAACGGTACAATTTGTGAATGATTATAATTATTAAATCGCAAAATATTGCCCGGTAACTTTTCTCCAAAATAATTAGGTTTATGATTTAATTCTGCGGATGGTAAAATAGTGCGAATTTTGTTACAGTCACTTTCCTGGTGTTTAGCTAATTTATGCTCAGTTGCAAAATTTGTTAAGCAACCATCACAAAAATAAATCTGCCCATTATGATTCGAAAGTTGTTTGGAAAGTAACCTTGAAAAATCTCTAATTAATACGAAATGACCCTTACCACCCTCAAAAATGTATAGTAAATTCACGTGTTTTTCGCGCTTGTTTTCCGTATAATAGATGGGTCCATCTACACAATGATGACCTTTACGATTTTCTGTAAGTTCATAAACATTAATGCTTAGGTTATTTAGTTCTTCAATTTTTTGAATTTATTCTTTTGGGTCAAAACATATTTCTTTGACGCCAACGATATTTACTTCATTGAATACTCTAGTTTATTTGCTTGCAGAGATTAATTTATTTGAAATATTTATTTAAGTGGAATAAATATATATGGATACAAACAAAAATTACTTTCCCTTAAAGTAGTATTTTTGTTTTGATTTAAAAAAACGTTTCTTTACACCAATGAAATATAATTTTGATTCAAACATATAAATTTATTTCGTTTAAAGTAATATTTTGTCATTGGCTTAAAAATAGGTTTCCTTCCGCCAAAGAAATCATATTTTGCAATTGATCCTCGTTAAAGGGTTTAGAGTGTACTCATTCCGATTACGGGGCCTCGGATGAGTCCCGTATCGTTATTTTTCGTCACTACCTCCCCGTGCCGGGAGTGGGTAATTTGCGCGCCTGCTGCCTTCCTTGGATGTGGTAGTTGACAATACCTACAATTTATCTCAATAAAATAGATTTTTTTTCTTAATTTATATGTAAATATACTATTACTGATTTACTAAGAGACAAACAAAAAAGAAAGAACAAGAACATAATGGCATATTTAGATAATATTACACATTTACATTTTGGAAAGTCAAAAGCAAGTACAGCAATTTTGGAAAATTCTCAACCTGATTTGCAACCTCAGTCCAGCAGTTTGTCTGCTTCGATAAATCTTTGTTCGACATTGCGAGGCAACAGTGGTGTGTATAAAAAGATGACAACGGTTTTGATGTCCACTGCTGTGGTGCATATTATTGGCAGATTTGGAGGTTTTCACTCTATTCGAGTATTACTAGATTCGGGCTCTCAAGCCAATTTTCTTACCTCTGATTGCGTTAAGAGGCTGCAGTTAGCAGTGAAGCCATCTGCGATTAGTATTAGGAGTCTGGGTGCTCAGGATCGACCAGTGTTGGCTACTGTACAGACTGTAGTTGTTTCACGTTATGATGATAGAGTATCATTCCAAATTGATGCATTGGTTGTGGACAGAATTTCCGATGAGGTTCCTAATTGTCGGCTGCCACTCCAATATTTTTCGCATCTGGAAGGTGTTCCTCTTGCTGACGATAGTTTCCACCAACCATCAACTATTGATGGAATAATTGGAGCTCAATTGTTTGCAAGTATTATTGGTTCTCGTAAGGTAATTGGTTTGAAGGATTCTCCCATTGGCCTGGAAACTAAGTTTGGATATGTCGTAATGGGATCAGTTCCTTTAAATGAACCGGGCGTTCATTCGAGTCAATCGTTTTCGACTTTTATCGATTTACCTTTGGAGCGACTTGTCTCCAAATTTTGGGAGGAGGAAGATATTCCTTCGCAGAAGTTTCAGCGTCCTGATGATGTGGAATGTGAAAGGATTTTTGAATCCACGTTTTGGCGTGAATCTTCTGGAAGATATGTGGTTGCATTACCCTTTAAACTAAGTCCAACATTGCCTGGCGACTCACGTCAGGTTGCGCTTCGTTACCTATATTCCCTAGAAAGAAGATTTCAAAAGGAGTCACAATTAAGAGAAAATTATAACGAAGTTTTACAGGACTATTTGTCGAAGGGATATATGTCTCGTGTTAATAAGGAAGATTTCCAGCGTAGATAGCAGCCGCTCTATCATATATGCCATCGACCCCCCCCCCCCACGCAATTTGTTGAAAATACAATAATCTGATCTAAGTAACTATCCTGGCCCAACACACAACAAAATCGGACAAATGAAAACAGTTTCTGGCATTCTTTTTTTTTCGTACAATCTAAATCTGAAAGTAGAGGTTTCAAAAAGTTAATTTATAAGTTCTTTTTTTTATATTTTTAATTTATTAAATTACATGTACTTTCGGTTTTGACCCCTTTGAGACAGGGCGGTTATTATTTATTCATCGATCTCAAATTTAACAGGATTTAAGTATCGAAATAAAGGAATAAATTGAGAGCGTCCTGTAAAAAAATTGAAAAATAATGACCACCTAATGCATAAAAGTGTTCAATCCGCTCTTTTTTAACAATTTGATACTTTTATATGCCTAAGGTTTACCATTTTCATGTTATGTGGTCCATTTCGCTTATTTTTGTACTATTTGAAAAGCCGTCATATCAGCACAACTCGGTAACCAGTAGAGACAGAGACTTTTCGTACAAAAATTTGCAATCGGCGCACCCATTTTAGTAAGATAGCAAAGGTTTCATGTTGATCTGGGTCCTAGTTTTAGAGATAGGAGTGCCAGTTCAAAATTGTAGTTTAAAGTACGTGATTTCTTACAAAATTGTAGCCAGTCGGCAAAAACCCAACTACCTTCAATCAAATTAAGGTTGTGGTTCTTGGTACAGTTTTTGACGCTGATTACGCCGGTATAATTTGATTTTCCTTATTTGGAACGGTTCGGCAGTTATTATGCTCCTAATTATCAAAAATGATGCTAAAAACACCCATTGTACTATGTTAGAAACTTTGAACGCCAACTGTGTCCGATCCAATCGACCGATGTTGGCGGTTCAAACGGTATCGGATGGGAAATTGGCCGAGGAATTCATTTCTGAAAGCCGCGTAACACGGGCCCTTGAATTCGAAGCTGCCAAGAACACGAACAAAGGTCAAGCTCGTGTCCGACAAGTGATTCCAGGAGAGGACGACTTCGAAGAGTCAGTCAAACGGATCGTCAGGGAGATCAATAGAGAACGTAGCCGCCAGGACCGGAAGTTGGAGTGCTGGAAATGTGGCAAGGCAGGCTACATAAGAAGACGCTGTCCAGAAGGCGTCAGTCCCACTTCCGCCAATCCGGAAAACTAAAAAAGGTCGATGCGAGGGGGCAAACGTCGACCTGTATTCAGCAAGCCCCAACAAATACCGCCCAGGTCTCGTCACTGCAACACCATGCCAACAGTGTTTTCGTCGACGCGTGTGTGGATGGAACCCTCCGCACTGTGCTGCTGGATACAGGTGCAACGAAGACAATCATAAGGCCCGACATAATAAAACCTGCAGCTAAGGTTCGGCAATCAAAATGGCGTCTACGAACAGCAACGGGAGATCAAGCAAAAGTGCATGGTGAAACAAACGTCATGTTTACCATCGGGAAAGCCACGTTTAACCATCCTGTGATAGTGGCTGATATTGAGGATGAGGTGATCATCGGGACGGACATAATGGACACCAAGGGCTTCGAGTTAAGCTTTAGGCAGGGAGTTCTGCGGGTAGATGACGAGGAAGTTGTTTTACACCGAGAAAAGAATTTAAGCGTTCAGGTCCTACTGCCGGAGGAGACACTGATACCAGAACGGAGCGAGATAGTTTTGGACGGCTGCATTGATGGCAAGACCACAGATGGTGAGATAGTCATGTTCGAACCCGTAATGCATGACGAGGCTGTTGGTCGAGGAATAGCGGTCGGAAAGGCCCTTGTGCGGGCTGGCAGGAGTATTCCTGTGAGGATAATGAACGTCAATCACTATCCTGTGTTATTAAAGGAGGGCACGGAGTTAGGACACTGCTCTGGAGTGTCAGCGATACTGCGACAGGTTACGGCCGTGATTTTTTATTTTCAGATAATTGATCAATACAAAAATATGAAACTTTGCCAAATTTAAACATAGGCGAGATAATAATAATAATAATAATAATAATAAGCGAGATCCTCGAAATTGAATCACCCGGTATAGGATCGTACTAATTTACTCAACCTGTAGCACATATTACACTCATCCCAAGTATTTCCATTTAGCAATTCCCAAAATTTTGTATTTTAATCCCGCCCAATCTGAATCCGGTAAAAGAAATTTTAGCATTGTGTTTTTCTGGTGAATAGGTATATTATTATTATTATGTAAACTTCTAACTACGCTTTATGTGGAAACCTAATTCTTGTGAAATCATATCGATAAGTTATGTCATTTATTTCTTCTTCATTATAAAACAATAACTCACGTAATCTAATAAGGAAGGAGCAGTACTGTCTTCGTGACGGATAATAACAATGCTAATGGTAAATAGGAAGTTAGAAAAAAGTGGATTAGTCGGACTTTTGGTGGAAATTACGCAAACACGTTCGCTTCGACTAGTTAAACACCGTGACTGTATTTAATATATAACTTTGAACTTGATCGCCATAAAATAGTTTGCAAATGTCGTTGGGATGGATTAATCAAAACTTGGCGATAGATTTTTTGTATATCGGAAGAAATTACATAAGAATGGATTAGTCGGACTTTTGGTGGAAATTACGCAAACACGTTCGCTTCGACTAGTTAAACACCGTGACTGTATTTAATATATAACTTTGAACTTGATCGCCATAAAATAGTTTGCAAATGTCGTTGGGATGGATTAATCAAAACTTGGCGATAGATTTTTTGTATATCGGAAGAAATTACATAAGAATGTTTTCGAAACCTTAAAAGTATCGAAAATAGGTCGTTTTGTATAACAGGACCTACCATTTGGAGATCATTTATTGAATAACAAGAATCTGTAGGGCATGAACCATCAAAAACCACTCGCAGATTAGTAGTTACACGGTCTTCCTTTAAGACACCGTGATGTGTTTTCTGTTTTTACTAATGTCATATGATCAAGAAATTCATACTCTTCTATAAAATCTACGTACCTTGATTTAAAGTTAGAATTTTGTTTAAATCGTCATTCAAGTAGAGTGAAACGTCTTTCAGCTTGTGTACGCGAGTCCCCTAATAAAGTCTCAGAGTGGTTTAATGGAATTGTGTGACTATAAAACGTCCTTCTTTAGTACGCTTTGTATTTTCTGTGAAAATAATTTCGCAAAGTTCTTCTTCATGTGACAATGGTTTGGTTTTAGCTAGTTCTTCAGTTTTCCAAAATTTTTCTAATTGATCACTTATCAATTTTAGTTGCAAGATGACAAGTCACAAATGCCGTATCGGGAAGTTTAATTAGACCTGAAACTATCCATCCATATTTGTTTTGTTTTTTTTTTTTAGTATTGGATTATTTTTGTTGGATTATTTTTGCCTAAGCTGATCTGTCCAACGCAAATTAAACTCCAAAACATATCAGCACCAATTAGTAAATCGATTGGTCCAGGTTCATTAAAGCAACGATCTGCCAATTGTATATTTTTTGGTATGTTCAAATTATGCTTGTCAATTTGTAAGGTAGGCATTTTATCCACTATTTTTGGAATTACGTAGCAAGTTAGATCTATTCTTTTAGTTTTTAAGTATATTTTCGCATCGATAGTCGACTTTGTACAATTTAAACCTAATACGGATATTTCAACCTAATGTAGACCGTGTGGGCGCCATAACGACTCAAAACTAAATAAAATACAGTGTGTAACACGTGAACACTTGATTTACACCAATTTGTGTCGTCAGGTCTCTCTCGCCGATGAACCCTTCCGCTTGCTCTATGTCTTGAGATTACCTTGTTTTAATTTTAATCTGTGATTTACTCGTTGTTAGGGATAAATAGGACAGGCCTATTATGGATACGCACTGTATGCATGTCTGTAATGACTCACGTTGTCCCAGGTACCACCGTACCGGTTATACCCGGTCGGACATCAGTGGTTAATCATGAGCCTTGCTGAACGCAGTGTTTATTGCTTTATAGTTATAAGTTATAGTTAATACTTATAACTAATTGTGTACATCTAACATGTGCCTCTAATATCAGAAGTGGAATTCGCCCATGCGATTTTTTCTTGATTTACGATTTTCAGCGACATTTCAAGAACAAAGAAAACCAGACCGTATGCGTCATACTTGGTACATTGGAAAATTTACTCGAGCACGCAGGTTGTTGATTATATATAACTATGTGCCGGCTGGAAATCCTGACAAATTGCGATAATTTGTGCCAAGTTGAACCATAGCAATAGGCGGACTAAATTTCGGAGATGACTGTTTTTTGGGATGGAATTACGTAACTATTTGGTATTGTATCAGCTGTTTTTGATGTTTTAGTACTGGTGAGTTTGTTTTTAATTATTGGAGTATCGTAGACGTACGTTGTTGGTTAATTTGGAGGCAGATTTATGTGAAAAAGGTGCGTGTTTTGATTATTTGACTCACGATGCTATGACGGATAGGTTAGATGTCATATGAGTGTCCGTTATATTTGTTTTTCGGTAATATAATGTGACAAACGCTAAATTCAATGTGCGTTTCCTTCTTACATGAACAGTTTTGAGTTTATTCTGTTGTTGGCCGATGTCATTCTGAAGTGTAACGTTATGCCGTTTTTCGGCGTACTTTTATTTTTGCCTCTGTAGACACGCTATGTGGAAAGAGAGCGTTTGTCGGTGCTGGGTTCGAGCAACTGGACTGAGCCTTTATAAGTGGCTTTATTATTTTCAACGTTACTACTGTAAGACGTTTTAAAAGCCGTTAAATAGAAGTGCAATTTTGTTTATCGTGTGACCCAAGATTTTGATTTGGTAATCGAACATAGGTACAACTGGAAAATAAAGAGTCACTTTATAATTTACATGTCTTTTCAATTTATAGGGGTACAAATAAAAACGATTGTATTACTTCTATACAAAGTATCATATCTAAATCGTCATCGCTGACTAACTCTAACAGCTAGCTGGTTTTGGGTGTTTCAATTATTTTAGTTGTATAAATAACATCAACTTTAAAGCCAGTAATTATAATTGTACGACTGGCTGTAGCTGAGATTGAGATTTTAGCGTTTGCAGTTTGTGTATTATGGTTTGAACATTGAAAATTAATGTTCATCGTGAATCGTAATTAGAGAATTGAAATTTATAGCTTTGTGTACCTGAACCTGAGGATTTGGAGTTTATGTGTTTTGGTGTATAATAATCAGACACTTATAAGATACTGTTCTTCGTGTGTTATAATTTGAGAATGGAAAGACTTGTCTATCAAGTAGTTGAGTATTGGTACTTATCAATGTTTTGTGATTCATAATTCATGAATCGTAAGTTTATGTTCTTTAGGTATTATAATTAGAGAACGGAAAACCCTTATGTTTTGTGTAACATATGTTGTGAAATGAATTGGCCTTTGCACATTGGGCAGATGAATAAGGTATGTGTGGTAATAGTTTAATTTTTTTTAGTTTTTTTTAGTTTTGAGAGAAATATAACATCATTTTGTGCCAAATTACGGTTCCTGAGTTTGAGATGTAAAGTAAACCACATGTAGTTCCTGAGCTAGGAGCCGAAAACAGAAGATATAGAAATGAATAGTAAAGTCACCAGCATTGTTGTGAATATGTGAATGTTGATACGGCTCTAAACCTTGTTAAAGCAGTTATTGTGATAACTCTAAACTTGGTTAAAGCAGTCGGGGTTTGTTGTTGCCTTCTGGCGGATATCACACTGGGCTGGCGTACTGCGGTGTTGATGCTTGGGCCTTTGTTGCCTTCTGGCGGAGATCACACTGGGCTGGCGTACTGCAGTGTTGATGCTTGGGCGTTTGTTGTTGCCTTCTGGCGGATATCACACTGGGCTGGCGTACTGCGGTGTTGATGCTTGGGCCTTTGTTGCCTTCTGGCGGAGATCACACTGGGCTGGCGTACTGCAGTGTTGATGCTTGGGCGTTTGTTGTTGCCTTCTGGCGGATATCACACTGGGCTGGCGTACTGCGGTGTTGATGCTTGGGCCTTTGTTGCCTTCTGGCGGAGATCACACTGGGCTGGCGTACTGCGGTGTTGATGCTTGGGCGTTTGTTGTTGCCTTCTGGCGGATATCACACTGGGCTGGCGTACTGCGGTGTTGATGCTTGGGCCTTTGTT
The DNA here is from genome assembly GCA_964023965.1 of Melinopterus prodromus. Lineage (NCBI taxonomy): Eukaryota > Metazoa > Arthropoda > Insecta > Coleoptera > Scarabaeidae > Melinopterus > Melinopterus prodromus. Next base: position 25,302,913 of record OZ030393.1, on the reverse strand, counting down.
GCCTTCTGGCGGAGATCACACTGGGCTGGCGTACTGCGGTGTTGATGCTTGGGCGTTTGTTGTTGCATGCTGGCGGATATCACACAAGGCAGATGTACTGCAGTGTTGATGCCATTGCGTTTGTAATAGTGCGGAATGATTAAGTTATTGTTTGTTTTGATTCTAGTTGTTTCAGTGACTGTGAGAGTCAGGAAAGAGCCGAGAGGATTGGGCCGAGAACGTCCCAACGTCAGGTTGGCCGTGTTAGGGATAAATAGGACAGGCCTATTATGGATACGCACTGTATGCATGTCTGTAATGACTCACGTTGTCCCAGGTACCGCCGTACCGGTTATACCCGGTCGGACATCAGTGGTTAATCATGAGCCTTGCTGAACGCAGTGTTTATTGCTTTATAGTTATAAGTTATAGTTAATACTTATAACTAATTGTGTACATCTAACATGTGCCTCTAATACTCGTTATGTTCACTCTCCCAATTAGATTTATTTTTTTTTTCTAAAATTCTATTTTAAAACGTTCCGTCGGTGCTATTCGACCGTGAACGTCAAAATGCTATAAAAGAACGCTATGATGCTAAACGTGCAAAGGCACCAAAGTTTAAGGTAGGCCAACAAGTGTCAATAATATTCTCGGCGGGAGGGCAGCAGGGCAATGTTGGCATGGGGCTAGCGGTCGCGAAATTTTAATTATGTTCTCAGGTGTCAATTCCTGGGTGGGGTCTTTTTTTATAATTTTGAATTAAAAAATTTCAAACAATTTTCCATTAAATTTTATAAATATATTTCATATTGAAATATTATTTCATTCAACGATGTGAATAGGTAAATGTTATGTAACGGAACTGTAATAAAACATTAAAATCTTTTAAAATATTGTTTTAATAGAAGTCGCAAAATCAACCTAAATTAAGGTATAAATGACATATAATTATAATTATAATAACAAAACACAAGTTTACTTTAAAAAAGCTTTTATTTTTTTCTGAAAATAAGAATAAAAATTATATTAAATGTATCCCTTACAGATTTTTATTTTTAACTTACATGTATAATAATTATATACATAAATATGCAGGATCCCGCCCTGCACAATATAACATATGGTCCCCGATAGGGCTGTTCTGCCCATCGGCGGCCAAGGCGTTGGCGGTGATGTTGAAAACAGTTCAACTTCCGTATACATGTGCTATATAAAATAAGAAAATGTTTTTTAAAGATAAATATTGTAGATTCAAATTATCGCTTACCCGCAAATTAGGTGGCAACATCATGGATAAACATAATCGTACTACATCAGTAAAAAAAAAAGTCATTAAAATTATTTTGATAAAATAGATAGAATGAAAAAACTTACGTGTACTGTCCATGATTATTACAATTCGAACTAACTAGGAATATTTTAGCTCCCAAGCCATTCCTACAATCACAATCCCACATCCGGATTTACAGCAATTTTAAGTAGAACGTTATATTACATGCTTCATAGTCATTTTACTCCTAGCATATAGATGGTGACACAATTCACTATTTTTATATATTATTATGAGCGCTAATCAACACTCATTTTACCGCTAGTATATGAAACTTGGATCACTGAATTCCGCAGTCAGATTTACATCTATTTTTAAGTAGATCATCATCTTACCTGCTTCATTAACATTTTCACCGCTAGCATATAGATGGCAACACATTTAACTATTTTTTTATATATATTGTTATTAAGAACACTAAATAACAAAGTTGCGCTACCAAACCAAAGAGGGTAGCAATTTAGAAACCAAAAGGGCTTATGTGGTGAGTCCAATACTCTCCTTATTACACACGTGACTTAATCGGCTCCATCCATACGAATTTTGAAAAACGATCAATTACAATTAGTATATATTTAAATCCTCTATTGAGGCGGGAATATTTGATGAGTTCGATTAGATCTGCCTGTCAAAGATCATCTATACCGTGTAGAATGGCCCTTCGTCTAGGAAACTTATTGCGAGCCGGCTTATGTAGCTCGTTTACAATAGTCTCCTTTGCCTTGCTAAATTTACTCGTTTTATAAAGTTTACTAAATTATTAATACCATTATTGATTCTCATTGATATGACCCTATTTAACATTATTATTTCGAAGCCGGGAAGTATGATTTTTTGTGGCTTTTTAAGTATTCCGTAAGTATAAAACATTTAATGTAAGATACAAACATAGTTCCAAAATAATTAATACCCTACTGATTAATTTATATGTTAGATGTAACATATTATTCAAAAATAGAAATAGAATATCTACTCTATTTTTATGGTGCTGTTAATTTTCTGCAAAGCTAACGTCTTCAACGTAAAAGGAGTAGACATTTTAACACATCGGAAACGTGTGTATATGGAGTGCGGCTTCGGAAATATTTTAATCGGATTGGTTGGTATTACAGCATACGAATTCATAGGATTTTGTGGTGATTTTTAGGATTTTATTAATTACGAATATGTTGCGGGATATTTTGTGTAAAAAGTCGCTTCCATCACCAAATGAATATTCGATAATGCTAATTTCCACATATAAATATCAGTTTTTTGAGTGTTTATGAAGCAGTTCATAGTAAATCTATCCTACTGGTTAATTTATATGTTATATGTAAGATCTTGTTCTAATAAAAAAATCAGGCACTTCATTAACGATGCATTTTATTATCACTGATTATAACTCTTCTTTTTTAATAATCCGTAACACCATAACAACGTAACATACTACTTACAAAGCCTACTAAAATATACTGTAATGTAATGAGATAACCTAAATTTTGACATGTCTTTTATTTTATTATTTCGAATAAATGAGACTTATTTTATTACTTACTTAAGTTTAACTTTTACATAATTTACCAAACCTATACTATTCTTATTGGGTCACACTATCATCTTTAGAGGTTATGTTTACATCACCCCCCTCTCGTTCCTAGTTTAAAATCTAGGGACACATATATTCGTCTATAATTCGGATGAAGTCGATGCTTCGGGGTGGATCCAGTTTGATAATAGTAAAAATTACTTAACTGAAAGCCGTATGCTTCATAGTCATTTTACCACTAGCATATAGATGGTGACACAATTCACTATTTTTATATATTATTATAAACGCTAATCAACACTCATTTTACCGCTAGCATATGAAACTTGGATCACTCAATTCCGCAGTCAGATTTACATCTATTTTTAAGTAGATCACCATCTCACCTTCTTCATTATCATTTTCACCACTAGCATATAGATGGCAACACATTTCACTATTTTTTATATATTATTATTAAGAATTTACATCTATTTTTAAGTAGATCACCATCTCACCTTCTTCATTATCATTTTCACCACTAGCATATAGATGGCAACACATTTCACTATTTTTTATATATTATTATTAAGAACGCTAAATAATAATGTTGCGCTACCAAATCAAAGAGGGTAGCACTTTAGAAACCAAAAGGGCTTATGTAGCGGGTCCAATACTCTCCTTATTATACACATGACACTTCACTCGATGATTTATTCTTAATCGGCTCCATCCATACGAATTTTGAAAAACGCTCAAATACAATTAGTATATATTTAAATCCTCTATTGATGTGGGAATATTTGATGAGTTCGATTAGATCTACCTACCAAAGATCATCTATACCGTGTAGAATGGTTCTTCGTCTAGGAAACTTATTGCGAGCCGGCTTATGTAACTCGTTTTACAATACTCTCTTTTGTCTTGCTAAATTTACTCGTTTTATAAAGTTTACTAAATTATTAATACCATTATTGATTCTCATTGATATGACTCTATTTAACATTATTATTTCGAAGTCGGGAAGTATGATTTTTTGTGTCTTTTTAAGTATTCCGTAAGTATAAATCATTTAATGTAAGATACAAACATATAGAAAATAAACTGCTTCCGGGTTACACAAACATAGTTACAAAATAATTAATACCAAAATAAATAATAATTACGAATATGTTGCGGGATATTTTGTGTAAAAAGTCGCTTCCATCACCAAATGAATATTCGATAATGCTAATTTCCACATATAAATATCAGTTTTTTGAGTGTTTATGAAGCAGTTCATAGTAAATCTATCCTACTGGTTAATTTATATGTTAGATGTAAGATCTTGTACATAGTTTACCAAACCTATACTATTCTTATTGCATCACACTATCATCTTTGCGGGTTATGTTTACATCGCTTCCCTCTCGTTCCTAGTTTAAAATCTAGGGACACATATATTCGTCTATAGTAAATTGTTATGAATGAGATGACGTTCAGCGCTGTTCGGTTTTGTAGTAATTCGGATGAAGTCGATGCTTCGGGGTGGATTCAGTTTGATAATAGTAAAAATTACTTAACTGAAAGCCGTATGCTTTTTATTACCGTTTAGTATTTATAGTGATTAAGAGAAAATCACTTCTTACCCTATGAAATAAAACACAAGAAATTCATTTAACATATCTATTTACTTAAAAATGGTAAACATTATATAATTTTCAAGCTCCCATAAAACCGATTGATCACGATTCGTTATTCCAACGCATAATTTTCCTTAAACTCTCCAGTTCATGTAAAATCAAAAACCTCTTCACATCTATTTCAACTGGTTGTGTTGTAGGCTTTTTAAGCTTATTTTCCAGCTCCCATATTAACTCTTGCACAGCTGCTATTCCAGATGCTGGTGATGATGATGATGATGTTATTGTAGACTTCTTAAGTTCAGACCCTACCGACGCATGAACTGATCGAACGTGACGTTTGAGACTCCAGTTTCTCTTAAAGACCCGCCTACAAAATTCACATTCGTAGATTGATGCCGACTTGTCAGTTGACAGTTCGGACCGTGGTGATGGTGCTCTAGACATATTAAGCTCTAACCCCAACGACTGTGGTGTAGACATCTCGAAGTTACTGATTTAGATGGTTGCTAACACACAGACTGAGTACTTCACCGAGTTTACTCGATTATATATCGTTTGTTCACATGAGCAATTTCACCAGTATTATAATCATTAAATATTAGGCTTTGATTATACAGGATCTGAATACAGGGACCGTATAATTTATACAGGGTCTGTATACAGGTTCTGTCGTGATTATACAGTGACATTTTTAAAATAAGAAGATGGTGTTCGAACCTTATTTAAAAACAAGAAGATTGTATCGTTTAAGAGTTAGCAGTTTAAAATAAGAAGATGGTACTCGGGGCTGACATTTTAAAATAAGATGATGATGCTTAAACATGACCGCTCAAACCCCATTTAAAACAATGAGGTGGCATCGTATAAAAATATAACGTCCGACCCATTTAAAATAAGAAGATGGTGTTCGAACATGGTTGTTAAAACCCCATTTAAAACAAGAAGATGGTATCGTTTAAGAGTTAACAGTTTAAAATAAGAAGATGGTACTCGGGGCTGACATTTTAAAATAAGAAGATGATGCTCAAACATGGTCACTCAAACCCCATTTAAAACAAGAATCCGGCATCGTTTAAAAGTCCGACCCATTTAAAATAAGAAGATGTCGTGCAAACCATTTAAAATAAGAAGATGGTGCACAAGATGGCTTCCGACACACCGTTAGCGCGCGGGATTTTTAAACTGATAAATTTAAACCGGCGATTTGCGCATGCGTGGTGACATTTTAAAATTTTTTACCCTAATATTTAAATGGTGCCAAGAAGATGGTATCGTTTAAGAGTTAACAGTTTAAAATAAGAAGATGGTACTCGGAACTGATATTTTAAAATAAGAAGATGGTGTTCAAAGATGTCCGCTCAAACCCCATTTAAAACAAGAATCCGGCATCGTTTAAAAGTCCGACCCATTTAAAATAAGAAGATGTCGTGCAAACCATTTAAAATAAGAAGATGGTGCACAAGATGGCTGCCGATACACCGTTAGCGCGCGGGATTTTTAAACTGATAAATTTAATTTAAACAGGCGATTTGCGCATACGTGGCGACATTTTAAAATTTTTTTACCCTAATATTTAAATGGTGCCAAGAAGATGGTATCGTTTAAGAGTTAACAGTTTAAAATAAGAAGATGGTACTCGGAACTGATATTTTAAAATAAGAAGATGGTGTTCAAAGATGTCCGCTCAAACCCCATTTAAAACAAGAATCCGGCATCGTTTAAAAGTCTGACCCATTTAAAATAAGAAGATGTCGTGCAAACCATTTAAAATAAGAAGATGGTGCACAAGATGGCTGCCGATACACCGTTAGCGCGCGGGATTTTTAAACTGATAAATTTAATTTAAACAGGCGATTTGCGCATGCGTGGTGACATTTTAAAATTTTTTACCCTAAATGGTGCGTGGCGGCAAAACTTATGGCGCGAAAATTTAAATGGTTTGCTTTTTAAAGGGGGACCGCTAGCGCGCGGACCTGTGCGTGCTCTCTCTAACATCGACGTGTGACTCATACACTTACGTTCCACGGTTCGATAGCGCTCGGTTTTAGTCGGGCGCATTTTAAAATAAGAAGATGGTGCTGAGGTGGAATGAGGTGGGTCCACAACTCTCCTTTCCTATCTACTAAGCTCTTTTACTGTACGACGAAACTTTTCTTTTCTTGGCAGATGCTCTGATCAACTGGATGTTGTTTCTGAAGGTGGAACCTGAGGCTCAGTCAGATTGACTATCCATCTTCCGTTGTCATTAAATAGTCTATTATTTTCCCGTGTCGACTTGAGGTGGCTATTAAGTTTATTGATGTTAGTATTTTTACTTTTTGAACACATTGTCGTATTTGAACTTAATATTATCTACTCAAATTTGGAAAATGTTATGAGGGACCGCAAGTCTCACACGTTCGGACAGAAGGTCAATGTCCTTTATTAAATAATCTATTTTGTGAATTGTTATCTGAATTTCGAAACTTAGTAGCTTGTCTGCCAATCTGCAACTGAACCCAGAGACCCTGTTGGCCATCCTTGATATCTAATAGTTCGGATACAATACGATTTGTACTTATAACTAATGGATGCAAAATACCCCTTTGCCCTAGTGCAATTTTATCTAGTAAATTCTTTAGTGCTAATTGAAAAAATGAACGTCAAACTATTCATAACGACGACATAAATTCATTTAGGATGAGAGATACCCTGTTACGCGATATTTCTGAGGTAGACTTGCTACATAATAATGATAATACGGTATAGATTGTTTTAATTGAGCGTCTAACGATTTGCAATAAACTAGACTATTACTTCTAGAAGTATTTAAAAAATGGATAGTACTTTCAAGGATTGACGTTTGTTGTTTAACTATATCGAACAAGCGGCTCAGATTGGATTTTAGTTGATGAATTTGCTGATTGTAAAATTTAGCTCCGTTATCATCCATGGCACCAAATAGGGTGTTTGAAATAGTACCACTACATCAATTAAACCTCTTTTCGTACTGACTCCGGCATTTTATTCAGCGCCAAGGATTTCTAATATTAAATTATAATTCAGGAGATTAGTGGTTTCGTGAACTAAATCTGTAGGGTTATCGTGAGATCTTACATAGTGCATATTTGTATCTGTAAGTTTTTGAATTTCAGATACGCTGTTTGACACATGGTTTCCACCTATTTGAATTAGAATTTATCCAAGAATGCATTGTTTCTTTGTCTATGTGGATCGTTTATATTGTTTTAAATTTATCTGCTAATTGACCTGCTAAGGTAGCAGCGCATAATTCAAGACGTGGTAAAGTTTTTTTTTAATAGAGCAACCCGTCACTTTGCTGCTAGCAAAGATACTAGTGACTGCTTTGATTGATTAAATGATTTTAAGTATATACAAGCACCATAGGCTTTTTCTGAAGCATCTGCAAATATATGCATTTGTACTTTGATGTAGTCATTTGGTAATTATTTTGCGTGTTGATGTTGATAAGCTTGTAATAAAGAGTTGAATTCAAAGACGAAGATAATGCTAAGGAATTTTGTTTTAATTCAGTTTATCCACACATTCGTTCGGCGTCTCGGAAGTATGATTGAATGTTGCCTAACTCTAATTAATAATTATTTAAATCTAAATAAACAATTCAAAAATTTGTTATATAACTTAAGATTACCAATCTTTTCATATTCCCTTTTAATGGTTTGAAGTAAGGTTCGGCTGTAGACAGGACGATCAACAGGGGAAGAATACACAGGAAGTACATCATGCAAATAATAAAAGAAAGACGTGCGTTAATTATTGAATTTCTTCCACCTATTCTTGTGCATCTGATTTCAAATTTATACGAATGTGCAAGTTTTGTTATCATCAACAGACGTGATTTCGTATGGGCATGTGAATTTTTTTGGATTTTCGGATAATATTTGATTCGTTTCTCAACAACACTAGATCACCTACATTGAAATTGACGTCGTTAGAATTTTTATCATAATAAATTTTGGCTTGATGTTTATTTTGGATTATTGTGTCTAGCAATCGCACTTGTATGCTGGATTCTTGATTTTAATTCACTAATTTGTTGTATTATGAGAAGTATTATATGTGAAGGTTGCATATGGCATAAACGAATCCCAATTGCCCATGTCTTTATTTATAAAAGAACGCAAATATTCCACTAAAGTTCGGTGTGATCTTTCAAGGCCACCGTTACTCTGTGGGTCGAAACCTGTGGGTTGTATTTGCTTGATGCTCAACAACTTGCATGATACTTTGGAATGCTGTATAAGAAGATTACATTCTCACTGAAACAACGTTCAATTGTGTTCGCCTCTTGCTTAGGTATTCGAATAGGAGTAGAAAATTTAGTAAGGTCGTCTAGGGAAATTTTGGGGTTCTTCGCACATGGAAGTCATGTGGTATCACTGCTAGACTGTGAGTGGGGACGTTTTGGGAAAATGGGACTAAACTCGATGGACGACTGAGGTTGGGGAAACAGGATTTTGTTCCAACATTTTGGTTAATAAGACAAAAACAAATATAAAATTGTTGCGACTCTACAAACGTTCTTATACATTTTAGGCCAAAGATAATTTTGTTTAATCCTTTTGAAGGTTCTATTTACCCCCTGATGACCCCCTAAAGGTTTACTCTACTAAAATTGATCGGATTTCTTCGGGGGACAATTTTTGCATACTTTGACTATGCAGAATACAAATTTTTATATCTGTATTTTTTAAAATGTATGTGAACATAATCCGAATTGTTGCGATTTTCAGCTTCTCGTCTTTAATACTTTTATCGGTGATTGTAATATTATCCACGGAGTTCTCTAAACAATAGTCTTAATGTTAACAATGAATAAAATATGTCTGGACGTTCAGATTCCTCAAAATAGTCTGGTATTCTAGGGTTAAATGAAAACTGTACAATATTTTCTGCAGTGGATGAGTTTGAATCATTGTCCTCCTCTTTAACACTTAAAACAATATATTTTTTTTTAATTTTCTTTAGATATTCCTCATATTCGGTTTTCGGGATAGAAGTGCTTTCAATTTTAAACATACGTGAGAGACCATCCCGGTTTGTATAATATTTCCCAGGGTTATAATGAATTTCGTATTCGAAGTCGTCCAATTTTAATCTAACGCGCATTTGTCTTCACGAAGGATTAGAGACAGAAAACAAATAAATTAGTGGCCTGTGATTAGTTATTATTTTAAACTTTCGTCCGTACAAATATGTCGTCGAAAGTGCTGGACAGCCCATACAATGCCGAGAAGTTCACGCTGGATTGTTGCGTAATTCCTCTCTCGGCTGGAGAGAGCACGACGAACGTAAGCTACTGGATGATCATTGCCTAATTAATTTATTTGGGACAGGACTGCAACCAGCGCTGATTGACTAGCATCGGTGGTTAGCATAAATTCTCGCGAAACATTTGGAAACTGAAGGATGGATAGATTATGAGCTGTTCTTTAAACTTATGAAATGCATCACTACACTTCAAATTCACACGTCAAAAATCATTTGCTACACTTCAAAAAGCATCAAAATTAAATTTGGTATTTTTCTTTAAGTGATTATGTAATGGATAACAAATTTCATCAAAATTGTTTATAAATTTTCGATAATAGGATGTTAAACAAACAAAGGATTTCAATTGCTTTGGATTTGTGTAGCAAACTTCCTTGCGCAAAAACTTGCATTTGTTTGGTTGCAATTTAAACCCATGCAATCTAAGGCGATCGAAATAGGCGGTTTAAAGGTTGACAGATATTGTGAAGAAACGAGACAGGTGTTTGAGTTTCACAGCTGCTATTATGACGGGCACGCTCTATGTCTGAAAGATAATCGAGATTCTCCCCTGCACATAACCAATACGAAACTCTAAATAACAGATTTTAATCTACAATAGGATAATAGCACGTCTAAGAAAATTGAGATACGAAGTAACTGAGATGTGGGAGTTAGGTTTCATCGGCTCCGCTGAATCCTCGTTTTGTACCACATTATACATTATAATGTAGTTCTCCCATTTTGCCTACAACTGTCCGTTGCTCCACTTCTGTGTGACGTAGTTGTACATCCTTATTTGCACTTTGTCATTGATTTTGAATTGCCTTTCATTCGCCTCCCCCATTTTGTTGGAGTTCCTGCCTGTAAACTTCTTTTTCACTAAGTCAATTCTAGTGGATACGTTTCGACCTAACATCCGTTCTGTTGGATTCACTCCTATAATGGCATGGGGTGTCTTCCGGTATTGTATCAGGAATAGTTGGAGGCTTATTCTAAATTCCCCTCCGCCCTTCAATCGTGAGCGAAGACTTCTTTTAAGTGCTTGAATGTAAGTAGGAGAGCGGTGTGTACAGACGACCTCGAATGACCCCTAACTCCAGTGGTACTCAAACAAGGGGTCACGCGCCTAACTCCAGAGGTTGTCAAGTTCAGAGTGGGCCCCTCGCCCCTCCAGCTAGGGCGCCGCCCCCTGAGCCCCCTCCGGACTCCGCTCCATCGGTTAGGGCTCTCGTTCTATTATGACTCAGGTGTGTGGTATGTGGATGCTACCGCATGGCGCCACCACCCGTAGATCGTATTCGTTCCAGACCGACCCATATAATCTCCCCTTACCGCGCTCGTTCTCTTCTACTGGGCACGCGCCTAAGGCCAATTCGGTTAACTTCAGAGTGGGTCTCCTAGCCCCTCCAGGTAGGGCTCCGCAAAATAAATCCTATAATTTATGTAATTCTAATCTATTCTATGTTTAAACTTGATGTTAATTAAAAATTAGCTCCATGTTCAGCGGTAAAGAAATACTGTGAGTGAGTGTATACAAAACCAATGTGTTCTAGATTCATCTATGGTATTTTTGTATATATACAGGGTCTCCCACGACGAGCTGCCATTAGAAGTATATGGAGAACCAAATGAAATGACAGATTAAAAATTTGTGGACTTATATTGTTGGACACGATCGTCTCAACTAAAATATTTTGAGTTTTCGGTTACTTCCGGTTACACCGGAAATGATGTCATCTTTTATATTTCAAATGGAACACCCTGTATTTTATCGCATTTTTGAAATCTGCATTAAATTTTAATTCAGTTTTATGTTACATTCCCTATACCTAACATGTGTCATTTTTGAGATATTAATTGTTTTCATTAAAAAATTACAGCTGCACGGTTACTTTCAATTACGTATAAATTATCCCCTTTGACAGTTGGAAAAAAGTTATCCGGCGAAATTGTTGTGAAGGTAACGTATTATCGACACATCGGTAGAACTCTTCTAAAAGTTATACAGGGTGTTCAAATTATAAGATCAAAGTTGAATTCGAGAAAAGTATTAAAAGTCGATCTTTTCAAATGGCAACCCTAACATATGAATACATTTCTGAATTCTATGGAAAATTTTAGATCAACTTTGTGTACAATGTCCTATACCTAAAATGTACTTGTACCTACTGAAATCGATCTGTAAACATCACAGTAGAAATTGCAAACATTGCCAAATCTAGATTGCTTTTGAAAACAATTGAACAATTTGGAAAAACACAACTTTATTAAACATGTTTCTAGGTAATTTTTCATTATAATTAATTTAGTAATTATAAAATTATAAGCCTACAATAAAGCACACTATTAAAAATAAAATCAAGTCGCAAGTTAATTTAAAAAAAAAATGCTGTATTCAATTTCAGTAACTGTTCAATAACGTTGCCGTTTTCCGCTAAAGATGCTATACTTCCTTTTAACGCATTATTGTTCGTGGCGTCGCTGATTGAGTTAGCACATAACCCATTGAAAGCAGCTCGAACTCTATCTTTCATATTCTCCTTATCAATTATTGGGTTCTCATAAACTACGTCTTTAATAGCTACCAAAATTAATAAATCCATTGACGTCAAGTCGGGGGAACGCGGTGGATATTTGTATGGCCCATTAAGCGGATTCCACCGATCACCGATTATCGCTCGTTAAGCAAGCGTCTTACTGCAACTGTTATCTCCGCTGGAGCACCGTAAATTTCAAACCACCTAATAATGGAGGACCTAATAACTGATAAGGAGAACATGAAAGATAGACTTCCAGCTGCTTTCAATGAGTTATGTGCTAACTCTATCAGGGACGCCACCAACAATAATATGGTAAAAGGAATAGTAGCATGTTTAGCGTAAAACGGCAACATTTTTGAACAGTTACTGAAATAGAATTAAGCACTTTTTTATTTTCTTGCCTTTTTCTTTTATTTTTAATATTGTGTTTTATTCTGGGTTATAATTTTAAACCAATCATAATGAAAAATGACCTCTCTTTATTCCAACTTGTTCAGTTGTTTTCAAGGCAATCTAGATATGGCAATATGTGCAATTTCCACTGTGATGTTTAAAAATCGATTTAAGTAGGTACATTTACATTTTAGGTATAGGACATTGTACACAAAGTTTATCTAAAATTTTCCATAGAATTCAGAAATGTTTTCATATGTTAGGGTTGCCATTTGAAAAGATCGACTTTTAATACTTTTCTCGAATTCAACTTTGATCTTATAATTTGAACACCCTGTATAACTTTTAGAAGAGTTCTACCGATGTGTCGATAATACGTTACCTTCACAACAATTTCGCCAGACAACTTTTTTCCAACTGTCAAAGGGGATAGTTTATAAGTAATTGAAAGTAACCGTGCAGCTGTCATTTTTTAATGAAAACAATTAATATCTCAAAAATGACACATGTTAGGTATAGGGAATGTAACATAAAATTGAATTGAAATGTAATGAAGATTTCAAAAATGCGATAAAATACAGGGTGTTCCATTTGAAATATAAAAGATGACATCATTTCCGGCGTAACCGGAAGTAACCGAAAACCCAAAATATTTTAGTTGAGACGATCGTGTCCAACAATATAAGTCCACAAATTTTTAATATGTCACTTCATTTGGTTCTCCATATACTTCTAATGGCAGCTCGTCGTGGGAGAGCCTGTATAATTAGGTTGGGAATATATTAATTAAAGCTTATATATCGATAATAATTTTAAATGCATTCATTACCTAACCAAATTTATAATGCTACAAACTGTTATTTTTTTCTGGATTATAACTTCTAGTGTATACTGAGATAGAATGCAGGTGTTTTTTTTGTCTGACTGACTACCTGAAAAAAAAGGTCGGTCTCTTAAATACCACCCGAGGCGATTGATTAATTATCGTTTAAGTGTCATATAAATGTAAATAAGGTAAAAATATAGGTTATATCAATGTGAGATTAAGTTATGTGTATGTTATAATTGGTTCTTTATGCAATTTTGCTACAAAATAAAAGATAAACTTTAGTCTATTTTTGTCGTTATAATTGTGTACATTGTGGTAAAACGAACAACAGGTGTCCGACCATAAATAAACCCGCAAGTGATTCAGATATGATTCCTCCATTAGTAAAGACGATGTAGAAGAACCCCATCTCGCTCTCTCTCTCTCTTTCACACACACACACAGGTCTACCGTAGTTAAATGAGCATACATTCATAAGGGCGATTGTCGATTACCGGAAATCAAGCTCAAACATGTTTGAACAGGATAAAACCTGTCCGTGCCTTGAGTCACGTAGCAATACTGAGAGCTGAATTCTGATTGGTTCGCCAGATGCTATATAAGATGTGATCAATCAGTAATTACTATCAGTCTTGTTCCATCCGTTTTTATTACGACAGCGCATACGACAGTGCCTATTTTTTATACAGCATAATAGGTAAGTAATTAATATTTACTACACATTAAGTGTAATTTCGTGAAGCACATATTATCAATAAGCATTTTTTTTTCTTTATCATACGCAGTATGTAAAGTATTGTAATCGTGCCGAAAAAAAAATTTTGAGATTTTAGCGGAAATAGGTCTTTATGACCTCTGTGAACTTAGCCCCCCCATATTGATTTTTTACAGTTTTTTTTGCTTAAATCGTTTGATAGGGTTTGATAGGCTATTCCAGAGGTTTGATAGTTTTTCGTTTTTCCGGAAAACAGAAAATAAAATTTGGTATGAAGTTAGCCCCCCCATGTTCGAATTCTTGGTTTTTTTAAGTTGCAATAGATTGGTTATGGTTTTGTTAGGTTTGATAGTCCATTCCCGCCCGACGTTTGATAGATTTTCGTTTACCTGAAATCCACAAAATTAGAATTTGTAGGTTATGTTATTGTCCGAATTTATTCCTTTCCAAAGGCCATTTTAAGCGAGAGTTGTTTGATTGTTGTTTCATTTTGTTCGCTTGTTAGTTCTGAACGTACAATTGTTCTTAGTAACGGCATGATTGATAATATTGTAAAAATTAATGATCCTTATAAATAATATGTTAATAATGTTCGAATTTTCGGGTTTTTGAAGTTGCAATTGATTGCTTATGGTTTGGTTGAATTTGATTGTCCATTCCCGACGTTTAATAGTTTTTTGTTTTCCTGAAATCCGCGAAATTAGAGTTTAGTTTATTTGGTTAGTAATTAGTTATCTTTTGTCCGAATTGATTCAATTCCAGGGGCTATTTTAAGCGGGAGTTGTTTGATTTCGGTTAGAAAATGTATCATAATCCATAGTTCTAATTAAAAGTTGGCATTAAATGAAAAAGAATTGGATGAGTTTTATTTATTGTCCCCAATATCTAATTTGAATCAGCGCCATCTACAAAGGAAGGTCAAAGTTAACTCTTCTACTACTTTATCGGCATAGGTGGGGAAATCCAAGGAGCAGAGATAACAGAGATAAGGTAAAATTAGTAAGGATATTTCTGCGATCTTGCTTAACATTGTTGTAAAATACAGCTGAAGACCATTTCCCTTCTGTTTCCATACTCAACGGTTTCCAAATGGTAGATGAATAGTTGGGCACACTATCTTTAAAATGGTCTCCATATTTGAATAAAATGTCAAGTACTTCATCGGTTGGTATCTTAGCTTTTCGAGGCATCTAAAGTTTCATAGTAAAAAAGATTAGGTATTTTAATTGGGTACAAAACGTGCAGGCCTAATAGGCCTGCTGGTCGCCGAGGTAGATCGCCGGTAGCGAAAAAACGAAAGTACGACTATGCTCTTACACGCGCTACGTGACTATGCTCGTACGTTCGGCGTACCTACGTTTCGTTTAGGTTAGGTGTCTAGCAACCGCCTCGCGAAGATTCGGAACCTAACCTCAACGGTATAGATTATATATCTTTATAATAACTACCATAAGGTATACATTGCCGCATAAGTCAATGCGGCACACTGATTTCTAATTTCACCCCTATTTAAAAACTAATAAAAAAGCATATTTTAATGGTAGGTACACGCTGTACACCTGAATAGTTTGTGTAAGGGGGGCCCTCTCACTTATTATTATTAGCCCTACTGACTCTACTGAAGGGGGACGCTTCCCGCCATTTTCAATATACAAACTTTTACTCGAAATCTAAGCTGACTTTCTAAAGCTCTACTTACTTTAACCATTATGGTAGCGTGCATTAAATATCTATCTTCCGGAGGCGGTACAATTATTATAGGTTCTTTCTCTGAGACTTTGTCAGAGAAAGATGAACCACAAATTACTTAGCCCTTTTTATAGAAGCCAAAAATGCTTCTCCACAAAATGGACTGATTTATATTATTCTATCTAATAAAACGCAAATCCAAAACAACACTTAATGTCTATTAACAAATAACATGAACAATGCAGAACCGCTTACAAAGGATTTGAACGTTAACTCTAAACAATGATAATAAACTTTTGGCAGAGATGGTCACAATATAAATACCTACAGTAAACACTTACGCTCTAAAATAAAGCTGGGAACAAGAAACACAAGACAGCACAATTTGTATACTATGGCCCGAAAGGGCTCTCACGACACATGATTACATCATGACGGCTCAAGACAGAAGAAGGAAGCCTCCAGCCCTTAATTCAAACTAGCTCAAGTCGACCGTCGCGCCAGCTAAAAAAACGTTACTCCGCCCTAGTCCGAACCTAAATTCCCTAACAAGATTTGGCGGGAAATCCCATATATTACATTTGTAATTTAACTTATTGCGAGTAGAAGAACGTATATTATGCTTCTTGGATTCCCCTACATATGCTGATAAAGTAGTAGAAGAGTTAACTTTGACCGTTCCTTTGTAGATGGCGCTGATTCAAATTAGATATTGCATATTGGGGACAATAAATAAAACTCATGCAATTCTTTTCCAACTTATAGTTAGAACTATAGATTATGGTACATTTTCTAACCGAAATCAAACAACTCCCGCTTAAAATAGCCCATGGAATTGAATCAATTCGGACAATAAGATAACTAATTACTAACCTAATAAACTAAACTCTAATTTCGCGGATTTCAGGAAAACAAAAAACTATTAAACGTCGGGAATGCACAATAAAACTCAACCAAACCATAAGCAATCAATTGCAAGTTCAAAAACCCGAAAATTGAACATTATTAATATATTATTTATAAGGATCATTCATTTTTACAATATTATCAATTATGCCGTTACTAAGAACAATTATACGTTCAGAACTAACAAGCGAACATAATGAAACAACAATCAAACAACTCCCGCTTAAAATAGCCTTTGGAAAGGAATAAATTCGGACAATAACAAATTCTAATTTTGTGGATTTCAGGTACACGAAAAACTATCAAACGTCGGGAATGGACTATCAAACCTAACCAAACCATAACCAACTAACCAACTATTGCAACTTAAAAAAACCAAGAATTCGAACATGGGGGGGCTAACTTCACACCAAATTTTATTTTCTGTTTTCCGGAAAAACGAAAAACTATCAAATCTCTGGAATAGCCTATCAAACCCTATCAAACGACTATCAAACGATTTAAGCAAAAAAAACTGTAAAAAATCAATATGGGGGGGGGGCTAAGTTCACAGAGGTGTCTTTATGGGTCCCCTGAACATTTTTGACCAAGGTCCAAAAAAATGTCTGTGTGTGTGTGTGTGTGTGTGTGTGTGTGTGTGTGTGTGTGTGTGTGTGTGTGTGTGTGTGTGTGTGTGTGTGTGTATGTCTGTGTGTGTGTAAACTATTTTTGTGGCGACGATTCCGGAGAAACTACTAAAGGTATCGGGACGAAAGTTCATATTTAGAAGTTTTATGATAAAACTTAGAGCTGAAAAGCTTTTGGTTCAAAAGGGTCCAGAGGAACTGGTAGTCTATTCTAAGCCCTTTTCAAGGATTTTGCAAAAGAGCCGCCATTTCTGTAATTTCGTCAAAATAGTTAAATAATAAATTAAAGTAGAGGAAATTTTGAATAATTTATGCCTATGACTTTTTTTTGTAAAATTAATAGTTTAGCTACAAGAGCAAATTCTATTTGATCGAGATCGGTCGCATCTGCATTGATATGAAACTAAATAGTAGCCAGGATTTTGACAAATATTTTTTGTGCTGTCACACTCGAAAACAGCTGATTTCATCAGAGGTTGGAGAACCGCTATGGAACGGTGCCGCTCTAGTGCAGCAAAGTACACAATACAAATTTCAAATAAAATAAGGTCACCAATTTGATTGTTTGTTAATAAGAAATATCAACCCGTCTTTATATCTAATTCTAAAAACGATAAGTTGAGAAAATTATAAATAAAGTATAGCGATGAGTGTA
This sequence comes from Melinopterus prodromus, assembly GCA_964023965.1. Lineage (NCBI taxonomy): Eukaryota > Metazoa > Arthropoda > Insecta > Coleoptera > Scarabaeidae > Melinopterus > Melinopterus prodromus. The sequence goes on along the minus strand of OZ030393.1, from coordinate 25,284,842 downwards.
GTTTTATTTTAGTATGTTGGTAGGGATGTGTCATGAACAAATATAAATCTGTCAGAATTTGAATTAGCTTTTTAAGGTGCGTTTTCATTAGTGATAATGGCAAGTAGTATGTAGGTACGGATGGTAGATTCTCATGCAGCTAAACTATTAATTTTATATATTGTATGATAAAGTCATGTGCCTGGCCACATCAGATTTTTTAAGTTACCTTACATATTGTGTAATTTTATAATAAATTTTTAAAATACGAATTTGTCAAGGCACGATTTTTTAACTTAATTTAAGAACCCGGTGAGGGGACAGACGAGAACTATCATCATTCTGCTACCTGATAGAATGTAACTGACATCGGCCACAGTCAAACGGTAGACTAAATTTAAAAAAAATATTCAAATGAAATTGTCGTGCATTTCGAATACAAATTAGATCTTTTTGTAACGTAATTCATATATTAGCATGACTGTTATTTCTTCTTTTTTTTTTCTTTACCTTGTAGTGTATATTGTTTTTATAGATGCATCCCCATTTTGGTTTTTATAAATGCAACCAATATTGTGGTTTAAAATTAATTTAAAATCCTATTAGATATTTTTTTTAATAGGTCGTTTCTTATATTCAAGATATACATGATGATAAGTATCAATGATAATTTTCTTTTTAAATATTTTTTTTATATGAAATTGTATTTTTAAATTGTCTAGAATTCGGATACACATATAAGATCTTTTACAATGTTCGGATATTAGCACAGTCCGTTTCAGTGACTTTGCTATACTCCTTACGTTACAACGCGCTACTATTATTATAATATTTTCCTACAAATATATGAATTAATTACGGTATTTTACTTGTTTTGAATTCTAAGAATTAGATTGGTTAACTTTTACGGTATAGGTAAATTCAGATGTTAGGTATTTTGCAGTGTATTCTGCATGTATTTTATTTGAACTATAGATAAATTAACCTCACAGTTTTGTCCTCCTTTTAATCATCTTTATTTGCGGGGGAGGAGTCAAGCACCCCTGATTGGATACCTGCCGGAATGCTAACGGTATCGACCAAGGGCAAGACCCTAAATTTTAGGAATTCATATATTAACATAACTCGTTATAGTACCTTTTTCTTTTAACTTGTAACATTTATTGTTTTTATAAATCGAGGGCCGATCCTAGGGTGTGGGCAACCCGCGTGCAAAGACCTAATGTGCCGCCCCTCTAGAGCATTTTACATATGTTAACTAATACCTAACGTTGACTTTATAAATTCATCTACATGAATAGGAATAAAGAGTAAAACATTAATAAAAATGCAAAACATTATTTTTGGGTGCGTTAATAGGGTATAATAGCGACAAAATAATTTAAGATAGTAATAAAACACACAAAAAGGTAAATTCAGATGTTAGGTATTTTGCATGTATTTTATTTGAACTGTAGATAAATTAACCTCTGAGTTTTGTTCTCCATGTAATCATTATTTATTTGCGGGAGAGAAGCACCCCTGATTTGGTACCTGCCGGAAGGCTACGGGTATCGGTTAAGTGAAATGCTCCATAAACTTTAAATCAGATAAAATATTTTGTATTGTAATTCATATATTAACATACCTCTTTGTTATTTTACCTTTTCTTTGTAGTAAATGTAATATGGACCGCTGAGTAGGTAATGCATTTAATTAAATATAATTAGAATTATTTTTATATTACTAAACATGAAAGTGTTTGATAATATGATACGGCACATTATATAAATTTATATAAATTTATTTCATCTAATACACACATTAATTACGTAAGTAAATACACAATTCATCTTGTTACCAATGATAATAATTGAAGATTTAAAAAAATTGTCATTAACTGACTGATCTAGAATGTCAAGTTTCTGTTCTATTTATAAGTAGACGTACCTACGGCTGTATGTCCTGATTCAAATTCAGGTGAAATCCCGTCACCAGCAGATTTCACGTATTAGTGGACGGTTTGTTTAATTTCGAGGCTGCTAATTATTACACACGTATCAATCTAATGAGAAATCTCACGTCTAATTTACATGGATATTATAAAAATGTGTTTTATTTATTGCGCAGTTATTAGTAAAGTCTATTGTAAAGAAAATAAAATGGTGAAATAAACCTACAATATATTACAATAAAACTTCTGTAGCAGTTCTTAAGAACGCTCACAAAAGTTTTATGGTAATATAGTATCATTTTAATAATCTTACTGTTATCATATACAATATATTAGGTGGAACATTTTAGTAAATTCTAGGTCTAATTTATTTCTAAATTTCTAAATAAAGTAAGAAAAGTGCATTAACGACGACAATAAGCTAAAAGTAACACTATGACTTTTCATTTATTTAACAGGAGCCGTTGTTGTGTAATGGACAGGTTAAATAAAATTGAATTTACATAAAACATAACGTTTTGAAAAAAATATATAACGTTCTTTTTTTAATTTCCAAACTATATAAACTATATTCAAGTTAAAGGTATAATACGCTTATATCATGTCTATCTTATGAGATTTAATTATCTTCCTAAAACCATTAAGAACACAGAATTGTTTACGTAAAAAAAATAAAAACAAAACTGTTAATATGTTAGTTCTGAAATAATCTTGAGTAAAAATTTGACAACAAGATATTTCTTCTGGCAAAAATCTATTGATTTTTGCCATTAATAACGCAGAAAAAAAAATCTATTAGATGCAATAATTTTTTATATAATTTATTGTATTATGATGCAATATCTTGAAATGAGATTTTCATTTCATGTCATCGAAAACTGTTATGTTTATTAATATAAACGTGTATGACGTGTAGGTAAATTAACTACCTATGTTTTGTCTTCGGCACGTGTGCTTCACGAAGGTATACATTGAGACTAGCATTACTTTTGCCTCATTAATTGTTTTACAGCCATGCCGAGTGAAGCTAAAATGGAGACCATTACCGTGACCAGAGACATCACACGCAGAATCAAGCGATTCAACTTGCAAGGCCGTACCATGGAGTTCAAGATAAATCCAACCCCAGGTGATGTTGAGCCTATAACATGGGTAAGGAATGCTGTAAACAGTGCCATCGTGACCGCAACCAAGGATCTAAGCCCTAGCGATCAGGTGGGAATCAGTATTTGCAGCAAAGGGTTTGCGAAAGGAGAGGGCTGGTTAAGATTTCAAGACGCTTCAAAAATCAATAGCAATGATGTTTGGAATTTGCTAGCGTCTATATTCCAGTCCAACTCGATGGGGCTGAGCACAGACACATTATGTCTTGGAGTAACATCAGTGAAAATGCCTGCTGGCAAGGGAAAGAGACACAACCTATCACCACGTTTGAGGAGGAGTGCTCAAAACGGCGAGGGATTGTAGCGATCAACAATACCGATAATCTCTGCCTCCCCAGGGCGTTGACTGTCGCCATAGCCTACGTTGATAAGAACCCTGAATATCAAGTAATACGGAGGAATATTAGAAAGGTCCAAACTTCAAAGTCCCAAGCGCTGATTCGCGATGCAGGAGTCACTATCCCTGAAGACGGCTGCGGAATCTCTGAACTCCAACAGTTTCAGGGGCATTTAAGAGAATATAAAATCACCGTGTACCAGTACGGGACTAAGGGACGCGACGTTATCTTCCAGGGTCCGGAAGAAAAAAATATCAATCTAATTTACAACGATAAGCATTTCGCAGTAATAACATCACTGACTGCTGCATTTTGCTGTATTTATTACTGTGAAGATTGTCATGTACCGTTTAACACAAGACATAAACACTTATGTGGCGGATCATGTCAATCGTGCCAACAGTCACCCCCGTGCCCCCTCGAACAAAGATATAACTGCCCGGCTTGTCATAGATCCTTTAAAAGTAAAACTTGTTTCGAAAATCATAAGAACAAAGGAGTGAACCAAGGAGCCAGTGTCTGTGAATCGATTCGCCTTTGTTATGAGTGTCTAAAAACTATAAAAACAAATAGAGAGCATGTTTGTGGTGAAATTTTCTGTAGAATTTGTTGCAAACATCAGCCACAAAATCATTTTTGTTACATGCAGCCCAATACAGGGAAACCGAAATTGAAAGACTTTTTCTTTGTGTTCTACGATCTGGAGACCATGCAGGAAAAATTACTCGATGACGGGTCCTTGCTGCATGAACCAAATTTGTGCGTGTTTAAGACCTGTTGTGAACATTGTATAAATAGCAGTGATAATCGCTGTGAAAAGTGTGGAGTTAGGGTAAGACTTTCGAATGACCCCTTAGACAATTACCTTAATCGCTCCCCAATAGACTGGTTTTTGACAAATCTGATGTCTTTAAGACGTCGATATAAAACAGTAGTGGTAATTGCCCATAATGGTCAAAGTTTTGACCATCAATTTCTACTCAACCATATAGTCACAAAGACAAATCTTACTCCTGAGTTAATAATGCGTGGTACAAAGCTAATCCAAATGAAAATTGGCAATGTTAAGTTTATAGATAGTTTAAATTTCTTCCCCATGGCCTTGGCGAAATTACCAAAGGCATTCGGCTTACCAGACACGTTCAAGAAAGGCTTCTTCCCCCACTTGTTTAAGCGCGAGGAAAACCAAAATTACATTGGACCACTGCCTCCAATCGAAAACTACAGCCCCGACACCATGATGGGGACAGATGGTGACGACGACGACGAACGAAAAAGATTTTTAAAGTGGTACGAAGAGCACAAGGAGGATGTTTTTGACTTTAAAAAGGAAATTGTGGAGTATTGTATTAGCGACGTTGAAATTCTAACAGAGGCGTGTCTGAAGTTTAGAGAGCAGATGTTGGCAACAACTAACGTGTGCCCCTTAACAGAGGCAAGTACGATCGCAAGCGTTTGCAACAAAGTTTTTCGCAGAAACTTCCTCAAGACAAATACTATAGGTATTATACCAAGGGGTGGGTACAGATGGAAAGACAACCAATCTAGAATTGCTGTACAGTGGCTCGTATGGGAGGAAAAACAACGAGGAATCGAAATAATCCATGCCGCAAAAGAACGCGAAAGCATAATAGGCGGTTTAAAAGTTGACGGATATTGTGAAGAAACTAGACAGGTGTTTGAGTTTCATGGCTGCTGTTATCACGGGCACTATCTCTGCCTGAAGGATAATCGAGATTCTCCCCTGCACGATAACCCATGCGAAACTCTAATAATAGATTCGAATCGACAATGGCAAAAACAGCACGACTAAGAGAATTAGGATACGAAGTAATTGAGATGTGGGAGTGTGGTTTTCGCAACTCGCTCTCTGCCAGCACAGACATGGCGAAATACTGCGAGGATCATCCTCTAGTATCATCGCTCCCGCTGAATCCTCGAGACGCATTTTACGGGGGACGAACTGGCAATTGTAAGACCTACTATAAATGCCAACGCGGTGAAAAAATCAGGTACATAGACATTTGCAGTTTATACCCTTGTGTCTGTAAATACGGCGTGTATCCTATCGGTCATCCCGAGGTTTACGTGGGAGCAACCTGCACCAGACTTAATCTATCTGATACAGAAGGTCTGATTAAATGTACAATTCTGCCCCCTAAAAATCTGTATCACCCTATTCTATCTTGTAAAATGAACGAAAAGCTGATGTTTGTACTGTGTCGTCTTTGTGGTGAAAACATGAACACAAGTGAATGTAATCATGATAACGACGAACGAGCTCTCACAGGAACTTGGGTTATTTCTGAAGTGAACAAGGCTATTCAAAGCGGGTACAAAATGTTAGAAACTCATGAGATTTGGAAGTATAACACGGCACAATATAATCCAGAAGCAAATGTAGACGGCTTGTTTACCGAAATGATGAATACTTTCATCAAAATTAAGCAACAGGCGTCGGGGTGGCCAGGGAACTGTGTTACGAATGCGGAAAAGGACCAATATATTGAGGAGTTTTTTAAAATTGAAGGCCTCCGTCTACAGTTCACAGAGATCCTATGTAATGCTGGTCTACGTGCACTAGCTAAGTTAATGCTCAATTCCTTTTGGGGTAAGTTAGGCCAGAGAGAGAACCAATCAAAGACGACTATTGTAAATAAGCCAGAGGATTTCTTGGCACTTCTTTCAAACCCTTCAATCAACGTCAACACTGTTCTACCAGTGAATGAAAAAGTGCTCATAGTCAATTATGAGTACAAAGAAGAAGCCGCTGATATCCTTAGTACTGTCAACGTTGCACTCGCCGCATATACAACTACGCAAGCCCGTTTAAAACTGTACACCTATTTGGAAAAATTAGGAGATCGAGTTTTATATTACGATACGGATAGTGTGATCTATATCTCGAGGGAGGGTATGGAAGACATACCTGTAGGGAGCTTCCTGAGGGACAAGACTGACGAGTTGGAGGAATATGGGACTGGTAGCTACATTACACAGTTCGTATCTGGTGGGCCAAAAAATTATGCATACGAGATTTTTTCGACAAAAAGTGGCACCTTAAAATCAGTAGCCAAGGTAAAGGGAATTAAAATTAATTACCAAACCTCCAGACAAATTAATTTTGATTCCATTGTGGACGCTGTGGTAAATGAATCGGAGGCTATTAAAATTGTTTCAAAAAACATCCGTAGGGGAAATAATCATCAGGTTTTTACAAAGGAAGAGGCCAAGCTTTATAGGCCTTATTCGTCTAACAGAAAATTTTATGATGATTATTCCTCACTCCCTTATGGATATATTAAGCGATCCTTATTAGACTAAGTTCATTTCTGTTATATATGTTATAACTACTATGCTTCTGTATGAATTAATAAAATTGTTGTTATTAGTATTACGATAATTAAAATAATAATAATATTACGTATTTTGAAAATATACGATGCGTGAATAGGTTTCCTTATAGTAGAAAATAAAACTTATTGTTCTTCACTGCTCTTTATTTTTTTTTTTTTTAAATAAAGGACAGTGAAGAGCAATAACTTGTTTTCTACTAATAATATTACTGTTGTGTGTGTGTTAGTCATGAACAACTGTAAGCTACTTTATACTTGTGTAATGACAACTCCATCATTATAATAATAAAACATGTTTTGTGCAATTTGCATGTGTTTCAATCCGTAGTATAGCAAGTAAATTATTATTAAGTGTTAAGAGTGAATTATCGGTAAGTATGTTTAGAATCGTGAGCAGGTATTATAGTTATTATTGGATCGGACAGTTTTAATTGGACGCCATTATTTGTATAGTTTCTTACTCGACAGCATGGGTCAACATAAATGTTCTTGAGTCAGTCTTGCGTCATGTTTGAGTCATTCATGAGTCATTCTTAAGTCATGCTTGATTCAGACTTGAGTCACGTGTTATGTTATGCCGATGTTCTCCATACTAGCAGTATGTTAGATACCATAAATGTTCTTAAGTCGGACTTGAGTCATGTTTGCGTAATTCTTGAGTCACATTTGAGTCATTCTTGAGTCATATTTGAGTCATTCTTGATTCACGCTGTAGTCACGTGTTATGTTATTTTGACGTTCTCCTATACTAGCTCATACTCTACAGTTTGGGGTAACAGAAATATTCTTCAGTCACATTTGAGTCACATTTGAGTCGCCCTTGAGTCACATTTGAGTCACCCTTGAGTTACATTTGAGTCACTCTTGAGTCATATTTAAGTCAGTCTTGACTCATAAGTCACGTCAACCCCAGATTGTAGTCACATTGAAGATCAAGCCCATACTTCTATAATAAGAAGAAACAAGTTTTCGTCTTCTTTGTCAGGCAGTGTTGTTCCACCTATTACAATCGTAATAGATCTATTACATATGACCAATTTCTGTTACGCTATTACTTTTTCAACTTAATCTATTACTATTTTTTCGGTATCTGAAAATACGGGACCGTTATAATTTATAAAAGATTGTAGTCAAAGTATACCATCCCGTGTTACTTCAAGATGTCTAGACTGGACTGGTAAGCTAGTTGCATACTTGCATCATGTTGCATCTTGAGTTGCATCACTATCTTTCATCTCTCTCTTGGGCCCATCCACCAATGAACGGCCGGTACTATGTCACGTCGCACTTGGTCGCACTGCGGCGGGCATTTACTGTTCATTGGTAGGTGGGACCAACAGAGAGATGGAAATACGATTACCTTTCCAGTCTAGATATCTTCGTGTTACTTCAATTTGCGGCTTTACTAAACCACAGAAATCATATACAATTCTATGTACTAAACTTTCCAGCAGTTGGTTATGCAAGCAATTTAACACTTGCGTATATAAAGCGGCATTTTAGGTTTTCATTTCAAGGTTTCAACACTACTACAATCTTTTATAATAAATAATAATCTAGAATAGTGGTCGTAAGGACATCACAACATGATCCTTATGTTTCGTGTTGTTTATTATATTTTTCGCGCTCCAACAACGCGAGCGATGATATAAATCAAATTATAAAATATTATAGAATTTTAAAATGTTATTGAAAAGAAAAGCTGGTAAGATTGCTGTCAATATCATTTTGTGTTAATTATGCAAAGGGCTTAAAGTGTCTTTCCTGTGTTAAAACGTACGATGTCAGCGCATGAAGAATTAAATTGCTTGCAACTTGAAGTAAAAACAACACATTTATTTATACCACTTTATTTTTTATAAATAAATAATAATCCTGTATGTATGTATATAAATACAAAAAAGAAACAAAGTAGTATAAGATAATAAACAGCACTAAATGTGCTGTTATATAAAAATAATAAATATAATATATTTAGCACCCTGTACAGAGCAATAATATAATATAAAACAAGATTCTAAAAAAAAAGGACTACGAATTCAGTCTTAGAAGGTCAGATTCTCACAATAATCGGTTTTAGTGCTGACAGGTTTGGTTTTGGTTCGGTATTTTTCCAGCAAACCTGCTGAAGGATTGAAATCACAGCATCTGCCGCTTAATAACGATTTGGTATGCAGCAAGGCATCGCAAGTTGAAATTTTTAAACGATTTCTGTGTTTGGTTTTGATTAAGCTCAATTGTGAAAATATTCTTTCAGCTGCTGCTGAAGAATGAGGCAAGCACATTATTCCACTAATAATATTTTCTAAATTTGGAAACATTTGATCATTTAAGGCATTCTTTGTGAGAAACACTTTTCTCCAAAACTGATCTACTGAATCGTATTGAAATAAATCTTGGCTCTCTTTCAGTAGCCGCCACTCGGTGTTGGCGATTTCAATATCAGAATCTCTACATAACGTGGGGATTCTGTGAATAATAGGAATGAGTGTCGGAAACTGTTCTGAAAAAACAACTTTTGGATCCAAAATTTTAGCTAAATTTAAAACATCATCACTGAAGTTAAATCGAAGTTTTATTTGCTTTGTCAGCTCGATATAAAAATTTAAACAATTTAATCTGAAGTTTTTTAATTCTGATGCATCAATCTGTGTCTCAAGAATTAACAGCTCACACTTTGCTCCAAAATACATATCATCTAACTCTTTAAAAAAACGAGGGTTACTAATGTCCAAATCATTAAAACTTTTTGCCAAAAATTCTCGCCTTACAAAATTTTGTAGGATGGTTTTATATAAGGAAGTAACCCTATCTAGTAAACAGTGTAGCTTAATGCCTTCACCTTGAAATTCAATATTAAGTTTATTGATCAAATCTAAACTGTACCTTAAAAATAAAAAATATAATTTGAAAATAGGATTTTTTAATGCCGACAAGATTAACTCCGCATTCTCCTTTATTAATTTGTCAGATGCACCACACTCGCCTGTAAAAAATAATATTAAAACTTGCCATTGCTCTAATATGCGGTTTACAACATCTTGCATTGACAACCACCTTGTTTGGCTTAATTTTAGAATGCGATGTGGTGCAATTTGGCAAAATTCTTGGAAGTCTACCAGATTTGCTGTTCGTGTACTGCTGTGTGCAAAATAGTTGCACACATCTCTGCAAAATTTTTCGATGTTTTTTGGAAGTTTAGTACATGCTGCGGATGAACATAAATTAAACGAGTGACAAACGCATCCAAACAAATATATGCGGTATTAAAGCACTAAATTTAGCCTTTAAGCCATTTTTATTGCCTTGCATCACAGATGCGTTGTCTGCAGCAAAGCCTAGCATGTTTTGAGAATTTACGTTGTTTCTTGTAAAAAAGTCTATTATGGCTTCATAAAGATCTTGCGCTGACCCACCTTTTACTTCCAAAAGTCCAAGATACTTGTCTACTACTTTGTAGTTGCTATAGTATCTAGCAACCATTACTAAAGATTTAGTGACTGATACGTCAGTGGTTTCGTCCACAATTAAGGAAAAATACTTCGTATTTAAATCTGCAGCAAGTGACTGTAATTGAAAGGGTGCTATTATATTTAGGCATATGTTTGTTCCTTTTTTTCTTTGGCATTTTATACCTTTTGCCACAGTAGAATCTGGACAAGCAGAAGCAATAAACTTTGTAAAATGATCTAACACCGAAAAGGGCAAATTGTGGTCAGCCAAAAACATTATACATTTCAACTCCGTTGACTGAATTTCTTTACACAAAGCTTCCGTCTTTGAACATGTAAGTAAATTTTTTATATTTGTGGGTCTTGCCTGCGCTGCCTTTAAATTTTTGCCATGCAAAGAACTATTTTCATGTCGTTCGATATGCGTAATGCCACCTTTTAAAAGTCGTGTACATACAGTACAATATGCTGTCTTATGATTACATTCAGTTTTGTAACTAAGCCAGTTACCAAACTGCTTCACCCATTCTGGCTTAAAACTTTGTCTATATTTTTTTTGTTTTTTCCTAGCTGAATCTTTGGAATTCTCTTCACATAAATTAGGTACATTTTCCGGAAGTTCCAGTTCCGTGCCTTTGCTACTGGTTGATGCTTCCTTTCCGGTAGCCTTCCCTTTCGTCTCACCTTTAGCTTTACGAACGACAAACCTAAAGACAATTAATGACGTTAATGAATTATTAAAAGAACATAATTATTATAAATGATTAATGAAGTTAGTAGAAGAACATAAAAAAGGCAATAATCAAGTATCAAGATTCATAACCATCTACATACCTGTCCATCTCTTTACAGCAAGCTTAGAGGACTCTCTTTGCACGATTCGACTGATTCGAGCTTTCACAGCTTTAACATCTCTTCTTTTCGGTCTATCTAAAAACAAATAATGATTACAATTTACTACAATAAACGTTACATGTTACAGTTACATACCTCTCTAATCAAATCTCGTCTCTTAGGAATTTTGGCCGGATGTACAGCACCGCGTACGAGACCAACACAACGTGTAGCTACAACGGCTACTACGTACGTTTTACAATTTACCACGACCACGACCACGACAACTTACTACACTGCTGGTATAATTGGTATGTAGTTTACAAGCACTGTAGCGCCATCTCTAAAGAGTAGCTGACAACTAAAGGCGAATCTATTACAGTATCCCAAAATCTATTACGATTCCGGTAGATGTCCTGTTACGTTTCGCGGAGGGCCGAGAACAACACACTGTTGTCAGGTCGGCTGACACGATTAACGGGTTGACTGATACAAATTGTCAGGCGACTGACACAATTAACGGTTGACTGACACAAATTGTCAGATTGACTGACAAAATCGTTGGTTTTTGTGTCCAAGGCGACTGACACGATTAACGGGGTTGACTGATACAAATTGTCAGGTCGACTGACACAAATTGTCAGGTTGACTGACGCAATTAACGGGTTGACTGACGTTTATGTGAAAGAAATTTTAATTACTTACCTATCACGCTGTATAAAAAAAATAGGTACTGTCGTATGCTTAACTGATAAAGACACACATCACATCTTATATAGCATCTGGCGAACCAATCAGAAGTCGTTATCGCTACGTGACTCAACGCACGGACAAGTTTTATCCTGTTCAAACATGTTTCGAGATTGATTTCCGGTAATCGACAATCGCCCTTATGTATGTATGCTCATTTAACTACGGTAGACCTGTGTGTGTGTGTGAGAGAGGGAGAGAGAGAGAGAGAGAGCGAGAGCGAGATGGGGTTCTTTTACAATCGTCTTTCATTGATGGGGTCATTATGACAGACCCTTTTCTTTTTCAGGTAGTCAAACTTACACAAAAACACCTGCGACCCATCACTATACACACAGTTATATTCCAGAAAAATAAATTTAACTATTAGTAGCATTATAAATTTGGCTAGGTAATTATTACATATACAATACAAACTATACATATACAAAATACTATAAATTGTCTAGAATAATTTGGTTTGTATACACTCTGACTCACAGTATTTCTTTACCTAACCATGGTATCGTTAATTTTAATAGGGGTTCAAACGCCTGTGGAACTCTTTTAACACACACACACATAAACATAAAAACTGAGATAACTTAATCTCACATTGATGGAAGAGAAATGGCTATATGTACTTATAATTTATTCACTTTTAAAATGACAATGCAGTCAATAAACCAATAATCAACCGTCCTGTGGTGCGTTCCCTCATATATACACTACACAGTTATATTTAAAAAAGAATAAATTGAACAATTTGTAGCATTATAAATTTGGCTAGGTAATTATTAATTCATATAAAAATTGTTATCGATATCTGAGCGCTTTAATTAACTTTTTATAATTATAAATATAATATATCTGACCTTGACAACCGCTGAAGTTAGCGCGTGCCCTTAATGTAGAAGAGAACGAGCGCGGTAAGGGGAAATGACATCGGTCGCTCTGGAACGAATACGATCTTGGGGTGGTGGCGCTATCTGGTAGCATGCACATACCACACACCTGAGTAATAATAAAACGAGAGCCCTAACCGATGGAGCGGAGTCCGGAGGGGACTCAGGGGGCGGAGCGCTAGCCACTCTGAACTTGACAACCTCTGAAGTTAGGCGCGTGACCCCTTATTTGAGTACCACTGGAGTTAGGGGTCATTCAAGGTCAGCGGAACACACGCCACTCCTACCTACACAACATTATTGTAGCAGCAAAATGCATAGGTGTCCAACCATTGTTGTCCGCTACCGTAGAATCAGCTCCGTGTTCAAGCAGCCACTCAACAATATCGGATTTAGACTTAGGTGATGCTAACATATGTCTTTCTGATAAGCCACGCTGAAGTGTTTGGCGGAAGAAACATATCCCACCCCACCTGTAAGAAGAAATAAATCCATTACTTATTCATATTGTTTTGTTTAATGTGTTTATTCAAATGTATTATCAGAAGACCTTACCTGCAAAATAATGATACGAGAAAATATTTTGGCGCCTATCAACATATTGGTGGACAGTTCTTCCATATCGGCAAAAGATATTATTATATTCCATATCGTTTTACAATTACCCATAGCGTACATTGACCAGTTGGGCTGAATGTATAGATCAAATTTACATGGGTCCCTATTATTCATGATGGGTACGTCTTACTAACCTATCTCAACATTATCCAATTGTACACTGTTTGGTCGGAAGCATTAACGGGGCTTATTGTGATGTAGGTATTGCTACGTTACCCGGTTACACCGGTCCCTTCCAATCACAAGTCGAGCAGCGAGCTTGTATCAGACGCACACATGCAACCACCAACACAGTCGAGGACATGGTGATGATAGTCGTGGCAGCGAAACCATGTTATTGTACAAAAACATAAATACATACATATTTATTTACAATAATATTCTCACAATATTCATTCAAACACATAATAAACGAACGATATACTGTCAGTTCACATAAAGGAAGTGTTTGATAGTCCAACGCATAAGTGTCCAACATTTGTTGTCAATCAGCACCGTGTTTCATCAGCCACTTAACAATATTCGAGATAGACTTAGGACATGCTAAAAGAAGTTTGAAATAAGTCCTCGCTGTTGTCTTTTTTGCAGAAGAAACATCCTCTGAAAGGAAATAAATTCATTAGGTACTTATTTATGTATATAATTTAATATGTTCAAATGTATTATCAGAAGATTGATATTTGTTGATGCAATAAGAATATCAATCAACAATTCGTTCGATTGCGGTCTATACTTCGCCACCGGCTTCGACTCCATTTCGATGAAGACTTTTGGGGGTGCTTGACCTAATATGGTGTTTTTGACATTTGGAAGGGGTACAAGAGTTGTATGAATCAGTACGTAGGGTTTCACGGCCAGAATCATTTAGAAAATGGTTCGCGAAACGTTACCTTAACAAATATTGACACACCCGGAAGCAATTTATTTTCTAAGTTGTATGAATGTCTGGCTCAGAAGAAGCGTTTGGAGATCATATCTATTTTGATAGGGATGTAAAAGTTTGGGTCGGACAATGTAAGGTGTGTATAATGACATAAACCATCAACATATTAACATTAAATAAAAACACGACGTATAATTTGACCGCAGTCGACAACTATTTCATCTAGATTCGCAATCTATGGTTGCAATCTACGCATAGTAACAGCGCAATTGAGAAATCCATATCTTGACAGTTGGGTTGTCTTAAGAAGACGTACAGTTGTTTGTAGAAGTTGCACTTAATATTCTCATTTTCAAAGTTAAATTGCCGATATTGGCCACATTTTCGGGTATCCGAAAAATAAATAGGATGGCTTGCATTCAAACTGGAAGTATGTACCTAAACACAAACAATCAACCAAGTGAATCCAACAGAATTCTGTAAATAAAACAAACAGTGCAAAATAAAATGGTCTACGATAAGACCTAAGAAACCAAATGTGCTCCACGGAACTCTAATAAAATGGTATTCTGGAAACTATGCCCGCCTTCCACTGCGAAAGAGAAATGAGCGGGAAATAGCTGGGTGAACGGAGTAAAATAGTTTTCCTACACGATGCGAAAATGTCATTTTCGCGTCTCTATGAAGACACGAAAGATGATATTTGCCACCCAGCTCCAGCCCGGCCTATAATGAACACTTTCCAGCGCTAGCCACGAAAATGTATTAACTCCGTCCAATCAAAACACAGTTTTCGATTCGGTTTGACGTTTTTGATTAAAACATCAACGGATTTTATTTTTCAAAAGCCAATATGTCTGAGATTAGTCTTTAGAAACGGGTCATTCCATTACGATATTGTTGTGTAGGATAAAAAATTATGTGTGCACCTCGCCCAGAAAGTGGCTTTCCGGGCCTCAAGAAGTGCCCCCCCCCCCCAATCTTCTCTCTACAAATACAGTAATAGGCTCTAACTTAATTTCTGTAACAAACCTATCTTTATGGTTGCTGTACGATGTTCTCTAAACTTTATTGCGGCTTTTGTCTTAACACAGTCGTTAATTAATGCATTCCTTGTATCAAATAACTTTTAAAATCCTATTGAAATTTTTTATCCGAGTGTGAATCATAAATTTAACAAATAATTTACAATATAAATCAAATAATTTGTGCGGTCCGGTTAGGTCCGGTTAGTCCGGTTAGGTGCAGCGTAAATTTTTGTCTATATCTGCGTTAATACGTGGATTTTTTTTACCGGTGGTTGTCTCCCTTAGTGCTGCTTCGTGCAGACACTGCGAGTCCGTGTCCTGGTCTCCGTCTCCTCTGATGTTAAGTCCGTGTGCTGGTGGCCGTCTCCTTCTCTGGTGTCTCCCTTAGCGTCCGTGTCCGGGTGTCCGTCTCCGTCTAGGTTAGTTTTTTAAGATATCGATAATCGTAAAAAATACCTATATACAGACGATTCCGCTTAATTGGGCCACCGCTTCATTGGGGCAGTCGCTTATTTGGGCCAAATCTCAAAGAACAAAAACGAAACCAAGGAACCAGCAGTAAATTTACATTTTATATAAACTCTAATAATTTTACTAACACCTCCATACTTTCATCCAATGTATAATAATAATCATATAAATCTGTCGGGGCCGCATACCGATATTCAGTGCTGACCGTATACTCGTAAATCTCCTTTATGTTTTTATGCACAAAAAAAAAAGTTGAAATACATACTTCATATATGGTTCAATTTTAAACTTGTCAATTTCAAACCGAAAAGTCGAATTGTACCAAATATTACTGTCTAAAATAAGAGATATAGGAGCATGCGGATACTTAAATAAGAACCTTAAGAGGAGGGGATCTCGCGTTCCTCGTAATTCTGCCCCTTTTGTATCAAATCTATGCTCATCCCCGTCGACTGAGACAGGATGTAGGCGATCTTGCACCCCCTGTCGTACGCAAATGTTCCACGGGCTAGAGCAACTTTCCACCAGTTCTTCACGTCCATGTCCTGCACGTCCCGGCTGCAAAAGATCTTCACTTGGGCTATATATTGGTCGTCTTTGTACGGTACCGTTGATGAGCGAATATATACAGACCCGCGGGCTCTTACCGAGGTAAATTGATAGATTTGTCCAGTGGTCTGCTGGAATTTCTTGGATGGGCTGCACCTGGCGAGATAATAACATCCTCATCTCTAAATTGAAACTCTAATAATTTTACCAACACCTCCATACTTTCATCCAATGTATAATGATAAACATATAAATCTATTGTTGGGGCCGCGTACCGATATTCAGTCGTATATCTCCTTTATGTTTTTATGTACAAAAAAATAATTGAAATACTTGATATATGGTTCAATTTTAAACTTGTCAATTTCAAATCGGAAAGTCGAATTGTACCAAATATTACTGTCTAAAATAAGAGATATAGGAGCATGCGGATACTTAAATAAGAATCTTAAGAGGAGGGCATCTCGCGTTCCTCGTAATTCTGCCCCTTTTGTATCAAATCTATGCTCATCCCCGTCGACTGAGACAGGATGTGGTCGATCTTGCATCCCCTGTCGTACGCAAATGTTCCACGGGCTAGAGCAACTTTCCACCAGTTCTTCACGTCCATGTTCTGCACGTCCCGGCTGCGAAAGATCTTCACTTGGGCTATATATTGGTCGTCTTTGTACGGTACCGTTGATGAGCAAATAAATACAGACCCGCGGGCTCTTACCGAGGTAGATTGATAGATTTGTCCAGTGGTCTGCTGGAATTTCTTGGATGGGCTACACCTGGCGAGAAGTGTGTCTTCGATGCTCTCGTACCGCGATGAGCCTGGAGCATTGGCAACGTCCGCCCGTCCAGTTGCTGTCGTGAACGACGTGGAGGTGCTTTTGGTGTTGCGTGACGACGAAGATGTTACCTTTGTAGTCGTTTGCTTGAATTCTAGAAATAATTGCCGAAATTCCTCGGGTGGTATCGCCATCAGCGGAGGATGTCGTCCCAACACGGCGGGACAGAACCTGTGCTGCCAACCTGTCATTTATTTTCTTCATCCGGTTTGTCAGACTGTAACATCTTGGTATCGTAGTCCCCAACATCCAACTCGTATATCTTCTCGGTATCTTTGAAAGATGCTTTGTGGGTCTCACCATTCGCTACAAAAGTTACATCATACTTCATAAAATTATTCCTCATTCCCTTTAGGAGATGTGGGGTTCGTATAATGGAAATATTTTCCTCTCCATTTGATCGCTAATTGTTGCAATAACATGCAACCCAATACTTTGGCATTGTCTTACAACTTCTGTAATATTTCTTTTTAAATCGGCTGCATGCTCCGAAAAATAACAGGTGACGGACTGCTTCCACTTTCTATGCAATCCGCGGAGCATAAAAACTATGGCATGGTCTGCAAGGTTTCCCCTTTTTCCCATTCCACAATCTAGGAAGCCATCTATGCTATCAGCCTTACTATCGTATGCCAAACCTGGTTGCAATGCCATTTCGTCGAAAACAAGACAGCAATATCGATCTAATTCAGCCATTTCTTGTACTTCCTCTTTCAGAGCTTCCATCAGATGACGATTAACCCCAGTGTCAAATGGAACTTTGTTCAAAATCTCCATGAGCGTCCTCCTGCTCGGGAGAGCAAAAGTCCTCCGCAACAGCCGATAAGCTTTTGGTCCAAGTTTGAAAAGCGATAATGCGTAAATCTTATCTCCCAAGTTGTAACGACGTCCCCGTGGATCTTTCGGCTGTTTTTACAGTTGGCACCGGTGGCACATGATGAATTTATACGTGGTATTATTTACTGTACTTCTCAGAAAATCTTCCGTCATTGAAAACTTAACTGCCTTCGTAATCCTGCGTTGGGTTACATGTTTTCTGTACTTTTCTGCACTACGTTTATACAGGGAGGCAAGTCGGTATAACTCGCTGTTGGCAACAAATGCTTTTTTTTTGTGACACACCGGCAGTCTTCACGAGGGAATCTATAGAAACAAATAAAATAACATTAGTTATTTTAATACGTTTAATAATAATATGGATTACAGATACGATTAAAATTAAATAACGAATATAAACAAACATTGTGGTTATTATGTGACAACGTGTATATGTATAGCATGAACGTGTCAGTTCTGCCGCATAATCTTGGTATGGTAGTTTCCTGAGGTAGTCTACAATTACAATCCTATTAAGTATCGCAAATAAAATCATCATCCTATTCATCATTGCTGTCCTGTTGAAAACTGAAAAATACAAATATAATACAAATAAAAACGTGGTCTTCTGCAATTTCTTCCTCTTCATCATCATTGCTGTCCTGTTGAAACCTGAAAACTATAATTTAAATATAAATATTATAAAAATAAATATATAATGCAAATAAAAACATTATCTTCTACAATGGTTTCTTCCTCCTCATCCTCCTCATCACTGCTGTTCTGTTGCAATGTTATTACAATGGGTTCTTGTGTTCTTTCCATTTGTTGTTGTATTCTCCACCATTCCATAATTTCCTTCTCCGAGTGGCCTATACATCTACTCCACTGTTCTCCAGTCATATCATCAAAACCTTATCGTCCCCATATCCGTCTCTGCCCATGTATTTATTATAATATCCCTTGCAATTTGCCCATACTAATTCAATGGGGCTAAACTGGCAGTGATAAGGTGGTAATCGGAGTACTTTATGGCCCCATTCGTTAGCGATTTCATCCACTTCATATACTTTACAAGCTGGATAATTTTTAGTCAATGCATATAACTCTGTCTAACATGTCCGGATTAAATGCAATATTTTTCGAGTTTAGATATTATACCAGCTCTTCCTTACGCCAACTGGCAGTTGGCAGTTTTTCCTTCAGTCTGGAGTGGTATGACGCAATATCGAGAACTATCAAACTCGGTCTGTCTAAATTAGGAAGGAACTGCTCCGTAAACCATTTTGTAAATAAATCTGCATTCATGTTATCATGGTAATCGGCCTTTTTCGACGTGGATGAAAATATTAATTCTGCACCGTTAATAAATCCGTCACTATTGCCAGCATGCAAAACTATTTACCTACAAAGAGTTTATATTAAAATTTGAGTTTACAATCTACGTTTTAAATAAAATCCACCTTTTCCCTTCTCCGAAGGGTTTTTTCTAATTGATTTCTTATCACCATGCCAGCTTCTTCTAGCAGAACCTCGTGCAAAAATCCACGTCTCATCTAAAAATACAGGATTAAATACCTCATTTGCTTTGTTTGATGTGTACTCCCTTAAAAATGTTGCTCTTAAGGGGGAGGTAAGGTTTTAAAGGTAATAAAAAACATATTAACAAATATTACATATTATTTTTTTGAGATATGGATAATGTTGGTTTATTTATTAGACTTCTTTGTTTTGTGCCCTAAAATCAAAAAAATATGTTTTTCTCTGATGATACTGAATGAAGCTAAAACAAACCATCTGATTGTTCGTGGCGCGAAATGTGTGTGTTCCCATCAACTATATATTGGATACAATATTTACAGAATCCTTTACCATCCTTTTCTGTTAGAAAATCAAATTCTTTCTCTCACTGCTTTTTGTACCTTTGTTTGTAAGATTTGTATGACGATGTTGATTCAACATTTTCGGCACATGCAGTTGTAGGTACTGGGCTGACTTCTATAGGGACATTGGGGTTAATATCGGGATTACAGTGTGATCAGAATCATGTCCGATGTTACCATCTTCATTATCCACGACAGCAGTGACAAGCTCGGGTGGCACAGAGGGCTCAGTTAATCTGGGCCTCTTAATCAAAAATATAGAAAACAATTAACACGATACAATTTCTTGAATGGCATAATAAATTTTAATACTATGTTACGTTTTTCAACACCAAAAATTCAATATTAGTGTTCTGAACAGTTCTTGAGATGTAATTACTGTATGTAGATTATAGGTGGGCACCGACTCCACTCAATTACCAGCGGCACCCAAGTGCCAGCCAATTAATCGATTAAGAGTGCAATTACACCACCCAACCGATTAAGAGTGCAATTACACCAATTAAGCCCCCACATGACTGAGTGCTCGGTGTGATTTGGGTGCTGAATACGCTCAGTGCCACCAAATTAATCAATTAAGGGTGCAATTACACCACCCAACCAATCAATTAAGATAATTAATTACGATTATATATTTTTTTTAAATTTTTTTTCTCATTAATTATGATTAGTTAGTTTTCGATATATTAATACTAAAATAAAAAACTTTTTATACTACATATGAATTTATTTTATTTTTATGACGATCCATACATAATTTTTCCCTTCAACTCATCACAAACATTGATGAGCAGTTTTTGTTTATCCATTGCGATTACAAATGCGTCAAATGAAATTTCATCGTTGACGAATTTATCACAAATATTGATCCCAACAAGGAGTGGTCGTAGTTGGATCGCAATCTTCAAATCAGCGGTTAGTCTGCTGAGTGAATTCACTGCTCCTAATCGCGCTCTTCTAATCTGTAATTCATCCTGCCCAATCTCATATTTCCGACGTTGAATGTTGACGGCCAATTTTCTGTTTGCGTTGGATTGTATAGACATACCTATGATGATATAAATAATGATGTAAAAATGTGGTAATACTAGACACAACAACTGTCGCACCACTCGCTCTCATGCTACTACGGAGGGTGTATTTATACAATACCTTTTTTATTTCATGTTGTTTGTCTTTCTCTATCTTATAGCTATTAGTTACCAATACACATTCCATCTCTCGTTGGGGTTATCACACTTCACAATCATATTGCAATAGGACGGAATAAAACACGAACAATTTACATACAAAAATCGTTTATTAAATTGTTATCCTTACATAGTATCATTACATAATATCATTACATAATTATAAACTAGTTCACATCTTTCGTTTGGGTGCTCAATACGCTAATTTGGGTACTCGAACAAAAATTTGTGAGTTTGCATTATACAAAACAATTAAAAAATAATGGAGGTGATAACTAATTATGATTAGTTAGTTTTCGATATATTAATACTACAAAAAAACTTTTTTAATTACATATGAATTTATTTTATTTTTATGACGATCCATACATAATTTTTCCCTTCAACTCATCACAAACATTGATGAGCAGTTTTTGTTTATCCATTGCGATTACAAATGCGTCAAATGAAATTTCATCGTTGACGAATTTATCACAAATATTGATCCCAACAAGGAGTGGTCGTAGTTGGATCGTAATCTTCAAATCAGCGGTTAGTCTGCTGAGTGAATTCAGTGCTCCTAATCGCGCTCTTCTAATCTGTAATTCATCCCGCCCAGTCTCATATTTCCGACGTTGAATGGTGACGGCCAATTTTCTGTTTGCGTTGGATTGTATAGACATACCTATGATGATATAAATATTGATGTAAAAATGTGGTAATACTAGACACAACAACTGTCGCACCACTCGCTCTCATGCTACTACGGAGGGTGTATTTATACAATACCTTTTTTTATTTCATGTTGTTTGTCTTTCTCTATCTTATAGCTATTAGTTACCAATACACATTCCATCTCTCATTGGGGTTATTACACTTCACAATCATATTGCAATAGGACGGAATAAAACACGAACAATTTACATACAAAAATCGTTTATTAAATTGTTATCCTTACATAGTATCATTATATAATATCATTACATAATTATAAACTAGTTCACATCTTTCGTTTGGGTGCTCAATACGCTAATTTGGGTACTCGAACAAAAATTTGTGAGTTTGCATTATACAAAACAATTAAAAAATAATGGAGGTGATAACTAATTATGATTAGTTAGTTTTCGATATATTAATACTACAAAAAAAACTTTTTTAACTACATATGAATTTATTTTATTTTTATGACGATCCATACATAATTTTTCCCTTCAACTCATCACAAACATTGATGAGCAGTTTTTGTTTATCCATTGCGATTACAAATGCGTCAAATGAAATTTCATCGTTGACGAATTTATCACAAATATTGATCCCAACAAGGAGTGGTCGTAGTTGGATCGTAATCTTCAAATCAGCGGTTAGTCTGCTGAGTGAATTCAGTGCTCCTAATCGCGCTCTTCTAATCTGTAATTCATCCCGCCCAGTCTCATATTTCCGACGTTGAATGGTGACGGCCAATTTTCTGTTTGCGTTGGTTTGTATAGACATACCTATGATGATATAAATATTGATGTAAAAATGTGGTAATACTAGACACAACAACTGTCGCACCACTCGCTCTCATGCTACTACGGAGGGTGTATTTATACAATACCTTTTTTTATTTCATGTTGTTTGTCTTTCTCTATCTTATAGCTATTAGTTACCAATACACATTCCATCTCTCATTGGGGTTATCACACTTCACAATCATATTGCAATAGGACGGAATAAAACACGAACAATTTACATACAAAAATCGTTTATTAAATTGTTATCCTTACATAGTATCATTATATAATATCATTACATAATTATAAACTAGTTCACATCTTTCGTTTGGGTGCTCAATACGCTAATTTGGGTACTCGAACAAAAATTTGTGAGTTTGCATTATACAAAACAATTAAAAAATAATGGAGGTGATAACTAATTATGATTAGTTAGTTTTCGTTATATTAATACTAAAAAAAAACTTTTTTAACTACATATGAATTTATTTTATTTTTATGACGATCCATACATAATTTTTCCCTTCAACTCATCACAAACATTGATGAGCAGTTTTTGTTTATCCATTGCGATTACAAATGCGTCAAATGAAATTTCATCGTTGACGAATTTATCACAAATATTGATCCCAACAAGGAGTGGTCGTAGTTGGCTCGTAATCTTCAAATCAGCGGTTAGTCTGCTGAGTGAATTCACTGCTCCTAATCGCGCTATTCTAATCTGTAATTCATCCCGCCCAATCTCATATTTCCGACGTTGAATGTTGACGGCCAATTTTCTGTTTGCGTTGGATTGTGTAGACATACCTATGATGATATAAATATTGATGTAAAAATGTGGTAATACTAGACACAACAACTGTCGCACCACTCGCTCTCATGCTACTACGGAAGGTGTATTTATACAATACCTTTTTTTA
This sequence comes from Melinopterus prodromus, assembly GCA_964023965.1. NCBI lineage: Eukaryota > Metazoa > Arthropoda > Insecta > Coleoptera > Scarabaeidae > Melinopterus > Melinopterus prodromus. The sequence goes on along the minus strand of OZ030393.1, from coordinate 25,261,490 downwards.
TTTCATGTTGTTTGTCTTTCTCTATCTTATAGCTATTAGTTACCAATACACATTCCATCTCTCGTTGGGGTTATCACACTTCACAATCATATTGCAATAGGACGGAATAAAACACGAACAATTTACATACAAAAATCGTTTATTAAATTGTTATCCTTACATAGTATCATTATATAATATCATTACATAATTATAAACTAGTTCACATCTTTCGTTTGGGTGCTCAATACGCTAATTTGGGTACTCGAACAAAAATTTGTCAGTTTGCATTATACAAAACAATTAAAAAATAATGGAGGTGATAACTAATTATGATTAGTTAGTTTTCGATATATTAATACTAAAAAAAAAACTTTTTTAACTACATATGAATTTATTTTATTTTTATGACGATCCATACATAATTTTTCCCTTCAACTCATCACAAACATTGATGAGCAGTTTTTGTTTATCCATTGCGATTACAAATGCGTCAAATGAAATTTCATCGTTGACGAATTTATCACAAATATTGATCCCAACAAGGAGTGGTCGTAGTTGGCTCGTAATCTTCAAATCAGCGGTTAGTCTGCTGAGTGAATTCACTGCTCCTAATCGCGCTCTTCTAATCTGTAATTCATCCTGCCCAATCTCATATTTCCGACGTTGAATGTTGACGGCCAATTTTCTGTTTTCGTTGGATTGTATAGACATACCTATGATGATATAAATAATGATGTAAAAATGTGGTAATACTAGACACAACAACTGTCGCACCACTCGCTCTCATGCTACTACGGAGGGTGTATTTATACAATACCTTTTTTATTTCATGTTGTTTGTCTTTCTCTATCTTATAGCTATTAGTTACCAATACACATTCCATCTCTCGTTGGGGTTATCACACTTCACAATCATATTGCAATAGGACGGAATAAAACACGAACAATTTACATACAAAAATCGTTTATTAAATTGTTATCCTTACATAGTATCATTACATAATATCATTACATAATTATAAACTAGTTCACATCTTTCGTTTGGGTGCTCAATACGCTAATTAGGGTACTCGAACAAAAATTTGTGAGTTTGCATTATACAAAACAATTAAAAAATAATGGAGGTGATAACTAATTATGATTAGTTAGTTTTCGATATATTAATACTACAAAAAAAACTTTTTTAACTACATATGAATTTATTTTATTTTTATGACGATCCATACATAATTTTTCCCTTCAACTCATCACAAACATTGATGAGCAGTTTTTGTTTATCCATTGCGATTACAAATGCGTCAAATGAAATTTCATCGTTGACGAATTTATCACAAATATTGATCCCAACAAGGAGTGGTCGTAGTTGGCTCGTAATCTTCAAATCAGCGGTTAGTCTACTGAGTGAATTCACTGCTCCTAATCGCGCTCTTCTAATCTGTAATTCATCCCGCCCAATCTCATATTTCCGACGTTGAATGTTGACGGCCAATTTTCTGTTTGCGTTGGATTGTATAGACATACCTATGATGATATAAATAATGATGTAAAAATGTGGTAATACTAGACACAACAACTGTCGCACCACTCGCTCTCATGCTACTACGGAGGGTGTATTTATACAATACCTTTTTTATTTCATGTTGTTTGTCTTTCTCTATCTTATAGCTATTAGTTACCAATACACATTCCATCTCTCGTTGGGGTTATCACACTTCACAATCATATTGCAATAGGACGGAATAAAACACGAACAATTTACATACAAAAATCGTTTATTAAATTGTTATCCTTACATAGTATCATTATATAATATCATTACATAATTATAAACTAGTTCACATCTTTCGTTTGGGTGCTCAATACGCTAATTTGGGTACTCGAACAAAAATTTGTCAGTTTGCATTATACAAAACAATTAAAAAATAATGGAGGTGATAACTAATTATGATTAGTTAGTTTTCGTTATATTAATACTAAAAAAAAACTTTTTTAACTACATATGAATTTATTTTATTTTTATGACGATCCATACATAATTTTTCCCTTCAACTCATCACAAACATTGATGAGCAGTTTTTGTTTATCCATTGCGATTACAAATGCGTCAAATGAAATTTCATCGTTGACGAATTTATCACAAATATTGATCCCAACAAGGAGTGGTCGTAGTTGGCTCGTAATCTTCAAATCAGCGGTTAGTCTACTGAGTGAATTCACTGCTCCTAATCGCGCTCTTCTAATCTGTAATTCATCCCGCCCAATCTCATATTTCCGACGTTGAATGTTGACGGCCAATTTTCTGTTTGCGTTGGATTGTATAGACATACCTATGATGATATAAATAATGATGTAAAAATGTGGTAATACTAGACACAACAACTGTCGCACCACTCGCTCTCATGCTACTACGGAGGGTGTATTTATACAATACCTTTTTTATTTCATGTTGTTTGTCTTTCTCTATCTTATAGCTATTAGTTACCAATACACATTCCATCTCTCGTTGGGGTTATCACACTTCACAATCATATTGCAATAGGACGGAATAAAACACGAACAATTTACATACAAAAATCGTTTATTAAATTGTTATCCTTACATAGTATCATTATATAATATCATTACATAATTATAAACTAGTTCACATCTTTCGTTTGGGTGCTCAATACGCTAATTTGGGTACTCGAACAAAAATTTGTCAGTTTGCATTATACAAAACAATTAAAAAATAATGGAGGTGATAACTAATTATGATTAGTTAGTTTTCGTTATATTAATACTAAAAAAAAACTTTTTTAACTACATATGAATTTATTTTATTTTTATGACGATCCATACATAATTTTTCCCTTCAACTCATCACAAACATTGATGAGCAGTTTTTGTTTATCCATTGCGATTACAAATGCGTCAAATGAAATTTCATCGTTGACGAATTTATCACAAATATTGATCCCAACAAGGATTGGTCGTAGTTGGCTCGTAATCTTCAAATCAGCGGTTAGTCTGCTGAGTGAATTCACTGCTCCTAATCGCGCTCTTCTAATCTGTAATTCATCCTGCCCAATCTCATATTTCCGACGTTGAATGTTGACGCCCAATTTTCTGTTTTCGTTGGATTGTATAGACATACCTATGATGATATAAATAATGATGTAAAAATGTGGTAATACTAGACACAACAACTGTCGCACCACTCGCTCTCATGCTACTACGGAGGGTGTATTTATACAATACTTTTTTTATTTCATGTTGTTTGTCTTTCTCTATCTTATAGCTATTAGTTACCAATACACATTCCATCTCTCGTTGGGGTTATCACACTTCACAATCATATTGCAATAGGACGGAATAAAACACGAACAATTTACATACAAAAATCGTTTATTAAATTGTTATCCTTACATAGTATCATTACATAATATCATTACATAATTATAAACTAGTTCACATCTTTCGTTTGGGTGCTCAATACGCTAATTAGGGTACTCGAACAAAAATTTGTGAGTTTGCATTATACAAAACAATTAAAAAATAATGGAGGTGATAACTAATTATGATTAGTTAGTTTTCGATATATTAATACTACAAAAAAAACTTTTTTAACTACATATGAATTTATTTTATTTTTATGACGATCCATACATAATTTTTCCCTTCAACTCATCACAAACATTGATGAGCAGTTTTTGTTTATCCATTGCGATTACAAATGCGTCAAATGAAATTTCATCGTTGACGAATTTATCACAAATATTGATCCCAACAAGGAGTGGTCGTAGTTGGCTCGTAATCTTCAAATCAGCGGTTAGTCTACTGAGTGAATTCACTGCTCCTAATCGCGCTCTTCTAATCTGTAATTCATCCCGCCCAATCTCATATTTCCGACGTTGAATGTTGACGGCCAATTTTCTGTTTGCGTTGGATTGTATAGACATACCTATGATGATATAAATAATGATGTAAAAATGTGGTAATACTAGACACAACAACTGTCGCACCACTCGCTCTCATGCTACTACGGAGGGTGTATTTATACAATACCTTTTTTATTTCATGTTGTTTGTCTTTCTCTATCTTATAGCTATTAGTTACCAATACACATTCCATCTCTCGTTGGGGTTATCACACTTCACAATCATATTGCAATAGGACGGAATAAAACACGAACAATTTACATACAAAAATCGTTTATTAAATTGTTATCCTTACATAGTATCATTATATAATATCATTACATAATTATAAACTAGTTCACATCTTTCGTTTGGGTGCTCAATACGCTAATTTGGGTACTCGAACAAAAATTTGTCAGTTTGCATTATACAAAACAATTAAAAAATAATGGAGGTGATAACTAATTATGATTAGTTAGTTTTCGTTATATTAATACTAAAAAAAAACTTTTTTAACTACATATGAATTTATTTTATTTTTATGACGATCCATACATAATTTTTCCCTTCAACTCATCACAAACATTGATGAGCAGTTTTTGTTTATCCATTGCGATTACAAATGCGTCAAATGAAATTTCATCGTTGACGAATTTATCACAAATATTGATCCCAACAAGGAGTGGTCGTAGTTGGCTCGTAATCTTCAAATCAGCGGTTAGTCTACTGAGTGAATTCACTGCTCCTAATCGCGCTCTTCTAATCTGTAATTCATCCCGCCCAATCTCATATTTCCGACGTTGAATGTTGACGGCCAATTTTCTGTTTGCGTTGGATTGTATAGACATACCTATGATGATATAAATAATGATGTAAAAATGTGGTAATACTAGACACAACAACTGTCGCACCACTCGCTCTCATGCTACTACGGAGGGTGTATTTATACAATACCTTTTTTATTTCATGTTGTTTGTCTTTCTCTATCTTATAGCTATTAGTTACCAATACACATTCCATCTCTCGTTGGGGTTATCACACTTCACAATCATATTGCAATAGGACGGAATAAAACACGAACAATTTACATACAAAAATCGTTTATTAAATTGTTATCCTTACATAGTATCATTATATAATATCATTACATAATTATAAACTAGTTCACATCTTTCGTTTGGGTGCTCAATACGCTAATTTGGGTACTCGAACAAAAATTTGTCAGTTTGCATTATACAAAACAATTAAAAAATAATGGAGGTGATAACTAATTATGATTAGTTTGTTTTCGTTATATTAATACTAAAAAAAAACTTTTTTAACTACATATGAATTTATTTTATTTTTATGACGATCCATACATAATTTTTCCCTTCAACTCATCACAAACATTGATGAGCAGTTTTTGTTTATCCATTGCGATTACAAATGCGTCAAATGAAATTTCATCGTTGACGAATTTATCACAAATATTGATCCCAACAAGGAGTGGTCGTAGTTGGCTCGTAATCTTCAAATCAGCGGTTAGTCTGCTGAGTGAATTCACTGCTCCTAATCGCGCTCTTCTAATCTGTAATTCATCCCGCCCAATCTCATATTTCCGACGTTGAATGTTGACGGCCAATTTTCTGTTTGCGTTGGATTGTGTAGACATACCTATGATGATATAAATATTGATGTAAAAATGTGGTAATACTAGACAACAACTGTCGCACCACTCGCTCTCATGCTACTACGGAGGGTGTATTTATACAATACCTTTTTTTATTTCATGTTGTTTGTCTTTCTCTATCTTATAGCTATTAGTTACCAATACACATTCCATCTCTCGTTGGGGTTATCACACTTCACAATCATATTGCAATAGGACGGAATAAAACACGAACAATTTACATACAAAAATCGTTTATTAAATTGTTATCCTTACATAGTATCATTATATAATATCATTACATAATTATAAACTAGTTCACATCTTTCGTTTGGGTGCTCAATACGCTAATTTGGGTACTCGAACAAAAATTTGTCAGTTTGCATTATACAAAACAATTAAAAAATAATGGAGGTGATAACTAATTATGATTAGTTAGTTTTCGATATATTAATACTAAAAAAAAAACTTTTTTAACTACATATGAATTTATTTTATTTTTATGACGATCCATACATAATTTTTCCCTTCAACTCATCACAAACATTGATGAGCAGTTTTTGTTTATCCATTGCGATTACAAATGCGTCAAATGAAATTTCATCGTTGACGAATTTATCACAAATATTGATCCCAACAAGGAGTGGTCGTAGTTGGCTCGTAATCTTCAAATCAGCGGTTAGTCTGCTGAGTGAATTCACTGCTCCTAATCGCGCTCTTCTAATCTGTAATTCATCCTGCCCAATCTCATATTTCCGACGTTGAATGTTGACGGCCAATTTTCTGTTTTCGTTGGATTGTATAGACATACCTATGATGATATAAATAATGATGTAAAAATGTGGTAATACTAGACACAACAACTGTCGCACCACTCGCTCTCATGCTACTACGGAGGGTGTATTTATACAATACCTTTTTTATTTCATGTTGTTTGTCTTTCTCTATCTTATAGCTATTAGTTACCAATACACATTCCATCTCTCTTTGGGGTTATCACACTTCACAATCATATTGCAATAGGACGGAATAAAACACGAACAATTTACATACAAAAATCGTTTATTAAATTGTTATCCTTACATAGTATCATTATATAATATCATTACATAATTATAAACTAGTTCACATCTTTCGTTTGGGTGCTCAATACGCTAATTTGGGTACTCGAACAAAAATTTGTCAGTTTGCATTATACAAAACAATTAAAAAATAATGGAGGTGATAACTAATTATGATTAGTTAGTTTTCGATATATTAATACTAAAAAAAAAACTTTTTTAACTACATATGAATTTATTTTATTTTTATGACGATCCATACATAATTTTTCCCTTCAACTCATCACAAACATTGATGAGCAGTTTTTGTTTATCCATTGCGATTACAAATGCGTCAAATGAAATTTCATCGTTGACGAATTTATCACAAATATTGATCCCAACAAGGAGTGGTCGTAGTTGGCTCGTAATCTTCAAATCAGCGGTTAGTCTGCTGAGTGAATTCACTGCTCCTAATCGCGCTCTTCTAATCTGTAATTCATCCTGCCCAATCTCATATTTCCGACGTTGAATGTTGACGGCCAATTTTCTGTTTTCGTTGGATTGTATAGACATACCTATGATGATATAAATAATGATGTAAAAATGTGGTAATACTAGACACAACAACTGTCGCACCACTCGCTCTCATGCTACTACGGAGGGTGTATTTATACAATACCTTTTTTATTTCATGTTGTTTGTCTTTCTCTATCTTATAGCTATTAGTTACCAATACACATTCCATCTCTCGTTGGGGTTATCACACTTCACAATCATATTGCAATAGGACGGAATAAAACACGAACAATTTACATACAAAAATCGTTTATTAAATTGTTATCCTTACATAGTATCATTACATAATATCATTACATAATTATAAACTAGTTCACATCTTTCGTTTGGGTGCTCAATACGCTAATTAGGGTACTCGAACAAAAATTTGTGAGTTTGCATTATACAAAACAATTAAAAAATAATGGAGGTGATAACTAATTATGATTAGTTAGTTTTCGATATATTAATACTACAAAAAAAACTTTTTTAACTACATATGAATTTATTTTATTTTTATGACGATCCATACATAATTTTTCCCTTCAACTCATCACAAACATTGATGAGCAGTTTTTGTTTATCCATTGCGATTACAAATGCGTCAAATGAAATTTCATCGTTGACGAATTTATCACAAATATTGATCCCAACAAGGAGTGGTCGTAGTTGGCTCGTAATCTTCAAATCAGCGGTTAGTCTACTGAGTGAATTCACTGCTCCTAATCGCGCTCTTCTAATCTGTAATTCATCCCGCCCAATCTCATATTTCCGACGTTGAATGTTGACGGCCAATTTTCTGTTTGCGTTGGATTGTATAGACATACCTATGATGATATAAATAATGATGTAAAAATGTGGTAATACTAGACACAACAACTGTCGCACCACTCGCTCTCATGCTACTACGGAGGGTGTATTTATACAATACCTTTTTTATTTCATGTTGTTTGTCTTTCTCTATCTTATAGCTATTAGTTACCAATACACATTCCATCTCTCGTTGGGGTTATCACACTTCACAATCATATTGCAATAGGACGGAATAAAACACGAACAATTTACATACAAAAATCGTTTATTAAATTGTTATCCTTACATAGTATCATTATATAATATTACATAATTATAAACTAGTTCACATCTTTCGTTTGGGTGCTCAATACGCTAATTTGGGTACTCGAACAAAAATTTGTCAGTTTGCATTATACAAAACAATTAAAAAATAATGGAGGTGATAACTAATTATGATTAGTTAGTTTTCGTTATATTAATACTAAAAAAAAACTTTTTTAACTACATATGAATTTATTTTATTTTTATGACGATCCATACATAATTTTTCCCTTCAACTCATCACAAACATTGATGAGCAGTTTTTGTTTATCCATTGCGATTACAAATGCGTCAAATGAAATTTCATCGTTGACGAATTTATCACAAATATTGATCCCAACAAGGAGTGGTCGTAGTTGGCTCGTAATCTTCAAATCAGCGGTTAGTCTGCTGAGTGAATTCACTGCTCCTAATCGCGCTCTTCTAATCTGTAATTCATCCCGCCCAATCTCATATTTCCGACGTTGAATGTTGACGGCCAATTTTCTGTTTGCGTTGGATTGTGTAGACATACCTATGATGATATAAATATTGATGTAAAAATGTGGTAATACTAGACACAACAACTGTCGCACCACTCGCTCTCATGCTACTACGGAGGGTGTATTTATACAATACCTTTTTTTATTTCATGTTGTTTGTCTTTCTCTATCTTATAGCTATTAGTTACCAATACACATTCCATCTCTCGTTGGGGTTATCACACTTCACAATCATATTGCAATAGGACGGAATAAAACACGAACAATTTACATACAAAAATCGTTTATTAAATTGTTATCCTTACATAGTATCATTATATAATATCATTACATAATTATAAACTAGTTCACATCTTTCGTTTGGGTGCTCAATACGCTAATTTGGGTACTCGAACAAAAATTTGTGAGTTTGCATTATACAAAACAATTAAAAAATAATGGAGGTGATAACTAATTATGATTAGTTAGTTTTCGATATATTAATACTACAAAAAAAACTTTTTTAACTACATATGAATTTATTTTATTTTTATGACGATCCATAATACATAATTTTTCCCTTCAACTCATCACAAACATTGATGAGCAGTTTTTGTTTATCCATTGCGATTACAAATGCGTCAAATGAAATTTCATCGTTGACGAATTTATCACAAATATTGATCCCAACAAGGAGTGGTCGTAGTTGGCTCGTAATCTTCAAATCAGCGGTTAGTCTGCTGAGTGAATTCACTGCTCCTAATCGCGCTCTTCTAATCTGTAATTCATCCCGCCCAATCTCATATTTCCGACGTTGAATGTTGACGGCCAATTTTCTGTTTGCGTTGGATTGTATAGACATACCTATGATGATATAAATAATGATGTAAAAATGTGGTAATACTAGACACAACAACTGTCGCACCACTCGCTCTCATGCTACTACGGAGGGTGTATTTATACAATACCTTTTTTATTTCATGTTGTTTCTCTTTCTCTATCTTATAGCTATTAGTTACCAATACACATTCCATCTCTCGTTGGGGTTATCACACTTCACAATCATATTGCAATAGGACGGAATAAAACACGAACAATTTACATACAAAAATCGTTTATTAAATTGTTATCCTTACATAGTATCATTATATAATATCATTACATAATTATAAACTAGTTCACATCTTTCGTTTGGGTGCTCAATACGCTAATTTGGGTACTCGAACAAAAATTTGTGAGTTTGCATTATACAAAACAATTAAAAAATAATGGAGGTGATAACTAATTATGATTAGTTAGTTTTCGATATATTAATACTAAAAAAAAACTTTTTATACTACATATGAATTTATTTTATTTTTATGACGATCCATACATAATTTTTCCCTTCAACTCATCACAAACATTGATGAGTAATATTTGTTTATCCATTGCGATTACAAATGCGTCAAATGAAATTTCATCGTTGACGAATTTATTACAAATATTGATCCCAACAAGGAGTGGTCGTAGTTGGATCGTAATCTTCAAATCAGCGGTTAGTCTGCTGAGTGAATTCACTGCTCCTAATCGCGCTCTTCTAATCTGTAATTCATCCCGCCCAATCTCATATTTCCGACGTTGAATGTTGACGGCCAATTTTCTGTTTGCGTTGGATTGTATAGACATACCTATGATGATATAAATAATGATGTAAAAATGTGGTAATACTAGACACAACAACGTCGCACCACTCGCTCTCATGCTACTACGGAGGGTGTATTTATACAATACCTTTTTTATTTCATGTTGTTTGTCTTTCTCTATCTTATAGCTATTAGTTTACCGACACACATTCCATCTCTCGTTGGGGTTATCACACTTGCAATAGGACGGAATAAAACACGAACAATTTACATACAAAAATCATTTATTAAATTGTTATCCTTACATAGTATCATTACATAATATCATTACATAATGATAAACTAGTTCACATCTTTCGTTTGGGTGCTCAATACGCTAATTTGGGTACTCGAACAATAATTTGTGAGTTTGCATTGTACAAAACAATTAAGAAATAATGGAGGTGATAAGTAATTATGATTAGTTAGCTTTCGATGATACGATTAACGGGTTGACTGACACAAATTGTCAGGTCGACTGACGCAATCGTTGGTTTTTATGTCAGGTCACCCATCACACACACCTGCATCACGCCTTCATCACACATTCACTAATAATCACCCCATTTACTATGTTACAAATTAAAAGAACCAATTTACATAGTAGCATCATTCTTTATTATAATGTTAAAATCATCACTACATAATGATAAAGTGGTATACAATCATTACTTATATACATACACATCACTAATTGATATCAGCTCATCTTTATAGTACATTTTACTTTTATACTTAAATCTGTAAGCATATACAATATTATGACATAAAATACATATAATAAATAAATTACAAGATACTGTTAGCCATAAATGATTAAGTATACACCCTATTTTATCATTTAATATACATAATACATATGTCAACACTCATTCTCATTCCTAAGCGTACACACACAAATCCATTCTATTATCACATAATATATACCCATTAAATTAGTAAACTATATAATGTCATTTATCTCCAATTACTTCTGATATTCATAATCAATTTTAAAATAACCCTAAGCTAAGGTTGACACACGATCATCACTAATATACCGCTTGGCATCATTGGGTGAGAGTGGTAAAGTAATTTGGTAAAGTGAAAGATGCGAATGGTCGAACAAGATTCCCTCTCGAAACTACTCTCTGCTGGCACGTGGTTCACTTGCGATGTCCTTTCTGACCGACGTTTGCGCAGTGCCAGCGAAGTCCGTCAGGGCTATAAATAATCAAAAACACTAATTATTAAAATGAAATGCAGTTATCATTGCATGCTTGCTCAAATATTTTTGTTTGTATAACCCTGTACAATATTTGCAAGGCAAATAATTTGATTCATCTAAACTAGTAGCAACGTTATTTGGATCAGATGTAGGTCTGCACCGGCCGAACAACGTCCGAATAAATTGAAAAATGTCCCTGTTTACGCAGTAAATCTAATAACTGTTTCCTGTCTTTACTACCGTTTGGACACTCAAGTATTTTAGTAACACTGTCTTCTGTTGAATGCTTTCTAAATATTTGTCGAGAAATATTTGTAATATCCTTATCACAATAAGCACAACGATCCCTCTTATCCCACACTCGTTCTTTACGGCGGCTTGTTTCAATAATTTGGGATTGTCATCCTGACGTTGCTGTTCAAAAAAATAAATAAATTATTCATTATTAATATAAAGAAATAGAAAACAATTAAATGTTTTATATTTAATATGCAAATGTTCTAAATATTCAGAACAAAATTGTGCAACCAAACTGTAAATTTTTTGAAAAAGATCTGCCGCATGTGTACGTACGTGCTAAAATGCTTTTCTCCAACATAGTTGACGATAGCATTATGTACGTCGTCGCAGTAAGAAAATCTTGCCGTTATATAGACCTCATCAGATGAACCGAATTGGTGTGCGAAGACATTGGCACTATAGTACATTTGTACCGTGTAAAGACCCCAACGATACGGGAAACAATAAGACTATTGCCGTTAATTGGGAAGTTTTTTACGGTAAATATAATCGCAAAATAATTGCGACTATATATTTATCGTGTTATGATGAGGTCAAAAAGAAGTACACCTTCAATATGACACTTTCCAATTGCCCAGTTATAACGAAATGCCACCAAACATACAATTTCCTTGCGGGCGGCGATACGTTCGAACCAATTGTTGTTTGTTGTGTGGTGTTCCACACAACAAACAACCAACAAACTTCCAACAGAAGAGAAAACACCAAGACGACGAACAATACGCTACAAAAAACAACAGATCATCGAGTGTGCATTCTAGAATTCTGGGCCGAAAAGGACTTTAGCAAGTACACGGGTGGTGATTTCGAAGGAACTGCTAGACCGGTTTATCCAAAGATATACTATGCATGTCTGGCATGTCTGGACATCCTGAACGGTGATACTAAATGGCCAAAAGACTGCATCCTTAATCATTCGGGCGAAACGTTCATCGAACAATTAAAGCCTCGTGTCCGCTCCCGATGAACCGATAGCGTTTCGATATGATGTGGATGGCAACAGACAGTATATCAATGGTAAATGTTTACCTACTGTGCATAATGGTACAAAACAATACAGAGTCCCGATCGAATTTAGTGATTTTCCGGACCTACGCAAGAGGCCCTCGATAAGGAGTACAGCATAACCAGCAGAATCATTCTTCAGATTGGCGGTGTTGTTGCTGGATGTCAAGTGCGCTTTGAAAAAGAGATCAAAGGTCATTATTTATACATCGAATAGAATAGAATAGAATAATCTTTATTCATGTAACAATCATACAGACAAACATGAAACGTGTTATACAGCTTACATCCCATATAGCATAAGCTCTTCTGGTACGACGTATGGCGATGCATGGCCGGCAGCAAATGATCAGCACCTCGTGTTCTGTATGCGTGATCAGCCCCATGATCGAAGTCGCTAGTACGCCGGTGGACAAAACAAACCGTCTCCTGGATGTAAACCTCATAAAATGTCAAGACTTTACACGTCTTGAACACATCCCTACAAGAGCCTCGCAGACCAAAAACACTCCTCAGCGCACGTTTTTGCAGTAAAAATACTTTCTGGGCCATCCAGCAAGAGTTCACAAAAAAAAAACCGCGAAGAAAAGACAAGGACGGCTCCTGATGTTACGAACTTGAAGGTTCCCGCGCTAACTAAGAAAGATATACATTCAATTCTTAAATGTTTAGGTAAAGAATTTAAAATACCAGAATACATCACGTATAATCATCCGCAGGTACGGAAACGACCCAAACAGATCAGGAAACCGACGAAGACGGTATTAACATCTACTAATAATCATGAAAATGATAAAAGAAAAAGGTGCGATGATAGTGATAATGACGATGATGAACTCGAACACATAAAAAAAAATCGTGCTCATTTACTTACTACTAATCGATGTTACTTACTACTAATCGATGACATATGTCATCCACACCTTTACAGCATTCGATTGGACCTACCACATCAACACCAATTGTACAAGAATACCCGCCCTCTACTAGCTGACAATTAACTCCAGATATATAATTCGGACGGCAGTTGAAATACCTGAAAATATGTCCAAGTTATATAAGACGAAAACTGGGTAACGAGTTGTTTTGAGAACGAGTGCGCCTATACGTCTTGGTACAGGACGATCCATTTCATTTACATATGATCGAATGTGATCTTTGACTCTCTTCAATATCATTACATAAAAAGTTGCTATCCAATGATACCACTACCGACTTTACTTAAGTTGTTTCTAAAGTTGGTACCACTAAGTGGTACCTTAGTGGTATCACTTAGAGCTATGGTACCATATCATCAGTATCGTCGGCTTCGTGCGCGATAGAAAAACTGGAAGAGTTTATAGAAAATCGTTCACACCGGACACCATCACTCCTGCTATTACTATTACGTCACAGCCATTAAAAAATAAGAAGGTGACAAACAGATTTGTATTATGAATATGTGCCAGTATGTAAATTATATTATATTATATTTTTTTAATTGAACCGAGTGTGTTTTATTTCAAAATATTAGATCAGCACCTACTTGTAGTGCAATACATATGTAGATTCATATGTACTATGTACGTTTGTAAGTATAATCATGTCATACCATCAACTGACATCAAGGTAAATATTAGCAACCAATGGTAAGTATGTTGTATATGTATAGGAATCCTACTCCAAGATGTATCAGTTTAGTGAAAGTATTGGCAACCAACGGTAAGTACGTATGTGCGAATCCTACTCTATTGAAAACAATTATTGCGTGGTTGTGTATCGTTGACGACCCCACCCTCTCTCCTCACTCGTTTGTATCACACGCCAGCGCAACTACCTTATTTGTAACTACGACTACATGACGGCCGTGGCACTATAGCTGCAATCACAGAGTGCTGCAGTAAAATAATGTTCTCGACGCAAAATGTTAACAGCAGCATTTTGGCAGATCCTCTACCAATGTCGACACGTCGTCGTTTTTAATACAAAAGCATTACTCTCATGTGCGCAAACGAAGATTATTGGAATTAACAAACTATTGCAGACAACAGGTATAGTATCCGTCGTATTCCGTCGTCCATTACTAACACGTTAATAGCAGTAATCGTACCCGTAAGTAACATCGGTTAATAACGAAGCGACAACTGTTGAAAAATCTGCAGCTAAGATGATGGTGGCTAAAATTGGACTAATGGGGGAACCCATCGGAGTACCAAAAGTCTGCAGATAAAACCGATCCCGGAACGAAAAGTAGGTATTTGAAAAAAAAAAAAAGAAACCTTAATACACTGAGAAATGAGGTAAGCGTAAAGTAACAATTTGGCTTGATCAAATCCCAGTTCTCCTCTACCGCCTTATAAATAAGATCAAAGGGAATATTGGTAAACAAACTGACAACATCGAGCGATATCAATCTGAACTCGTCCGGAATCGTAATCCGCCGGACTCTATCCACAAAGTCAAAGCTATCTCTGACATAGTCAGTAGTGTTGCCCAAGGATGTTGTCAAAATATCAGCAATACACTTTGAGAGTCTGTATGTAGTTGATCTGTTAGCAGATATTATAGGTCTTAAAGGGACAATGTTCTTATGTATCTTTGGCAGAAAATATGACTTGCTGTGTACTGAATTGCTTGTGTTCAAGAGCTTTACATGAATTTAACAAATTATTTAGTTTTGACTGCATTCGCTGTAACGGGTTTTTAGCTACACTAACATAGGTGTTAGTATCATTCAACATTTGTAGGGCCTCTTCATCTATCTCGGCGCTCTCTTCACAATCGGTAACGGGAGAATACATACTTGAATTGAACCTTGTCAGCATGTTTAAAATTTAATTGAATTATTAATTGCAATTAAAATATTTCATATAAGGGTCTATTTTAAACCTATCAATTTCAAACCTGAATGTTGAATTATACCAAATGTTGCTGTCAAGTATTAGAGATATTGGAGCATGCGGGTACTTAAAAAGGAATCTTACGAGGAGGGGATCTCTCGTTCCTCGTAATTTTGCCCTTTCTGTATCAAATCTATCCCCATGGCCGTCGATTGGGATAGAACTTGGTCCAGTTTCGACGCCTTGTTGTAGGCAAATGTCCCACGCGCAAGGGCCACCTTCCACCAATTTTTGACGTCCATGTCCTGGACGTCCCGACTCCTGTAGATCTTCACTTGCGCTATGTACTGCTCGTCGCGAAATGGCACCGTCGACGAGCGAATATAAACAGACCCTCGGGCTCTTACAGAGGTACTCTGGTAGATTTGCCCAATGGTCTGCACTGATTTCTTGGACGGGTTGCACTTTCCGAGCAGTGTATCTTCGATGCTCTCGAACCGCGATGAGTCGAGAGCATTGACAACGCCTGCCCGTCCAGTTACAGTCGTGGAGGACGTGGAGATGTTTCTGGTGCTGGCAGACGACGAAGATGGACCCTTTGTAGTCGCAGGCTTCCATTCTAGAAAGAACTTGCTGAACTCCTCGGGTGGTATCGCCGTCAATAATGCGGAGGATATCGTGGACGAGGAATGGCCGTGGATTCCCTTGAGAAATGCTTTGAAAGATGTTACAGTATTGCGGGCGCTCCTGCTCGGCCATACCTGGTCGATGATTCGAAATAACTTCTTGCATAGTTTGCGGGTACTCTGCGGGACCTTCGGGGACCCGCTCAGCTGCATTAGGATCGTTAGAATCATTTGAGATGTTTTGTACATTACGAACCCATCCTCTAGTACGTCCCTCACTGTTAAGGTCTCCTCGCAGTCGACTTCGTCTTCGCTGCTGCTGCTGGACATGATGTCCTCCGCCATCACTTGCGGAGCTTCCTCGGCTGGTAGAACCTGGCTTGCTTCCAGCATGTCTTCGTCTTCTTCTTGTTGGATTAGGAGATCCAAATCCTGACCGCTCATGTTGATTCACCAAATCTTCGATTGAACTGCAAAAGGAGTAAGAACTGTCCACTGACTTAGACATAATGAAAGGCACGCTCCGTATGCGCTTATATATACGAAAAATTTCTTATCAGCGTTTACCTATATGCGCGGTAGAACAGAAAGGAAAATTTCCTAGTGCTGCTGCTGCTGCTGATGGTCAACAAATACCCTAATTGTCAGCATGTTTAAAATTTATTGAACCTTGCAGAGGCTTCAAAATGTTGACAACAAGTTCCATTCACACTAAAGTGGCATCTTAGTAATAAAATAGAGTTAAGCATTGTCAGCAACATTTTGTTTCACATTTTTGTTTTCACAATGTTCATCACAGAAAATACTCGCTCAACAACAGCATTTGATGATGGGAAGGAAAGCATTGTAAATGCCAAAGTTGATATATCATAGAATAAGAAATCCCCTGCTGCATTTTTTAATGTAATTGTTTTCTGCCAAAATTCCAACGCATTATCGGGTATATTGCCTGCAAACACTTCACTCCAATTAAAACTTAACATATTCCGATATTGTGTTTCCATATCCGAATGCTTATGTTGTTCAACAAAATGTAACGACAAGTCAGCAAATTTTGGTCGAACATGGTTGAGAATTACTGCGGGACTAAAATTTCTTATTTTACCAAATACATCCAAATGTGTCGGTAAACGATTTATCAATTCTTTTAATAATACTTTAATAAACTCTTCACATTGTATTTTAACACTTTTAAATTCATCTTCTGGTAAATTTGATGTGTCAAGCTCTTTTTGAAATAGGTAACCTTGATCGCATTGGTTAATCTGTAAATAATTTTCGGAAAATTGCATACAGTTTAGTAGTAGAGTATAATTACCAGCAAGGTGAGTTATAATTGGTGGTTTCATTAGTTATCTTGCTAATGTCCATATTGTGGTGCTAATGTCTTTAAATGCTTCATAAACATCGACGTCTGATTTTTGAAAATATAAATTTAAACAATAAATGTTTTTTAATATAGGTTGCAAAAAAGTCAAAATTATCTTGTTTTTCTTTATTTTTAAAGGCATCGCATAGTAGTTTTGCTGTATGGCACCTTTCTTTGCAGCACTCAGTTCAAAAAAAGTTTGCACCTCCAAATACTGACCCAAAATTTTTTCGACAGGCCGATATCTTGATAGCCAGCGAGTGGCTGATAATTGACTAAGTTTTGTAAATTTGTTGTCAGTATTGATTAAATTATATATATATCTTTATATTTGTTAATTCTAATTGTACTATTTTTGAACCAGTTATACGATTCCTTCAATATAAAGTCTATCTCGTCTGAAAATACTTCTGAAGCCTTAGAGGTACATAAATGTAAGCTGTGGCATATGCATTTAACTAATACTAAATTGTCTAGTTTTAAATTTGATTTTAGACGCGTGTTCAACGAATTGTTTTTTCCACACAAGTTTGAATGTATTGAGAAACGGCAATACTTTACACGGTGCTATATGTCTGAGCGCCGTGCTTAATCTAAGTAAATAGATAATAAAACAGGGTATTAATTTTTACATCTTTATTAATAATCAAAATAATAAAACATTAACAAAAATCTAACTCTAAACACAATACAAAAATATAAACGGCAAGCATAGGCCTGGAACATAGTCTATACATGCATATAAAAATCTATACAATGTAAAATAAATGTTTTCTTGCTTTTTGGATGGAACATTTTTCAATAGTTTCAAAGTCAAATTTGTCAGTGTAGAGGATATCTGCGTTTATCTTAAGTATTGCTAAGCAATTTAAACGTTCTTCGCCCATTGATGCTCTTAGATAGGATTGTATTCTTTTTAGTACAGAAAATGAGCGCTCTGCTGTACAATTCGTTATAACTATACTTAAGGGTTTACATTTTAAAAAATCATACCAGAAATATGCACATTGCTTACACCCGTCTCATCTACATTAAAAATTTGATGGCCTTCAAACTGAAAAGAGTTCAAGAGAGATGCTAAATTGTTATAACAAATTTATAGTTCATCGCGATTAAAATCTGTCACTCTGTTGATACTTGTTGCTTCAGGCTTGCGTATACTTAGCTCTGGATGACAGCGCATAAATCAGTAGAGCCAATCCTTGGCACATTTTCCGGTTTCTTTTTTTAATGGACGTGAAATTTTATTTAGTTCGGCATACTCGAAAACCAACTGACGTATATTAAGCAGTGGACCAACTGCTATGTGGAAATGATTGTATAAACATGAGCACCAAAACTAATATGTCTGAGTTAAATATACTTATCATGATAACTAGAAATACTTTCATGGCTGAAAACAAATACAATTACAATAAAATAGATTTAATGGAATCAAATGCATATATTCTTTTTAATATACATTTTTATATAATTTTTTAAGAGTTTTTCGCTCATCAGAGGGCTCAGTTAAGCCACCAAATGATAAATTCTGAATCCAGGAGGGTATATAATAATTGTGCACTTTTCCTACATCTGCTTTGTAAGTGTACTGGCCCAAGTATGGAAATTCTTCTCTATGTTTTTTAGCTAGATATCCAGCTATAGGTATATAGAATCCCATCTTTCTCCGAGTTTTGCATCTCTTAAGCAGAGTGGACCAATTTTCTGTATTTTCTATATCCGACAAATATCCAGGTTCTTGTTGTGGCTCTGGTAGGCACGATTATATTATTAATCTTTGCTACGGTAAGAGGACTTGCCATTAAAAACTGATCATCTTGAAGTTCTGGCGACGTATCCATCCACATTTGAATGGCTTTGCACAAGTCCAGTTTTTTTCTTCGAGTACACTGAGAAACATATATATTAATGAGTATGAGAATTCTGATAATGGTTATAAGAAAATATTATACTATATGTGACAAGAATATAGTATTGTAAGCCGAAGGTTCCTTGAAATTATTTTCGGTGACCTTGCAAGATATGCTCGACTTAAAACTCGATAAATAGACCTCCTATAAACTATACTGCCAAAGTATTGAAATTTCGAATGAGTTTACATGTACAATTGTTAACGGCAAGACTTATCCTGTAACCCTAGAGTGTTCCACAATGAAAGTTTCAATGCTACCAGCTACCACATCTTGATCAGTCTGTATGTCATGCAGATGTCGCTGGAGCATCGTCCAAACATGCCGAGACTCATATGGATATTGTGCGTCAAGGGCAAAGTAAATCTTAAATAGGGCATCTACTGCCTCAACAATTGAACTGATTAAAATTACCTTGCTGTCGATTATTATGTATACTTCAGGGTCGTCGTACAGTAGCCCACATAACAATAGAAAAGGCTACATTGTTTGGCACATACTTGGAATGATACTGATTATTATTTATAGCTTTAATTACCCAAACAAGAAACAACCCCCCCCCCCTCCAATTGCGCTATTCGTCCTTACCTTGTCATACTTTTAGTTATTTATCAATAAATTTATATGTTAATATAATTTAAAATACCTTAACCGTCATCTGTAAAAGTATGCAGAATATCATTAAATTATTGCAAACCCATGAATGCCATCAAAATAAAAGTAACAGCAATTTTAAGATAGCTATTAAAAAGTCTTATCATGACATGAGCAACAAATGATTCCCTCACGCCAACCTTTGAAGGTCTGAAGTTCTTTGTTCTCTTGTTTAAGGTTGTTGGCCGAAGAGCATGGGAAGGACATACACTACAGCAACATCTGAAACATTTGTAATAGTACATAATGCTCATTATTTAAATCGAATCAACAGCAGTAAACATAATATTACCTACATTGAAAAAATGTCTATCAGTTAACAATTTTCTATCTGCAGCCACTCTCAGTACTCCTGTCTTGAATTGTGCCCAGTTGTCAACCAATGCGTTTTTATTAGGATATAGAACATCAAAGTCCGTTAATAGCAGAGTATAGCTGGTTGGTTGCATTAAGCATGGAAAAGTTTGTATATACTCTGCAACTGATGACTTTCTAAGAATCTGCCGCCTTGCAGAAAATCTTGATGTCCATGGTTCTTCTACGAAGTCCCAAGGATTTTCTTGTTTTTAAGAAATTGTAGATCTCAGCTGGTCACTTTGGTAGAGCAGGAAGCTTCCTCGTCTGTTATAAAATTGTCACATACATTAGTTTAAAAAATTATTTACATCTCCACAAAATACATACGTGATTGTTCTGTAGGCTTCTAATTGCTGAAGGCAGCTAAACCTTTTGCCCATAGCTTGCCACTACATTGTCGTTTCGGTGAAGTACTATTTTTAGCGATGTATGATCGAAAGTAAATGGTTTTAATTTCTCTAGGAAAAACTGTTTCTATTTCTGTGCAAATGCTTTCAAAGACGTGCTGTGGTACTCTGAAAGAATGGAAAGTGTAATTTTGTTAAAGTTTAATTTCTTAGTTCTAAATAAATACATACATGCAGTTTAAGGAGGAAATACTGATAATACTATTAGATACTAGATAATTACTGAAGAATGATGCTTTATTTTAGAACGTACGTATCGTGTAGTTATTTATTCATAATAAAATTATGGTTTTGTCTTAAAGTCTTCAAATAATGTAGATCAAAATTAGGGATTATGTCATTAAAAATTTAAAACTGGAGATATCTCAACTAGTAAATTAGGAATATTTAAAGAACATTTGCAGACACTAAGGGAACAAATAATGCACTTATATATTCAATTATCACTCCCTAAAATGATGACTTTTTATCCTGAAACATATTGTATATATGAGAAGAAGTGTGCGAATTGAACTGGTAATAATATTAATAAAACTCCTGTTTGTACTTCGCAGTTCTTTTATTCCTTTATATTCGTTAGTTACGCGTTTCGCCACATGGCATCATCAGACTAACACTGCAAGACAATAGAATACCGTCAGACGTTATCTTAAAAAAGGAACACCCGAGAGACTTACTGTCGGTGGGATTTCTTCGTAGGGTATTATCATATGTGAAATTTTCTTTACAAAAGGTGAGTAGTTTCCTCTCTCAAGGTTGTATTTAATACAATATACAAAACACTTAACCTAAAAAACACAGAATCTTCCTAAGTTGGAAAGCGATATAAAAAATTACCTTGAACTTACACAATGGACTAATGTCTTAACGGGAAAAACAAAGGTACGTAAAATGGCACAGTCCGATCAAATATAATTAGTTTCTAAGGCGCTGTTCGTATGGTAAAATTTGTCTTTTTCGTGTTTCCAGAATGGTTTTTACCATATAATTTTATTAGTTTGACACGCACATGTTGCTAAATCCGAATACCGTTTTAAAAACTTCTCTTTAGGGCTTCTCTCTCCTTTAGGGCTTCAATGTCGCCATCGGAGAGTAAAATTATGTCATTAGTTTCGTCCAGTTCATTAGTAGACATACTAACGGTCGAACAATTTGTTATACTAACTTCATCAGAGTTCTTATACTTTTTGTATTTCTCTGTAAATAAGAACCGTTGTCCCACCTTTGGTATGAGTTCCTTTACCATGTCGGTTGATAATTGATTAAAAATATCAATAATTAGAACATTTTCTAGAATCATAAAATAAATATAAATAATTTAAAAAATAAACATGTATTAATACTCACGATTAAAACTTTCAATTAGGTTTTAGCGTAAATATACGAAGACAAACATCAAAAGGGTCAAATGGATCGCATACTTAAGAAGGTCATCAAACAAACATGTATTTGAGTTCAACAAAAATGTCTATCTGTGTGCATAACTGAGCTGGGTCTACAGAAGTACAGTACAGAAATAATCATATTTCAAGTCGTATGGTAGCCATCACGTCATTTCTCCTGGCAATCCCATCTCGATCGTCAGCATCATCATCTCCGTCTTCATCGCCTTCTGCCGGTGCAACGGGAATTTGAGGTTCAAGTTCTTCTTCGACGACTTGAAAGTTGTCGTCTACACATAAATTATGTAAACCCCACTATATTGTATTATTGGAATGAGACAAGTAAAAATGAATTGCAAAAACAGCAAAACCGAGCAATGCGAATTATACTTGGGGTGAATAGACTATGTAAAATTCGATTAATGTTGGATTGTCTACAGTTCATGACCATAAACCAGAGATTGCTGTTTAATAATATGTGTTTAAAATGTTGCATGGTATTCTACCAAAGTATATGTCAAGTAGAATAAGATTTATTAATGACGTCCATACCTACAACACACGTGCTGCAACAGGTATTTATGTTAAAGTTTCAAAAACAACGAGAACGAAGAAGTCACTTTTTCATGATGGTATGATCATGTACAATAGCCTGCCATTGTTTATTACGTCAATAAACAACATAAAGGAATTTAAGGTGATACTCTGTTCATATGTAAAAGCACTTGTGTAAGATGTTGTCAGTTGTTAGTTGTATTAGAGTTGTAGTTTCTGGGTTGGAATGGTTGTTTTTGTTTATTTTGGAAATGGTACTTAAAGAAATAGGGTGTTTAGTTATTAGGTTGTATTTTGGATTTTATGAGTGCTATTGTTATTTTTAGTATTATTATTGGTTTTTTGTTATTTGTACTTGTGTAATTATGTATAGCAGAGAGTTGCTAAATAAATATATATACTACTAAAACAAAGCATGCTCTTATAAAGTGGACGATGTCCTCTATTTGTCGTAATTTTATGTGGTACAAGTGTCGTTGCTTCAACAACCCAAAGCAATGTTCAATGACATCTGTTCTTTGATATAACTAAGTTGTAATTAGCTTGCCTTCGAGTCATCTGTCCTCGATTTTTAACTGGTGTCAGAAGGTGAAAAGGCAACAAACAACTAAAACAACAAATTATTAGCAAAGAGCTGACCTTTCCACTAAAACAACACACAATTAGCAAAGGGCTGACCTTTCAACTAAAACAACAAATTATTAGCAAAGAGCTGATCTTTCCACTAAAACAACACACAATTAGCAAAGGGCTGACCTTTCAACTAAAACAATGAATTATTAGCAAAGGGCTGACCTTTCAACTAAACAAAGTAACAAATGTCATGTACTCATCTGTCATGTCATGTACTCATCTTTTTCTAGTAGATCTAGCAGCTCAGTCATGTCCAAGGACAGGAGCCATACGGTAGGTCATTTTTTCAGTTGTTCCTTGGAGGCTTTTGTTATGAGGGTTTTCCCAACTCTTCGCAACTCGTAGCGAGTTCCTGGTGTGACACCAACCACTTCGTACGGTTTCTGGTATTCGTACTTCAACTTGCTCTTGTTCATTGTCTCGACCCGGTGCATTAATACGAAGTCACCAACGTTGAATTTTTAAGGTGCCCTACGTTTTCGATTGGCATCTAACGGCTTGTTACTCGCAACATTGAGTCGTTTGCTGACTCTTTGTCTATCCAGGGCACAGTTTCTGATTGGCTGCAGATCCGTCGTAACATTTTTCAACAAATTTTGTACTGAGGAGTGGTTCCCTCTATTCCAATTAACACTTGCAGCGGTGACGTGCCTGTAGTTTTGTGAACGGTGGAGTTAAGAACTAGTTGTATCTTCCACAAGTCGACCATTCAGGCTAACGATAACTCGTTATCTCAATTCTTATTAAATTCATAACTGTTTCCATATAACGTTGTACCTCACCATTTGAAGGGTGAACATCTGGGGTAGTATGGTGGTAGCTTATAGCAAGGTCATCTAAGAATTTGGGAATTTTCAAGTTTTTGAAATTCTTCCCGGCGTATAAACAATTGAAACGCATCTTGCAAATCATCAGATTTCACAGTTGTTAGTGGTAGTAAGACACAATACTTAGAGAATGCATCAATCATGACTAATACGTGCTTATATCCACGTTCAGTTTCGACCAGTTGTTGAAATAATCGCAAGCATTTCTCCGACATTAGTGAAACATCCGCAATGTGTCAATTAGACCAAAATAAGATCGTCCGTGCAAAACCGTTTATTTGGTTTTAATTGGATACCCGTACTGCACATATTTCCGGTTTTGCGCTGTTTGATCGCTCTCTTTGGTGAAACAATCTTTAGCATTGTGTCCCGGTTTTGCACAAAATTCACACACAAGCGTAGTTTTTGGTGGTTGGTAAGTTGTTGCTGTCGTCGGCTCAACAAGACGTCGTTTTTCCGTCACCTGACGATTATAGCGACAACATTTTTGAATATGCCCAATTTTGGCACATTGATAACAAGTTTTGTGTGACACATGTAATCGTGAGCGCTTTGCAAAACGAGCTTGGTCATTTGCAGTAGGCATATCATTCTGCGAATGTTTACTCAAAGGTCCGAGAAAAGAGATTAAATTCTCCTTCTTTTATTCCATGAATCGTCATCGCAACTAAATCTTCTGCCATACCGTTCTGAGGTTTCTCCGGTATCCAGGACCAAGTAACCGCGAATCCCGTTAAAGAACGTCCGATTCTGAGAAGGAATTGTTGATCAGTCCACGAAAATTTACCTTTAATCCACTAAAGTTGGTCAATACACATATTAGCCTCCATAAATATCTGGGCGAAATATGAGTAAATCAACAATCTCCGACGCGGCATTGGACTGCTTCACCATTTTCACAAATTCGGACATAATCTCTTCTTCTTTCCTTTTGTAACACTCCTTTTAAGGGTGCGGAAACCGGGCCCATTTTAACTTTGGCCGCGTGATGGCGCCACCCACCCTACATGCTTATTTTTCTGTTTTATTATACTAAATTTCAAGATCGAGAACGCCAGCGGCCAGCGCGCCACTTCGGATGCCGTGTTTGTCACGTGTTCGCCCTTCCCCTGCTAGCTGCTCCATACCTGTGCATTTTCATACCTATTCCACACCACACTATTCGTTGTTATTTCATATTTCACAGCGATGTGCGGTCGTAGACTTCGCGCGCCGCGGCACGGCGTAAAAAATACCCTGGAAACGTTATCCATATTTTTTCAACCGATATTTATTATTTATTTATTACTTATTATTTATTTATTATTTATTTATTATTTATCTATTATTTATCTATTAGTTATCTATCATTTATCTATTATTTATCTATTATTTATCTATTATTTATCTATTATGTATCTATTATTTATCTATTATTTATCTCTTATTTATCTATTATTTATCTATTATTTATCTATTATTTATCTATTATTTATCTATTATTTATCTATTATTTATCTATTATTTATCTATTAGTTATCTATTATTTATCTATTATTTATCTATTATTTATCTATTATTTATCTATTATTTATCTATTATTTATCTATTATTTATCTATTATTTATCTATTATTTATTTATTATTTATTTATTATTTATTTATTGGTAAAGAAAAGCTACACTCAACACATGAAACTTTCAAGCAGCCTTGCCTAAATTCACATAACACTGGCAATTTTATAAATCCTTTTCACAAAAAAACCCTCTCACCACCCCTCTCGATTCTTGATTTGTTTGTGCTATACAATAATACCACTTGCGGCCATGCGTATGCAATACAATTTTTTGCTGTGATGGTATCCGATATCCTAAACAGAACCAGCAGGACTATTCCTACAACGCTGAGAGAGATAGACTACATCGTGTATTTCCAAATATGACAATAACATACTGTCGTTACGTTGTGCTTTTCGGCATCGGGACTATCGATCGCTGCCACAACCTTACGTTACATATGTTAAGATTTTATTTATTTACTATAGATATGAATCTTTTGGATGTTCCTTATCGATTCGGTGATGGTGAAGAATCAAGAAATCAGCGATTTCGACTATCAAAGGAAACTATGGTTGGTTTTATCTCGACTGATATAGTATATGAGTATACAATGTCCATCATATATATTATGTAAGTTCAGTTTTTAGTTGTATGTTTTTGTGTGTTAAATGATGTTTATTTTTTTAGAAATCATGCTGTTTCACCTATTAAAAACTTCTGCTAACTCTCCGAGTCTACACCACAGTGGGTTTTACGTAGCAATTCCTATGGACACCAGCAACGGCTACTCTTACATGTAATGTTACAGTTCACAAGCGCTTCTGCGAAGTACCTTCTCTACAGGATTACCGTTTTTTGTCGTAAATCGATAATTCAGCTATCAAACCCCGTTCTTTAGAACTGTGATCTGTATAATAATAATGAATTTCAATTTTATTTTATGGGTGCAAGGAAGGCTAAACATAACGGGAAGGAAAAGGTGTTATTTAATACTTAATATAAACGATAACCAACCACTCAATGTTGTGAATATTGAGAACAAAGAAAAGCTATGAAACGAGTACATGTTGCCCAAGTTATGTAAATTTTATAACAAACAGGTTTAGCATGCTATTATTATCCGAAGGTATATGACCGAAGGTAATATTTTGGACCAAAACCGAACCTGAACTTCATCTTTTTCGGTATCTTCGGCAGAAGCCGAAGGAATACAAAAGAAGTGCCAATGTTTAAAGTAAAATAGTATTTATGTTTTTTGTTGTGCTAAAAATACATAAAGTAATAGAATTATAATTTATTTATACAGTACGTGTGTCACCTAACTATAGCTTGGTTTGCTGAGCGGTTTTGGAACGCGTTGAACGTAAAATTAACTAATTTTTATTTGTTGTGTAATTGTTTTAAGATGTCATTTGTGACCATAAGTGGCCAAAGCCGAATGTTTGATCGGGTTCTAATCATAAGACAAAATGATAACATAGTAATAACAATAAATGAATGATATAATATGTGTTACTGAATTAAGTTGTATGTTGGCAGTTCACTGTTGTCGGAACTGTAGCTGTCAAATACTAATTATTTAATATATTTCCCTCTTTTTAGTTTACATTTTTTAACAGTGCTTATTTGTTTAATGTATAGTAAATTAGTTAATTAATAAAAGAATGTGAAATCTGCTTTGAGTGTTATTACCTCTTCTCTATTTGATTTATAATATATATAAATTATGTTTTACTGCAAATAATTTCAATTTCTCAGTAATCTGAGGGTATTACCCTTGATTATATATAAAAATAAAAATTCAATAGTATACGTTTGGTACTACTATACTTATAGATTTATGGAAGTATCCGCTGTTTGCAGTGTACTTTGATGAACCAGGAATACTAGCGGCGCAGCTATTGGGACGGTTAATAAATTAATCCATTTCCTTTGCAAGGCTCTTAGCTTTCGACAATTTATTTATGTCTTCATCAGAGGGAAATCTAAAAAACATAACGTACACAATTTTCACAATAACCAATCTTAAACGAGTCAACTCACAGCCGGAAGCAAACACCAAGTCAACCAACGATGACATCGGACACAGGTCTGAACTCGGTGGGCATTCTTCAAAACTTAAAAAGTGACTCTTATCATTACGTAAAAGAACGACAACTCTTTGATATCCATTTCTTAACATGGTTGGTGCTTATGTTTGTTTTGTTAAGTAGTAACTGATTCTTGTAGACTTAGATGTGTCGCACTGTATGTAGCTAGAGAATGTTCACCGTGTTCAGACCTCTGTCCGATGCCATCGTTAGTTGTTTCGGTCATTGTGAAAATTGTGCACGTTATGTTCTTTTATTAGACTTCCCTCTGATAAAGACTTAAATAAAGTGTTGAAAGCTTAGGGCCTTGTAATGGTAAGTGTTTCATTTATTAACTGCCACACTGGCTGCACCCCCAGTATTCCTGCTTCTTCAAATTATATGTATAGAGATTTACATGAAATTGTTTGAGACCTGATGAGTAGTACACACACACATAATATTCGTTTGAACCAAAAGGAAAATTAAATTAATGAACATTTATTATCAATAACCAGTTTTGAATATTAATTTCTACACAAATGCATACTTCCCATTGCACAATATGTGTAATAATAATAATATAATAATAACAATACATATAATAATGGATAATAACTGCAGAGATAAGATAAGATAACATATGAGAGGGAAATAATACAGAAACTGCGAATTTTATTTTGAATGTTTGTTATAAACAGCGGTGGCGCCATCTATTCGAAAAGCGGTGAACTACAGGAATTCCCACTCTTGGTTCAAACAACACAATCCGCACAAAAATCATAGCTTTTTCTGCTTCCAATTGATTTCCAAACAAGGGTGGTTTTATGGAGATTTTATTGCATACATAGGTAGGTGATTTTTGTGTGCATGGCTAAAAATCAATGATTCATAAATCTAAAAATAAAATCGTAAGTTACTGCCTATTGTTCAATAATGACTGATTTTACAAAAGTATTTCCTTTTCAATTATTGTTATGAGAAGTTTTCCCCAATAGCTACATTCAATTCAAACCGTTTGAGCATAAAAAATCTCAAATTTAAAAGCAACAATTGAAGAACAATTGGAACTACCGAAACGCCATTTGGGGTACGTTCTAAAGCATCGTTTCACCGGACCCTTAAGAACTTTAAAAACTCTTTGGAAACAACAGTCTGCAAACGTAGGCGAATCCCACTTCTGATGAAAAAAAAAAAAAAAAAACGAGAGATAAAAATACTTTCAAATCCAGGACTTTATTCAATAATTAAGAAGCGCGAACAGCAAGCGACACGGCAATCGAGCTATACCAGATCGAACTGATGTGCCCGTTTACCGACAGCGGTTCCTTCTTATCGCATAGACATAAACAAAAACGGTAGCACTAACAAATGTGCCACTCTCTCAGGCATATACAAAAAGCATATTTCTATCGCATAGTAATATAAATAAAAACCGACCAACTAAGTATAATACATGGCCAATAAATGAATAATTCTCTGAATCCCAATATCTTAAATTATCCACCAAATAAATTGATTCCTAACACTAGCTTTTTTAGGCAGTACATAGAAAACAAATCAATGAATGCACCAATGAATGTCCCCGACCAGTAAATTAAAATGTTCCTTCTAATATAAAAAAAACATCATTAATGTATAGGTATATTAAGTAAACAGAATTTACTCACTACAAGCAAATCGAAATAAAACTAATAAATAACATTAATTATTTTGGTGTAGCTATGTTACTATATAATTGCGTTTGTAACACCCCCGATAGGGGTGGGTTAGCCGAACGGAGACTAGTATTTGAATTATCAGGTGGCTGATGTTAAAGGAATATTTTATGGGCGGAAATTTGATCTCATGCGAGTTTTGATCTTAATACCCGAGATAGTAAACTGCACACTTACCTGTTATTAAAGCTTTAGTCACCTGAATTTACTACTATATAAATCAAACAATACTTTTAAAAAAATGTATAAGTGTATTAATATAAAAATGCATTAAATTTACACAGAACTTTGTTCCATCAACCAATATAACAAAAACAACCCTCAAATCTACTACGCTACCCAACCAATGCAACTTAAGTACAATTTGCTCGCGAAATTAAAGGCCAAAGTAAAACTCAAACTTACATAAATCAACCACATAAACTGGGTTCCTCACTTACAACTTTCAAAAAAATAATCTAGATCCCTAACCGTATACAATTCCGTCGAAAACTAAACAATCCTACATTACAAAAAAAAAGAAACAACTATACCAACAACATATTAGCAAAACATGATAACTTAACATACCAGCCAGTTCGGCTCTCTCTCGTAACCACGAAGATAATCCCCAATAAAATCGCCACCCCTTCTATAACCAATTGTAAAGGCAAGCAATTGGAAACGGACTCGCTTACCCTATTGCCTCGCTATCTCGTGGTGTTGGCGCAGGTACCAGCTCTCTCGCAGTCTGATGTATTCCGGACTCCCTGGGTTGTGATTCCGCTTTGTTTCCTCTCGACAGGACCTGGCCTTCGTCTTAACCCTGAAGATACTGGTTCTTCACCCTATAGTTGCTGTACGCCTTCAGAGGTCCACCATCTAGCGAAGTCTCGGGATCCTGGTACTGCTTCCACCCTGAAGTCTGCACCCAACTCCCCAACTCAACACTGGCCCTTGAATGTCCTCGGACCGTCCTCGGGCTCCTATTTATACCTCCTTGGCTTAGCTTATCACCATGATTCAAGGCGTCTTCATGCCAGTCCGTGGGAACCGCCTGTTTCTTTGGTTCCCGAGTCAACATTTTTTCCGTTTGCTGTACTTCTAGTAGATTTGCCAGCCAAAACACCCTGATAGCAAAGCACCTATTCTTAATTTCATGCGTCGCCTGACTAGCCTTCTGTAAACTTTCCCAAGCGGATAGCGAGATTACTGCGCATTCCATCGGCTTGTTGCCACGATATTATATGTCTTGTAAAAATATTATAATTTGGTTTGGTGGTACGAGAGAGAGTGATATGGGAACTATATGGGAACTAATTTCTAACTTAAACTTATTCCTATGACCTGTTAATAATATAAGAAAACCTATCTAATTGACAAAGTTGTTGCCCCATCCTTACTTTAATGGTAATATTTTTAATATGTGTATCCCCGGTCGGTTACATTGCCCCATCCTTAAAAACAAGATGGGCCACTTACTCCAAGTGCCCATCCTTTTCCACTCTCGACATCAAATTACCAATTGAACTAACCCCCACGTAAATGATGAAGCAACAATGCTATAACAGTAAGTACATACACAATACAAATACAAGTAAAAACAAACAATATGTAAGCAAATTGTCCTGATCATCAGGGTTGTAGGGCACCACAATCGTACTACGCGCATCACTCAGACGGCACTTTAACCGTTCACTCACTACGACACTCGGGTTGACTGCAACCAGCGGGATTCCCCAGCGAGGAGAGGGTACAGCTGCCCAGGACCCTCCTTGGCGTAGTCGGTTGTGTGGCGGCCATCTTTCGGACTGGCTGGGCCTTGGACCCGTCGGGTATCAGACAGGTCAGGTTGAGAAGGTACCGTGATGGGGTTTGTAGGGGCTTCTCTGGAACTGGGCCTTGACGCTCGATTTTTCTGGATCAGCCATACGGTTAGCAAGTCCCAGAGACTTGCAAAAATCCAATACCGCACCCCAGTGGGCGGTATAGGAAGTAGCCGTTCAGCGCTTCAGTGCTTGCAACCTCGGACGGCAATGGCAACGCTAATTAGACCAGGGAATTGACCTCGACGCCAGACTGGGACCTCTTCAACAGCCTCCTTGGGAACGTGCGGAAGTAGCACAATACCTTGATTGTCTATAGTGATATACACAAACAAAATTAAGCATACAACTAAACAAAAAGAAAACTAAATTTACCGCCCAGAAGGGGCTTTTTCCTGGCGGACATTAGGGGACTTTTACCCCACGCCGTCCATGCGGTGGCACAATTCTTCAGCCCAGCCACAGAGCTAACGCGTCCCAAAAGTAAAACATATCAAAGTACACCCCCTACAAAAACCAATAAGCAGAATAAAATAAAAATTTACTTTCCTTAGTTACTGGAGAGCTTGAAGGCAAGTGAAATCGTCCTTCAAACTCCCGGTGGACGTTCGGGCCTTTTTTACTCCGCGCCGTCCCTGCGGTTGTGGTATTCTAAAAGCCCCCACAACAGGGCCAATCTAGACTCACACTATCAAAGAAAAAAATCCACGTGATTACTTATAACCAACGCAAACTAGGTAATGATCCCCCAGACTAGGTAATGATCAAAACATCAAACATTTCTTTAAATTTGGAAAAATTCAAATATATTTGAGAGATTGAAGGTAAGTGCATCGCTTCAATTTCTCGCTGCCCCATCTCTAATTTCTAATAAGACAATCTGTTCGGCGGCCTGATAACCCGTCGGGGTCGTCGTTGAGCTAGTGGTGGTTCCACTAGAGCATTGTTAGTCTGATTCTCCCGGTGGTCTTCGGCGGTAGGTGCTCCTTCTGCAATTGGCTCTGATTCCCCCAAATGCTCTTCTTCCTCGTCACTACTGTCACTTTCCCAATACAGGTTTGCGTTTGCAGTACGCTCCACCGGATTTCCCTCCGCTACCTCCGGTTCCTCCATGGTCTCCTCAATAGTCGGTGTCATTTCGTTCTGAGTACTCGCTTGTCCTCTCTGGCCATTTCGCTGCTTTCTACTATTCTCCCAATTAGTGTGATAAGGCTTAAGTCGGTTGACATGCACAACTAACTCCTGACTCGCATTTACCCTCCGGATTCGGTAATTCACTGGATCTTGTTTATCGATGATCCTATAGGGCCCAGTCCAGGGTTGTGATAGTTTCTTGGACAGTCCTGGTTTATGTGCTACATCCAACAATAAAACCAAATCTCCCAACTGAAATTCTTTTATCTTCGTTTTCTTATTATACTGCATCGCTTGCATATTGGCTGTTGCCTCCAATCTATCTTGAACCGTACGGTAAACATCATTCATCCGAGCCATGAGTTCTGATACATAATTTTCGTCATAATCGTACCTTTGTCTTAATGGTTTGATGAAATCATCCAATGGTAATTCCATGTCCCGCCCATACAGCAAAAAATGAGGACTATAGCCGGTAGAGCTATGAAGAGTCGATCGATAAGCCACTAACACATATGGTAACCACAGATCCCAATCGCGTTGATTTCGACTAATATAATGAGACAATATATCCTTAAAGACCCTATGACTTCGCTCAATTAAGCCATTGCACTCCGGATGATAAGGTGTAGTTTGAATTTTCTTAATCTTTAGCAACTGACATACTTCCTTCATTAACTGGGATACGAAATTTGTTCCTTGGTCAGTCAGCAGCTGACGGGGCGCCCCATGACGGCAAATTATATGAGTAACAAATGCTCGAGCTATGGTATCGGCTTTCTGGTCAGGGAGTGCTACCGCCTCGGGATATTTGCTAAAATGATCCTGGAATGGTAGGATATACTTGTTACCTTGCAGGGTTTGGACTAAGGGACCCACGATGTCCATTGAGGTTCGTTCGAAAGGGACAGTCATTTGCTGAAATTTTTGCAAAGGGGCTTTCTTCATGTGCGGAGACGTTTTCCTTCTGTTGCATGATTCGCATTGAAGACAATATGCCTTGATGTCTTTTATCATTTGTGGCCAATAAAAACGCTGCCTAATAAGACCGATTGTTTTCTCCTGACCGCCATGGCCGGCGAGTGGGAGATCGTGGTAGGTGTACATTATTCCTTTAATCAATTTTTGTGGGGCTACCAACAGTCCTGGGAGATTTGCACTAGTCCTATAAAGAACGCCTTCGCGATCAAGAAAAAAATCGTTACTGTTCCTTCCTGCCAAGAGATCCTCTCTAATAGTATTACAATACCCGTCTACCTGCTGCGCTTCGAGTATCTCCGCTCGGTCCCAAATTGGTAAGTACGTGTTCGGAACGACATTATTTACTACCACCTGACCCGGTGGATCAAACACATATACACTAATTGAGATTCCTGAGTTTTCAAATACTTCTTTAAGTAATTTCTCTATACGATCCCATTTACATTTATCCGCCCCACAACCAACTTATACTTTCCATCTGCTAACATAAGAGTCCTTAGTGATACTAATGTTCTGTTAATATCCTGAAATGTCGGTTTCTCAAAGTACCTACACTTAGTTATCAAATTGTAAATCGTACGTCCTTTCGAGATTAATTCCGCGACCTCTCCTACTTTCTTCCCCAAAGCTCTTAACTCCCCAATCATCCCGAACCTCCGTCTAAATTCCACTGCAATCCCTGCTCCCATAGCGAAGTCTTCGGATACACAATGAGCGAACGCGTAATTATCTGGAGCAGAGAACAGATCGCCCTGCATTTCTGTAAGTTTAAAATTGTTTTTGAGCGAACAATCCATCTGAACAACTTCCACCCGACTCAAGGCATCCACATTCCCATGTTTTCGACCTGCTCTATGAATAATGTCGGAAGTCGTACTCCATCAACGTAAGGGCCCACCTAGCAAGCCTGGAACTGGGATCCTTCAGCTGCATCAACCACCGAAGGGGGCGGTGATCAGTTATCACCGAGAATCTTCTCCCATACAGATAACAACGGAAGTGTTTAATTCCAAAAACAACCCCCAAGCATTCTTTTTCTGTGGTACTATAATTTTGTTCTGGTTTGTTCAGTTTCCGACTTGCGAATGCCACTGGTTTTTCGAGGCCATCCCTAAGTTGACTTAAAATGGCACCCAGTCCTGTATTACTAGCATCAGTTGCCAAAATGAACGGTTCATCGAAATTTGGTGTTATTGAAACCGATTCCGAAGTCACGGCAGCTTTCAATCGATCCACCGCAGCACGCTCCTGGGGACCAACGACAAAGGGGACGTCCTTCCGTGTTAGGTTTGTAAGAGGCCGGGCAATCTCTGAAAAGTTTTTGATGAATTTCCTATACCAACCCACAAGTCCTAAAAACTCTCGACAATTTTTTACTGATCTGGGAACAGGAAAATTAATAATGTCCTTTATCTTATCGGGGTCCGGCTTAATTCCAGACGGAGTAATAATATGATCCAAATATTTAACCTGATGGACCAAAAAATGACATTTTGATGGTTTCAATTTGATATTGGCTTCCCGCAATCTTTCAAATACCATCCTCAATTTCCCCAAATGATCATCTACTCCCTGACTGCTGAATACGATTATATCGTCCAAGTAAACTAAGCAGTGCGTTCCGATTAAATTTGACAATGTATAATTCATAAATCTTTGGAAGGTTGCGGGGGCGTTAACTAATCCAAACATCATTCTATTGCTTTCATAATGACCAAACGGGGTAGAAAATGCAGTCTTCTCTTTGTCTTCCTCGGCTACTTCAATTTGATGGTAAGCGGCTGATACGTCAAAAACACTAAATAGGCAAGCATCCCCTACCAAATCTAAAGTTTCTTGCAAGTGAGGTAACGGGTAGAAATCCTTTTTTGTAACACTGTTAAGCCCACGATAATCTATACATACTCGATGTTTCATTGTTCCGTCCGGCAGTTGTTTGTTTACAATAACCACTGGCGCTGACCATGGTGATTGCGATGGCACAATGATTTTTTTCTTTAGCAGTTGATCAATTTCTTCTTGTAGAATTTCTTTCTGCGCCACTGGTACTCTATACGGCCTTTTTGTGATCGGTGGTACATTTTCTGTTATGATCCTATGCTTAACCTTGTGCGTCTTGGAGAATTCCTCTTCGCCCTCCAAGAATATTTCAAAATAGTCTTCGATTAATCGGATAACTTCTTTCTTATCTATAGTTCCCAAATGTTCTAAGTCCGCTTGTTCTTCAATCCATTTTCTTTTATTTTGAACGACCCCTACTACTACATCTTCGGTTCCAGGCTTTTCCAATGTCGATTTTTTGTCATTTCCAAGCGTACATTCATATGCGTAACCTATCTGATTATTACGTGTTAGCCTAATCGACCGATCTCCCAGATTCATTACTGGCAAAAACTTCTCTTTTCCCCGAGACACAACGGCCTTTCCTATCACGAGACCATCCTTACCGAACGCATTACTGCCTTCCAAGAAAATATTTTCTCCCAATCCCTCATCGTCCACTGATACCTTGATTATTCCTTCTGTCAGGAGCTCGATTACCACCGGGCTACAAACTAAAACTCTCGGGGCGTCGTTTATCTCTTTGGTATGTTCCACTGGATCTACCAATCTAGTTTGTTCTAAGCTTTCACCCTGATCGTGACTCTTCTACCCCGTTGGGGCATTGTTTTCTCACTCGCATTCTTTGGTCGGTTTCTCCGATTGAGTATTCTTTTTACGTCGGCAGTTGGGGATTTATTTTCTAATGACCCATCCTGTAACCCAGTCTTTTCGCACCCTCTGGGCACCCACCCTTTCCTTAAACTTTCGGTTTCATCATCGTCGCTGCTGACTTCTCCGCCTTCGGGAGTTAAGATGATTACGTTGACCTCGATCGGGTGAGGAAACTCTTTCCTCGTCGGAACAACCTCAAAGTTACGCATTTTTGTCGTGCCTTCGTCCTTGACTACCGTAATTTCGTCAAGATGGGAGGTTGTGGTTCCTGGAGGTGTGGTCCGCCTTCCCTTAGCTATCTCAGATTGCTGCCTATTGGTTGTTTCGGCTAGTATTTTGTAACGCGGCGAATTGTTCGGCGTGATTTTGTTTGATATTCCGTATGGGTGGCGCCATCTATCGCTGTCTAGGGCAACTTGGTGGAGCTCGGCAGGAACTCGGCAGGGTGTGAAACGCTGCTAGCATCGGGTTTCCGCGCGCAAAATTGCCGAGGCCACGCCCCCGTCATTTACATTTAATTAGCTCCCACGGTTTTTACTGTTTGGATTTACGGAATTTTGTCTTGCAAAATCGTTGTTCACTTTGTACTATAGTTCGCCGCTGTTACTTGGTTTAACTTTCCCTTGGTTTCCCTATTCCGACAGAAATTCTAGGTTTCCGTTTTTTCTGCGTTTCCGGCCGTTATTTTTCGTGGCCGTAGTGCGGCCTGCAGCGTGCTTTTCCGGCGTCTTGTCTTGTCAATCATCTTGGAGTGTACACGTGTGATAGATTTTTGGAAGCCCGTTGAGAATTATAGGAGAGGATTTTGGTAGTTTGGAGGTCCCCCTTATCGCCGTAGTGCGGATTTATCTCGACCAGGCTTCAACAGGTGTCCAGGTTGTTGATTTAGTGGAAATCTGGCCACCACGCCATTGTGCGGATTTAAACGAAATTCTATCACGTTCACGTAGGCCCAGTGTCCATCTATTTTTGGGTAAGCTCTCTTTAGATTCGATGAGATTGTCTGGTGGCAATTGGTGGGTCGATTCTACGACTATTTCCTCTTTTTAGGCACCTAATACGAGGCCGGAGACCCCTCGAACGTTCGTAGTCACCTAGCACGAAGCGAGAGACCCTTCGTAAGTCAGTAGTCACCTGGTACGAGGCAAGAGACCCTGCGTAGGTCCTTCGACATCTAGTACGAGACCTTTTCGAAGTATATCGAGTCGGAGTTGGTGGCACCGTGACGGGACCGGCACGTGCGGTGATTATTATCCGTCGTGGAGGATCCAACGCTAGCATCGGAGCGTCTGTAGGTGGCAAACAGTGTCTCGAAGCTCCGGATAAAGGTCAGAGGTCCTATATTTTTCCGATCAGCTGTGGCGGACGCTCGTTGTCCCTCGAAGGAGCAGGCAGCTCGTATATCTTTTTTTTGGTTGTGCCTTTTGTTGATTAGTAGTTAGTATCGCTACGATTGTGTAATCGTTACCCGTCGAGGAGCCTTCCGCTCGCACACCTTTTTATGGTGGCGCATTTGATTAGTAGTAGATTAGTGTGGCTACGATTTAGTAATCGTTGTCCATTCCGGAGCCTTCCGCTCAGTGTTATTGATTGTTAAGTGTTTAATTATCCGAAGATATCGCTCGGACCATCGGTGCTCAACCCGTCTGTGTTATTAATTACCTTCTTCTTTAATTTCGAGTTTGCCTTACGTACTCGTAATTTTGATTACCCGTTACAGTATTTATCTTTGTGGATTCTGAATTTAATTCGGATAACTGGTATCCACCGGTATAATTTCCTTTGATCGTTCAAGAATTTTTAACGGAAGCCGTTAGTGGCTTCGGAGGTTATTTTATTTTCTCATTTGGGCGTAGCCAAGTTGAGTGCCGATGGGAATTTAATTTCCTTTTGGGACGGGTTGCCGTCTTGGTTATTGATTGCCTTTTATATTAATGTTGTTTGTTATCAACTTTTCAACATGGACGGTTGCGGTAATTGTCTTGGGATTTTACCCAGATCTACAGCGAGTCGCGACGCGGTTTGGCCAAGCTTCGTGTCGGTCGCTATTATTATTTTTTTTATCTTTACGAGTTGCGGTTTGGGCTCGAAGCCCTTAAATGTGTTGAATTGTTTGAGTTTTTATTGTTTTGTTTGTGTGCATTCCCAATTATAAGCAAGCCTTCGGCGTAGCATCTGCGTGGTACTTTTTGGCTGTACCACGAATTATTGTGTACCTGTATACCGATGCAGATTATATTGGCGGTATCATCGTTGACTTTTGGAGGCTAATAAATTGGTTGAAGATACATTTACTTTGCTTGTTCCCTGTGTTGCCTTTCTTTCAGCTGCACTTTCGTAGTCAAGTGCTGTTTCTCCAACGGATTAAGACTGACGTGGCGCCCTAGAACATCGTATTAAGGAACCGTTTGGTTACTGTCCCACGACCACCTCCCTGGTTGGCCGGAGCATCCGGGAGAAACGCATGAGCAGCACAGGTTTGGTAGAAGTCGACGTATTTTGGTGTTTCTTCGGCAACTTTAGGTCTTTGGTATTTTTGTGAAAAAAAAGGCGTTACATTGGCGCCCAACGTGGGGCCATTAATCATTAATTAGGAGGAGCTAATTAGGTCTTGGACTTTGCCGGTTGGGTCTAGTTTCTTTTTTTTTTTTTGGTCTTGGCTTTGCTTCTTTGATTGGGACTGGCGAAATTTTGTTGTTGTGGAATTTCGTTCTCGGGTGTTGTGGGTTTTGTTATATCTTTGTTTTGCAGGAGTTCCAGTGGATTCCCGTGTTGGTGCGGGTACCCTTTTCGGATCAGGAGGAGATGATCGGTTTGTCGCTCTGCGGATTTTATGCATGCCTTTTGCCTTCTTCCGTGACGGAACGGGGAGCTCGTGGTTGTTATTTAGTTTGTAGGACCCTTCTTCGTGTCTGGATTGGCGAGGTTGGCGTCTGCCGTGATGGCGTATTTGTGGCATGGTGCCGGATTGTTCGCTCCCTGTTGAGCGTGGCCTTGTGGGTCGTTGTTGATGCGTTTCCCAGCGCTTGGTAATTTTGGGGTTTGCT
The DNA here is from genome assembly GCA_964023965.1 of Melinopterus prodromus. Taxonomy (NCBI): domain Eukaryota; kingdom Metazoa; phylum Arthropoda; class Insecta; order Coleoptera; family Scarabaeidae; genus Melinopterus; species Melinopterus prodromus. The sequence continues at coordinate 25,222,062 of OZ030393.1, read as the reverse complement.
GTGTTTCGTTTTGTTTTGTAGGTGCTGTTGTTTCAGTGTTGTGCACCAGCGCTCTGTGTTCCGGGGCTTACAGAATACGGACACGGCGAACCTGCCACCAGTAAGAGTCTGGTAAAAGGCCACGGAAGACTTCCACCTACCATCATCTCTTGTAGGGATCGGGAAAGGGAGCGTCTCACAATGCGTGAGGACTCCTCATCGTTGCACAACGATTTCGGCTAGGTTGTTAGCTTTGTCGTCATTTTGACGTTATACTTCGGTTGGCGGTATTTCGGTTGATTGGCCGTCTTCCTTAGTTTTGGGATTTCTCTGTTTGTTAGTACCACCACCCCAGGGGTTTGTTCTGGTGTCCCCTGGGTTTTTGTCTTGCTTATCGTAGTTTCTTTTTGTTGTTGGGTGGTACCCTTTTTGTTGAGAGCTGTGGTCAGCTCTATTTTTTGTTTTCGGGGCGCGAGTCGTCGGTGCCTGGTGTTGGGGTTGTGCGGTGGCAGCAGTGGTGAGTTCCTTGGTTCCTGTCCCTATGTGTTATTGCTGGTTTCCAGTGCTGTCGATGGGTACGAACGAGGTTTGATGCACTTTTCCGCATCTTACGCAACTGCCCGTCCCTTCCTTCTTTTGTGTTGTCCTCTCCCCATACCTTTTCCCCTCCCTACTGTTGTCGTTGCACCGCCTTGGCATCTGGTGCTGGCCCCTCAAGCTTTTTTATTGCTTGGTAGTTGAGTTGTTGGTGTGGAGGCATCGTTGGACACACGGGTTTGCAGTTTGATGCGTTCGGTTCGCTCCTTTGGATCTGGGTCGGAAACTTTCGTGGAAATTTTCCTCTGTGAGAGGAGAGGGGGAGTGTAACGCGGCGAATTGTTCGGCGTGATTTTGTTTGATATTCCGTATGGGTGGCGCCATCTATCGCTGTCTAGGGCAACTTGGTGGAGCTCGGCAGGAACTCGGCAGGGTGTGAAACGCTGCTAGCATCGGGTTTCCGCGCGCAAAATTGCCGAGGCCACGCCCCCGTCATTTACATTTAATTAGCTCCCACGGTTTTTACTGTTTGGATTTACGGAATTTTGTCTTGCAAAATCGTTGTTCACTTTGTACTATAGTTCGCCGCTGTTACTTGGTTTAACTTTCCCTTGGTTTCCCTATTCCGACAGAAATTCTAGGTTTCCGTTTTTTCTGCGTTTCCGGCCGTTATTTTTCGTGGCCGTAGTGCGGCCTGCAGCGTGCTTTTCCGGCGTCTTGTCTTGTCAATCATCTTGGAGTGTACACGTGTGATAGATTTTTGGAAGCCCGTTGAGAATTATAGGAGAGGATTTTGGTAGTTTGGAGGTCCCCCTTATCGCCGTAGTGCGGATTTATCTCGACCAGGCTTCAACAGGTGTCCAGGTTGTTGATTTAGTGGAAATCTGGCCACCACGCCATTGTGCGGATTTAAACGAAATTCTATCACGTTCACGTAGGCCCAGTGTCCATCTATTTTTGGGTAAGCTCTCTTTAGATTCGATGAGATTGTCTGGTGGCAATTGGTGGGTCGATTCTACGACTATTTCCTCTTTTTAGGCACCTAATACGAGGCCGGAGACCCCTCGAACGTTCGTAGTCACCTAGCACGAAGCGAGAGACCCTTCGTAAGTCAGTAGTCACCTGGTACGAGGCAAGAGACCCTGCGTAGGTCCTTCGACATCTAGTACGAGACCTTTTCGAAGTATATCGAGTCGGAGTTGGTGGCACCGTGACGGGACCGGCACGTGCGGTGATTATTATCCGTCGTGGAGGATCCAACGCTAGCATCGGAGCGTCTGTAGGTGGCAAACAGTGTCTCGAAGCTCCGGATAAAGGTCAGAGGTCCTATATTTTTCCGATCAGCTGTGGCGGACGCTCGTTGTCCCTCGAAGGAGCAGGCAGCTCGTATATCTTTTTTTTGGTTGTGCCTTTTGTTGATTAGTAGTTAGTATCGCTACGATTGTGTAATCGTTACCCGTCGAGGAGCCTTCCGCTCGCACACCTTTTTATGGTGGCGCATTTGATTAGTAGTAGATTAGTGTGGCTACGATTTAGTAATCGTTGTCCATTCCGGAGCCTTCCGCTCAGTGTTATTGATTGTTAAGTGTTTAATTATCCGAAGATATCGCTCGGACCATCGGTGCTCAACCCGTCTGTGTTATTAATTACCTTCTTCTTTAATTTCGAGTTTGCCTTACGTACTCGTAATTTTGATTACCCGTTACAGTATTTATCTTTGTGGATTCTGAATTTAATTCGGATAACTGGTATCCACCGGTATAATTTCCTTTGATCGTTCAAGAATTTTTAACGGAAGCCGTTAGTGGCTTCGGAGGTTATTTTATTTTCTCATTTGGGCGTAGCCAAGTTGAGTGCCGATGGGAATTTAATTTCCTTTTGGGACGGGTTGCCGTCTTGGTTATTGATTGCCTTTTATATTAATGTTGTTTGTTATCAACTTTTCAACATGGACGGTTGCGGTAATTGTCTTGGGATTTTACCCAGATCTACAGCGAGTCGCGACGCGGTTTGGCCAAGCTTCGTGTCGGTCGCTATTATTATTTTTTTTATCTTTACGAGTTGCGGTTTGGGCTCGAAGCCCTTAAATGTGTTGAATTGTTTGAGTTTTTATTGTTTTGTTTGTGTGCATTCCCAATTATAAGCAAGCCTTCGGCGTAGCATCTGCGTGGTACTTTTTGGCTGTACCACGAATTATTGTGTACCTGTATACCGATGCAGATTATATTGGCGGTATCATCGTTGACTTTTGGAGGCTAATAAATTGGTTGAAGATACATTTACTTTGCTTGTTCCCTGTGTTGCCTTTCTTTCAGCTGCACTTTCGTAGTCAAGTGCTGTTTCTCCAACGGATTAAGACTGACGTGGCGCCCTAGAACATCGTATTAAGGAACCGTTTGGTTACTGTCCCACGACCACCTCCCTGGTTGGCCGGAGCATCCGGGAGAAACGCATGAGCAGCACAGGTTTGGTAGAAGTCGACGTATTTTGGTGTTTCTTCGGCAACTTTAGGTCTTTGGTATTTTTGTGAAAAAAAAGGCGTTACAATTTCCTTCCGGGGTCCTGAGGCACTTACGCAACAAGAATGACGGGACTGACCCAAATTTGATAAGTTACCAGCTATACCGGCCGACAAAGCCGGATTAGGGTGCCCTAGACCGCCTAACCTTTTGTTCGATAGTGCAGTTTGAATATCTGCCGCATTTATCACCGAGGGTTTTGCTAGGAAAGATTTTACGTTATTCACTTCCTGTACGACTTCAGCAAGGCCGACATCGGATTCCGTCATCAACTTATATGTGGTACCGAGAATTCTAACTAACTGCTGCGAATAGTCTAACACCACCTGATTAAAAGATAAAAGTCCCTACCTAGTATGCCGTCAGATCTTAGCCCTAATTCGTTAGGACATACAAAACAATTAAATCTAATGTTACACTGATCTAGGTGAAAATTTGCAATTGTGATTCCTAGTATGCCAATCTCATGTCCCGTAATTACGGTAATTCTTAGGTTTCCATACGGTGTCTTTTCCAAGTTTATTATTGGATTGGATCCCACTACATTCCTTCGCAGGATCGTTATTGGTGAACCGCTGTCAAACAAGAACATATACAGGCAAGAATTTACCTCTAATCTTATGTAAGCTGGCGTTTCTATTGAAGACTGCAGATGTGGCACTATAACATTTGTCTCTGAGGCGCCCCTTAGTTCTGCTCGTCTCCAGCGTTGGGGCTCGCCGCTAGAGTTGAATCGTTTAAAGCACCAACTTGTTGGGACTGGCGCGACCTCTGCCGATACCTGGGCAAAAATTGAGAGCGGTTACCTAACTGTGTCGACCCGCCGCCAGCGTTTCGTCTCGGACCCGCTGCAGTTATACCATCGCCTGGCGATTTCGGACAATTTCCCGCAATGTGCCCTGGCTGTTTGCACCTAAAGCAAGTAATGTCGCGAAAAGTTGGTAGAGTCCCTTGCCTCCCACCGCGTCCTTGCTGATTATTCTCCGACCTATCTGCACATCCCCGCGCAAAATGGCCTGGCTGTCCACATCTATAACAGATTATCCCTCGAGCTGGAGACTCCGCCTCACGGTAAGGTGACCTTTCTAGACTATTAACCTGATGATAACGGCCGCGAATAAGCTCCTGATTAGTTTCCTCTAGTGCCGCTATATCTGCCAATTCATCAATTGTTTTGTTCCCTTGCAATAACAATGACCCGCAATGTTTTAGTAATTCCGGTTTGAGACCGACCCTAAATTGATGTAACGCTATATCCTGCGTTTTGGAGGTTATTCCGGCCCAATCGGCAGGCAGGGCGCGCTCCCGTTCCAACTCTAAGCTCTCTTGCGTGATTAACTAAACACGAGTAAGGAACTCGTGTACATGTTCTTGGTCCCCCTGATACAATTTAGTCAAAGCGGCCAAAAGTTCACCGGGCGTCCGTTTTCTACTAAATTTTTTAATAAATTTTTCTTTAAACTCTTTGAAAGTCACTTCTTTGACCTGTAACGTTGCCTCCGACCTGAAAAATTGGTATGCCGCATCTTGCAACCTATAGATAATTAAATCTAATAACTCCCTATCATTCCAACCTTCCAAATCCGCACGTCTCTCAATTTTAAAAAATTAATCCCTTATGTCTCCCTTCCCCGTATAAGGCTCCACAGTGTGACATATTTTTGCAAAGTTAAGCGACCGATTAGGCGCCCGCGTCTCTACTCCGGTTGTCTGTTTTGCGGACGCGCCCACTGGCGGCCGCGCCCACCGGCGTATTATCGTTATCGCCATCCATAACTCACAACACACGTGTAAACTACTGACCCAGTTAAACTAATCACGGCGCGTGCCACAACAATCCTATCAGGTTACTTGAGAGAGAGCTAAACCAGTGACCACCAACAATTATAAGTCGAACAAAAGTTTCTTTCTTTTCAAAAAACAATTAAGTGTGCAAAATTTCCTAATTAAAACACCCCACACCTGACACCATTGTAACACCCCCGATAGGGGTGGGTTAGCCGAGCGGAGACTAGTATTTGAATTATCAGGTGGCTGATGTTAAAGGAATATTTTATGGGCGGAAATTTGATCTCATGCGAGTTTTGATCTTAATACCCGAGATAGTAAACTGCACACTTACCTGTTATTAAAGCTTTAGTCACCTGAATTTACTACTATATAAATCAAACAATACTTTTAAAAAAATGTATAAGTGTATTAATATAAAAATGCATTAAATTTACACAGAACTTTGTTCCATCAACCAATATAACAAAAAAAAACCTCAAATCTACTACGCTACCCAACCAATGCAACCAAAGTAAAACTCAAACTTACATAAATCAACCACATAAACTGGGTTCCTCACTTACAACTTTCAAAAAAATAATCTAGATCCCTAACCGTATACAATTCCGTCGAAAACTAAACAATCCTACATTACAAAAAAAAGAAACAACTATACCAACAACATATTAGCAAAACATGATAACTTAACATACCAGCCAGTTCGGCTCTCTCTCGTAACCACGAAGATAATCCCCAATAAAATCGCCACCCCTTCTATAACCAATTGTAAAGGCAAGGAATTGGAAACGGACTCGCTTACCCTATTGCCTCGCTATCTCGTGGTGTTGGCGGAGGTACCAGCTTTCTCGCAGTCTGATGTATTCCGGACTCCCTGGGTTGTGATTCCGCTTTGTTTCCTCTCGACAGGACCTGGCCTTCGTCTTAACCCTGAAGATACTGGTTCTTCACCCTGTAGTTGCTGTACGCCTTCAGAGGTCCACCATCTAGCGAAGTCTCGGGATCCTGGTACTGCTTCCACCCTGAAGTCTGCACCCAACTCCCCAACTCAACACTGGCCCTTGAATGTCCTCGGACCGTCCTCGGGCTCCTATTTATACCTCCTTGGCTTAGCTTATCACCATGATTCAAGGCGTCTTCATGCCAGTCCGTGGGAACCGCCTGTTTCTTTGGTTCCCGAGTCAACATTTTTTCCGTTTGCTGTACTTCTAGTAGATTCGCCAGCCAAAACACCCTGATCGCAAAGCACCTATTCTTAATTTCATGCGTCGCACAGTGGGGTCCGGACCCAGAAAAGTTGGCAGAAATTATATTACGCGGTTTTTGGGCAGGTAATTGATTAAAATAACTTGTTTGTGAAAAATTAATGATAATTTTACTACACTTACATGATTTATGTGCTTGATTAATGAGTATTTAGTCACTATTTGTATAGTCATTATTTGGCGTGTTTACATTGCTGCCACTAACATTAGTTTCTGCAGGAATTAACATATTTAAAACTTCTTTATGAAATTCCTTTCTAGACGACCTAGGCGTCTCTTCCATAGACGATATATACGGGTCAGATGAAATCAACCACCTATTAAGGATATCTTGGTTTGTCAATTGTCGACATATTTTTCTTGATTTTTTTTCTCTGAATTCTCTAAACACCTTATTGCTAGCTTCCTGTGCTTCTTCACTTAATAGCCCGATGGGAACTACAGCACTAGCAATAACCTTAGAGCCATGTATTAAAATCTTGTGGACAGTTGGTGGCATTGGATACCAATAATATTGATTGATATATAATTTTGCTGTATCCAAAGTAAATCTTCTAAATTTTACGGTATCTATTTGATGACCACTCGCAATTGTTTGTAATATAATTCCAAATCTTTTAATTATATCAATGTTCCAGTAATAGCTGATGACTTCTCTGGATCGGAAAAGAATCGTCTGGCCGTATTGCCATCATTACTGTTTCCATATCCAGGCTTAGGTTTATCGACAATTAGCCCCAATTGATTTTTGAAAGCATTCTGTATATTTCTTTTTGTCTCAGCAACTACTTGTTTGTTCTGATCTCCTCTAGCTTGCCACTTTTTCAATGGTAGTTTGTAAGAAATATGTAAAATGCATTCAAAAAACCTAATCCATGCGTGCAGGACCGACAAACCGAATACTGTGTTGTTACTTGCTTCAGCATTTAAAACTTTGTCAATATTATTAAAATCCTTTGAAGAAAGTCCGCAAATATAGGATCGTTGTGTCACTGATAGCGTTGCACACTTTTCCGTCAATCATCGTGAGTTGCATGTTGTGGCTTACTTCAATAACTTTATTTTGTATAGTACACTTTGTTGGTTGTAATTGCACAATTTGACTCTCAATGTAAGCTTTTTCAGACCTTGAAAGATCAGCAGTCTCGTGTGCAAACTGAAATCTGATAGGTCTACAAAATCTTGTCGAAGAACACCTGTTATTCTGCCAAATTACAAATTCTTCATTGGTCACAGATTTTTCACTAATAAGTCGCAGGGGCACTAGAGAGGTAATAAATACATTCGCATCACTTGCTTCGTAATTTGTGGTAAATAGCTGCTTATATTCTTTTTGATTCGAGCCGTCAAATCCCCATTTACTAATCAAACGCAGTTTCTCTGCCCTTTCTAGCCCTAGATTCGTTAAAACATCTTTTTGAGTTTGCACAATTCGTGAGGCTGTATGATCTAGCAGTGCCTGTAGCTTTATTTCGGCAGAAGTGACAGTGACTACTGTTGAAGTTTTTAGGGGATAGCAATCTTTTTTGGCCAATTGGACTTTTTTGTAGGACGGAAATCGAGTCAAATCTTTTTTCCTAATTTTATTATACTCTTCCCTTGTGAGATTAGCGTCAATTAATGTACATAAAGCTTCTGATGGTGAAAGTTCTGGGGTCTGTTCAAAATAAAAAATTTTATATGCATTTCTGTATCTTGAAGCTCGTTTTGGTGATGTTGTTATATCGTGAAGTATTCTTGCAGCTTCTGTTTTACCAGCTGCACGTAGGCTCATTTGTGTAGCATACGATAGCTCTTTACTGGAATAATGAGCTCTCAAGCTGCACGTTTTCTGACGTTTTGTCATTTCACTAACATCATCAAATTGTTTCTCCGGTCGGCCAACTTTACATCTAATGTTTTTGGTTTTGGTTATTGAGTAATTCGGGAATCTGATTGATGTTTTCAACCATTTGTCATTATATTTAAGAAATAAAGTTTCATTTCTAGCAGATTTTGTCCATTTCTGTTTAAATTCAGATATGAAATAAGATAATCTCTTATTTAAGTCAGAATATAAAATATCCGGACATTTGGTCTGAATTCGCACGAATTCTTTCAAAAAGTTTACCTTTTCTTCAAATTTTGTCTTATTGGACTTCTTTATCATATCAAACAATATCCGTCTTGCAAAAACAACATCACTGCAGCCGGGCCCTGGACGAAAAAAATACAAGAAATAATAAAATTATGTCAACTTGTAGGAATAGCCGGGCGGACAGTGTGTTAACCAATAAATTGCAATGAATGCGTTTGCATATATTAGCAAAATGTTATTGATGATTTTAAAACTTCATTAGTTTGGCTTTCATAAAAAGTAGTACACTTAGCCTGGAAGTGCACGGTCGCCAACTATAATTATAAAAATAAAATTGAGTTTTAAAATTCTTATTCTAATGAAGCACGCACTGCTTATATTTACAATTGCTAAGTTGTTTTTTAATGTATGAGGATAAATGTAATGCTAAAGTTAACTACGAACCTGTGTCTGAGGACTTCATGATACTGGAAATGTAATTATACAACGCAATTGAAGAAATGTGAGTTTAAATGTGGAGCGTTTTCTGTACGCATTTGACACTTTACTACGAAAGCAATATACGGTGCAACTTCAGACCAGTGCAGGAAGCGCATAAGACCTCCCACCACCATTTCTGCACCGATACATGTTGCAAGTGTTTTTAACCTATCACTTATTAGTAAATATTTACCTAAGTGTCAAGTTTGACATTTCAAGTTTCTGCCATCGTTCCCCGGTCTAGACCCCAGTGTGCGTCGCCTGACTAGCCTTCTGTAAACTTTCCCAAGCGGATAGCGAGATTACTGCGCATTCCATCGGCTTGTTGCCACGATATTATATGTCTTGTAAAAATATTATAATTTGGTTTGGTGGTACGAGAGAGAGTGATATGGGAACTAAATGGGAACTAATTTCTAACTTAAACTTATTCCTATGACCTGTTAATAATATAAGAAAACCTATCTAATTGACAAAGTTGTTGCCCCATCCTTACTTTAATAGTAATATTTTTAATATGTGTATCCCCGGTCGGTTACACGTTTGTATTTTCCGCTGTTGTTTACACCATCATTAGGTTCAATTTAAATATATTATTTTCGTTTTCATTATGTTGCCAGTCATGATAGTCTCCATCATTCTCTTCTATATGTCTCCACAGAATGTAATTATGCTGCCAGAATTACTTCTGAGATTTTATTGGCTAGAGGCATATCTAAAAATTTTAACCGCCTCCATTTAGCTTAAATAGACAACAAGTTAAATAATAAGTAAGCGTAATTATGTTGGTAAGCAAAGGAAAAGCCAAATCGCTAATTATGTGCCGACCCGCACGCATTAATGGAGGATTTCCTATAATCTTTCCATACAGTGGACATTTCGTAAAACCCGAGCATCATGCACTCGTCCACGCATTTCAATGAATATTTCTGTAAATATTTTCTTGTCATCACAGACGGCCTGTAGAATTACGCTATGTGCTTGGCTTTTCTATAATAAAAGTCCACTGTATTATTGGCGGGTTGCTTAAGGGGAAGTTTGATTTTAATTCTTTTCTTGTGTGAATTTACTATGCAGCCATCTTTAATAAACTTTAGTACAATATTTTTTGCAGTTCGAATGCAAGGAATGGCTTTCGGGATATTTCACCGAAAATAAATCTCTCACGGCTCTCAAACTATTGCCCCTGTTCTACCACATACACATCTCTATTTTTTCATCCTTGCTATACATTGTTTAAACGATTGCTGCCTATTGCGCTTCTAAGCAAAACCAAAAACAGGTACAATCAATTTGACATTGACAACTTTTGCTTTCTTAAATAACTAAAAGACAAATGATAGACATACTCTTCGCGGGAGTTTCGCGTCTTTCTTAGCGAAAACCGCGGACGCGGCTGCGGTTTTGCCTTCAAAATGCCGTTTCGCTTCTGCGTGGACTCGCGAATGGCGGATTTAGCGCCCATGTCTCTTATAAAAAAAACTAAAGCATACCATATTTAAAATATTTCCTATAGTTTGGGAGTTCATTTTACAAGTATATATAGGCGGATATATATACAAAAAAGAAAACCTCCCGGTGGAACAATACATTTTTGTGTAAGAATTTTGGATTAATAAATGATAACATTAAATATTGCTCGTCTTTTATTTGCAAAAGAACATATCTTCATTATATCATCATTCATCACATTCCACAGCAAGCGTCGTATTTTTTTGGTTGTGTTCATGGTACCTACATCACTCTTTCACTAAATGGCGGTAGCCCTCCTCGTTGTGTAAAATGTGTTTTGTAATGCCAATACTCGGCAATGTAGAAAATTAAACTCAAATGGATACGTAATACTAAGGCTTTACAGAAAATATAGAGAACATCCACGACAAACACATAGACCAAAGTTTGCTAATCAGTAATCACACTAGATGACACCGTATGTGACAACAGTCATTTGTCGGCTTGTTATGGGTGTTTTGGTATGAGTTGTCCGGGTATGAGTTGCCTTGGTATGAGTTGTCCCTTGGTAAGAGAGGTGTCCTGGTATGAGGTGAGCTGACCCCGATAAATTGGATAGTCGATCTAGACACACCAAGTTCTGAGATAATTTTTAATAAGTATTAATTTAGAAAAGCGTCTTTCAGCTGTTGCGGTTGTAACCGGATGGCCAAAAATAATAAGGCTACTATAACCTCTGGTATACTGGGGACAAGGCTATTGAAATGTATTAATAATAACTCTACAAGTTCCTTAATGGTGTGAATTTCTGATTTGAAACAAGTTTGTAAAGCAATTAATTGGTCATAGAGATCAACTGTCAAGTTCTTACTGTATTTACTACCCAGTTTTGCTGCATCCTTTTTTATTACTTGGTCTGGAAAGGAAAGCAGTTTATCTGGTTAAAAAATTTCGAATATATTCCTCAGATTACAAAAGCTCTGAAATCTTTTTTTAGTTTGACTCTAAAGTAAGATTCCGGAGCAGAAATTCTCTCATCTTCTGATAACTCATTAAAAAGGCGCTCTGTTATCTTTCGTCTCTTATTTTTGAAATGAAGTGTTATATCCCACTCTCTTGCTAGCTGTGTGGAATCATTAAGAAACCCATTGAATGAATGTTGATTTGTTATTTCTACCAGCTTGTCCAGAAGATTATTTAACAAAATACTTGCTTTTTGTAAGTCTTTATTTTGATGCTGTAGTGCTTTAGAAACAGGGTTGATGATATCATATAGCTGAGAAAAAAGTAACAATACCTATACAATCGTAACTTTCTTTACATATTTATTATATTTTGACATTCATCACGTTCGCGTTTTTTTTTTTTAATAAATTTAGTTGATACAAATCTTTAATTTCTATTGGATAATTTTTTCTTATAGCGAATAAATAATTTCTTGAGGACCATCTAGTAGGGCATATTTTATTAAGAGTATGTTTCAGATGAATCGTTCTTCACCATTGCCCAGAGTGTTATGCTATTGCCAAAAAAGTATATATTATTTATAATTATTTATAATTTTTTATTATTTTTTATAAGGCCGTTTGAACACATTACAACGATAGAGTAAATGTAATAAAGTAAATGAATCTAAATAAAAATATTTAAAACAAAATCAACATAAGTTGAATAAGTAAATGAACAAAAAATGCATATGAAGCTTATTTTTTTTTCTGGAAAACGCATGTCATTTTGAGTAAAAAAGTATCAAATGGACTTATTGGTTTTCTCAATTGCTTAAGCCGGTTAAAACACGGCTTTGTGAATAGCTCGAACTGTTGTAACTTTCTTATAAATTCAAACGTTTCATTTTATCTTGTCCCAGATGATTCCTCATAACTTCTATCCGCAGAGACATCCTCTTATATGGTGGTTTTATAAACGCTGCGGTATTTTGTACATAGTTAAAAAACGAAAACTGCTGGCACACGTTTTGTTGTTTCGGTGACTACCAAATTTAGAACATGGGCATACCACCAGATATGGATATATTAATCGGCCATATCAGCAAGTTTTCGCTGTAACCCATTATATTCACCATGGTAACTTGCAGCTCCATCTGTGCTATTAGATGCACATTTTTTGGATCTATTTTGAGATTTTTATTTTATTTTTTATTTATTTATTCATTAAAGGATACAAAACAGGCATTAAGCCCACTACATGTATCACTTATAGATAACATAATCAGCACAGTGCTCTACGAAAGTATCCACAAATTCCCCAAATAAATCCAACTTCACTAAATACAATCTACAATGCAAAAAATATTAAACAGAAAAAATAATCCAAACAAACATGAAAAGAAAAAGAAGGTGCACGCTTTACAACTGATTACTTTTCTAAATAATCTCAGAAAAACAAATACGCCTGAGTGCGCCCCGAAAACTATCCACTGACACCGCGGAGAACATCGGCAATTGAAAAAATCTAGGCTCACTACATACCCTCGACATTCGCAGTATCGGCGAGTTTCTATGCATATTCGTTCTTGAGATTGCACACCAAAACACTCGCGTCCCTCTAAGGTGACGAGTGGGGACACTCAACGATATTCTACCCAGCAGAGTCGTGCTATCTAGATAGTTGTTTAATATTCGGAACATCAGAAGGATGTCCGAGTATATCCTACGTTCCTGAAGGGATAGCACTCTGAAGTGTCTACATATCTCAGAATAACGCGAGACATTGAGATGCATTTTATTCGCAAGGGTGTTCATCAACCTGCGCTGCACACCCTCGAGTCTGTTAATATAGATCATGTAACAGGGATTCCAGACCGGTGAACAATAGTTTAAGATGGAATGAACATATGCATAATAGAGAGATAGAATTGGTCTATGACTTCGGAATTCCCTGGTTACGCGAAAGATGAACCCCAGCATGCGGTAAGCCCTAGACACCACCGAGTCTATGTGCTGGCCAAACATCAACCTTGAGTCGAAAATGACTCCCAAATCCCTGATAGAATCCAATCGTGCAAGACGAGTACCAGAAAAGTGATAATCAAGGGAAATTTTATTATTTTTTCTTGTAAATGTCATTACTTTGCACTTATTGATGTTCAGTTTGAATTGATTTCGATGGCAATATTCGACGAGTCTATCCAAGTCCCGTTGCAAGGCCTCTCCATCACTGTAGATGTAGATGTAATGTTTTGGTCAATAGATCAAATAGTCCTTGTTCTGTACCATCTTTACTTGGCACAACGGAAAGTAGTCCCTCACATATAACATCTTTTAACAGATACCGAATAACTATACTAGACTGACTTATCTTGTGTTGAATCCACTTATATAGAGTAATACTTTGCTTGAGAACCTTCATTACTAATTCTTTCTTGGATCATACTTTTCATAATATTGATCAACATAGTCACACTTGTCTTACTTAGGTATGTTATAAGTACACCACGACCTCTACTGTTAGCCGTTTCTTGTTGTTCTAACTTGTTTTGCACTACTAAAACGTGAGTTGTCATAATCGGGTCGTATTTTGCCATTAACAGCACTGTAGCTAAAAAATTGCCATGATTAACACCGTTGTTATCTAGGGTCTAAAGCTTCGGTTTCCTCTGATAGCGGCACCGTAATGGAGCGGCCGTACTATGACGGACGTAATGTGACTAACGTAAGGAGCGTTATAGCGGCGGAACACACATGTAAAGCTAGAGCACTTAGAGGACGGTCGACATTGGTCTTGAACATGGACTATTTGGATATAGCGTTAGCAATACTGTTGGAAGATGAAGAGTCTTCCGAAGAGGAGGGCAACAGATTAGAGGTATCAGAAATTTTCCAACACCGCAATTCGGAAGGTGCCTACGAAATTTTAATACGTCGTCATCTTCATTCTAATGATGTTAAATTCAGAGAATACTTTCGTTTGACACCAGCGTTATTTGATTATGTACTAAACCACATAAAAGAAGATATTACTGCAAAACCATACAACAGAAATAAGACGCCAATATGTGCAGAACAAAAACTCTCTATATTTTTAAGGTAACTTAACATTTTGTATTTTTTTTTTTATTTTTTTTACAAACGTACTACTTCATACGGAAAGTCGTCATCAGTAATCAGCATTGATGAAGGTGAAGGTGAAGGTGTGGGCACGCTACCACCACTGTAGCTGCTGCCCACAGTTTGTGAATTACTATAACCACCTTGTAAATGACGGAGTTCAGCATTACCTACAACAGTTGCAACTTCTAATCTGAGACGCACTTGTTCGACTGGTGGAAGCTTCTTGACTATCTTAGCCATACTGGCAAAGAAAAGATCAGTTTCGTCCATTTCCGTAGCTGGGTGGCGTTTTTCAGCTAGTTGCTTTAATAATTTCAAGCGTTCTTCAGAATTTGAAGAAACTTTTCGCCTTTTGGTTCCTCTCCCAACATTTACGGGTGGTCCAATATTCTCCACAGTTTCCGCCTCTGCTTCGACTGGTAGCTCGCTTTGTGTATTGGTATTCTGCTCAAAGCTTTCTTCCAGACTATTATTAGCGTCTTCTTGTGCTTCTTGGTCGGCAACAGTTCCATCATCTACACTATGGTTTTCAATATTGGTGATAGTGCTAAAATGCAAAACATATTTAGGAATATAAGAAATTTAAATACAACCACAATTTCTTGCCTTCTCTTTAAAGATGTGCACCCATGTAAAAATGACAATTGTTCTGATCGCTTGCGAGCTGCTTCACCAGGTGAACCAGTACCTGGCTTTCGCCTTCGTCTAATATAATAATCTCTTATATATATCCACCTTTTAGAGCAGTCGGTATCTAGTAAAATATAAAATAGGTGATATCATCACAATACTTTACCAAATTCAAAATGTTCTTTATACCCTATACTTTATACCCTCTTATAACTAAAGTTCATTTTGCATTTACATAAAGAAATTATGGCTATATTATTACAAAATAAAGATACTGTGTTCAGCTATATTCAAATGTAATAACGATCGTTGCATAGGTAACTTTAATAATTAGTTGTATTGTATTGTCTTTTGTAGATTTCTTGCAACGGGAGAATCGTTTAGATCATTGGCTTTTCAATTTAGAATATGCCATTCCTGGATAAGTGCCATTGTTAAACAAGTGGCCGATAGCATTGTACGACAATTACTTATCATAACAATACCACCCCCCACAATGGAACAGTTAAGAAAAATTTCAACTACATATCTGTCATCCTGGAACTTCCCGAATTGTGTTGGGGCCATTGATGGTAAACACATAAGAATAAAAGCACCCAAAAACAGTGGTTCCGCATTTTTCAACTACAAGGAGTTTTATTCCTCTGTTTTGCTGGCTATTGTGGATGCAGACTATAAGTTTGTAGCAGTTGACATCGGTTCCTATGGCAGAGAAGGAGATGCTGGAATCTACTTGAAAAGTAATTTTGGAAAAAAATTCTAAATAAAGAATTTGCAATACCTCCACCACAGGCACTTCCGGGAACAGATACTCTCGCACCACACATCATCGTCGGAGATGAAGCTTTTGCTTTACATGAAAACTTGATGAAACCTTATCCAAGAAGACAATCGCTAAATGATCCTTCTAAAGCTGTATTTAATTATAGATTATCTCGTGCAAGGAGAACTACAGAAAATGCATTTGGTATATTATGTGGTTATTTTCGATTTTTTTTCCAACCAATAGCAACTGCCCCGGAGACCACTGATAAATTGATTACTAGTGCCTGCATTTTGCACAATATTTTAAGAGAATCCAAGGTACTGGCTCCTAATCAAATTAACCTAAATGACGCCGTACCATTACCTACAGAAAATGTTTTCCCACTCGTTGCAAACAATATCCGCGCCCCAAATTTGCCAACAGAAATTAGGGATACCTTTAAAACTTATTTTAACGGACCGGGTTCCGTAGCATGGCAAAATGATTTTTATAAACACCACTAAATGTTCTGCATTGTTTATATTGTTAAAATGAAGCTTCAAATGAGAATAAACCATTCTAAAAGTACATACATACCCGATTTCTTTAATACCTCCGCAATTTCATGCCAAAGTTGTTGTTTGAATTGTGTGCTTCTATATTCTTTACACTTAATATTAAACAACGCTGGTTGTCGTTTTACGAAATCTATTAGAATTTCGTCCTCTTCGTTCTTCCACTCTGCAGCCATTTTCTGGAATAAATAAACACAATGCGCTACGCGGTCTACTGCCACTCTGTCCGCCGTATCGTCAAAAACGTTGCACGAAGAGTTCCTGCCGCTATGACGTTCGCTACA
Source organism: Melinopterus prodromus (assembly GCA_964023965.1). Taxonomy (NCBI): domain Eukaryota; kingdom Metazoa; phylum Arthropoda; class Insecta; order Coleoptera; family Scarabaeidae; genus Melinopterus; species Melinopterus prodromus. Next base: position 25,205,661 of record OZ030393.1, on the reverse strand, counting down.
AATAGTACGTTGCCGTTTATCGATCTAGCGGTGAGGCTCACCGCTTGCTAGAAAACCGCATCTATTGGTGAGCATGGGTAACGTTTTTACTGACGTCATTACCGTCATATTACGGCCGCTCTATTACGGTACCGCTATCCGAGGAAACCGAAGCTTAAGCAGATTCATTTCTATGTCCTAACATCTTTATATCTACTATTCTGGTGATAATCTTCCTCTGCTTCAAGACTTCTTCTTTATTTTTAAACACAGAAGAAGCAACAAAGCTTTCTAATGTTCCGTCATTAACGACTCTTCTGTAGTATCCATTGTTAACGTTTTTTGTTTAATAATAAATTACTACCGCACTAACACAAATCGACCGGAAAGAGCAGCGTTACTTGCAACTGTGTATGGAAAGTACTTGCATACTAACAACCGGGTTATCGTGTCGCCCAGGAACGTCGGGATATCCCCGACATGATAAACGGTACGCCGGCGCATCATCTCATACTTCACTAACGAGCATTCTTTCCACCGGGATTGTACTTTCCGGCAGGAATGAATGCTCGTCTTTGGTTAGCCTATAGCTACCCATAGACGAGCGGTTATTCCCGCCATTAATTCGTTTGGCGTTCTTTCCGTTCAAGAAATTGAAGGGAAAGTAAACATGTCGTATCCCACTAACACAAACTAATCTTGTTGCCTTTCTTGCCGTTTTATACCGCCGATCCATCCCTCCGTTTTTAAAGAAGAATGCAAACCTTTTAGAGTGACACAAAATACGTTTCTCTGCGGTTTTCTTCTAGAAAACCAAACGAGACGGATTGCGTGTCAGTTAGTAGCAAAATTTGTCACTGTCCTTATGAATTATCCCCTCAGCCAAACATTTTACTTTGGAACGACGGGTTTGTCTTTCCTTTCTAATTATTAATAGCTACCCATAGACGAGCATTCATTCCTGCCGGAATGTAGAATCCCGGTGGAAAGAATGCTCGTTAGTGCAGTATGAGATGATGCGCCGGCGTTCCGTTTATGATTTCGGGGATATCCCGACGTTCCTGGGCGACACGACAACCCGCTTGTTAGTTGTGCAAGGACTTTCCTTACGCTCTTTCCGGTCATATTTGTGTAGTTGCGGGAATAATTTATTATTAAACAAAAAACAGTTACAATAGACAATACAGAAGAAGATAAAAATGAGAAGTTTGATATTAGGATTGTACCTAAAGGCATCCTAAAAGAATTTATAGCAACATATCGCGCCCATCCTGCACTGTGGCAAATTAAAAACAAAGATGTTTACAATAACAGAAACCTTAAAAATATTGGCTACGCGGCACTAGTTACAATTTCATGGTTGTAGAAAGTACTCTATGTTCATAAATGGTACATCACATACAGTAAACAAACATTAATAATTAGAAAGGAAAGACAAACCCGTCGTTCCAAAGTAAAATGTTTGGCTGAGGGGATAATTCGTAAGGAAAGTGACAAATTTTGCTACTAACTGACACGCAATCCGTCTCGTTTGGTTTTCTAGAAGAAAACTGCAGAGAAACGTATTTTGTGTTAGTGGACTCTAAAAGGTTTATATTCTTCTTTAAAAACGGAGGGATGGATCGGCGGTATAAAACGGCAAGAAAGGCAACAAGAATAATTTGTGTTAGTGGGATACGACATGCTTACTTTCCCTTCAATTTCTTGAACGGAAAGAACGCCAAACGAATGAATGGCGGGAATAACCGCTCGTCTATGGGTAGCTAATGTTTGTTTACTGTATGTGATATACCATTTATGGACATAGATTACTTTCTACAACCATGAAGTCAAGAAAAGTTATTGAAATTGCTTGCATTGGTCTTGCTACTGAAGTTTTATACAAGAAGAAACAGAAGCGACGCAAATGGTAAAAAAATGTGGCTACTACAACGAAAAAAGTATAGCGACATTAATCTTTTACGAGAATTGTCAACAACAGAACGCACCGATTTCCAAAATTATCTAAGAATGGACCCCGAAACGTTTGATGAATTATTAAAATTAGTTGCTCCATACATACAAAAAGAAAACACAGTAATGAGGAATTGTAAACCTCCTGTAGAGCGCCTTATTGCTACATTACGATATCAGGTCACTGGAAGAAGTTACGAATGCCTAAAGTTCAGTACTGGAATTTCTCCACAATCTCTTGGCATTATAATTCCAGAAACTTGCAAAGTAATTTACCAAGTTTTGGAACAAGAGTATTTAAAAGTAAGTAAATCCAAGTGACATTTTAAAAAGATTTATCAATTATAAGGACATGTTTTGACAGAAATATAAAGTTTATAGATGTTTAGTAAAATTATTATAAAAATCGGTTAAAATATTAGAATGATCTTGCATAATATTTTGTGGAGCATCTAATAATGTTACTAACGGAGGAGGAGTATTTATTGATTGATGTGAATATGTTGAAGATGACTGTAGAGGTGAACGAGCGGAATAGTCATTTTCTGCTTGTGATGTACTTTTTAATTCAGTTAAGTCGGTAGAGACAGTCAACTTATTTAATATTGCCTTGTTAAGTACTTTCGTAAGTAACACTTCCGCATACATTTTCCGTTCAGGATTTAAAATTTTTTTCAAATTTTAAGCTTAAATGTTGTGATAGGACTTCACTGTCGGTAACTTTAGCAGTAAACGCCTCAGTACATTTTGTTATGAAGAGTTTTCTTTCCCGTTCTTCCTTTATCTTTTGCCTTTTATTTGGATTTAGGTTTTCATCTCGTTTTCGTCTGCCTCCTCGCTTGAAGATAATGACGAATAATCTTTGGACGTTGATGGTGCAGGAAAATCCATATCTGCTAATAATGAAGGATCATTAAGTATTAACACATACTAGCCCAAAAGGTTATGTATTGTCGACAAAGTTTTATTAAAAAGTTCCTTTGAATTTTTTGTTTATTTAATAATAATAAAACTATTTATCATACCTGACAACTAATTTCTTCTTTTGGTCCACCCCGGTACACTCTACCTCATTATAATACCACAGAAGTTATAGTAGAAAACAAATGCGAAATGATGGGAATCCCAAGCATGGAAAAGGTCCGAGCAAATCACTAGCGCAACAAGTTCTTATGAACCTCTTACATAATGGCAACGTCGTCTTAATCGATAAACTGGAAATCCACGCAGATAGGTATGCGTGTAGGTATGTTGGACGATAGATGGCGCACACCATTCTTTTTTTTCGTTATTGTGGTATTTAGATTTCTGTACCAATTGCGGTGGACAAATCCCTAGATTTTTACATAAATTTAAAAATAATCCCTCTATCCCTTTTGGGTAACAAAATCCTTAGATCTAGGGATATATCCCTAGGTCTTGCAACGCTGTTACACAATTACACCTTACCGAGACAAAGGGACAATATTGATATGCCCGTGGAATACCACGAGATAGATTGGTTTGGAAGATGGAGAAGCAGGTGAACAACCACACGAACCAAATGCATTTGTATTTTATTGCTATTGACAGTAAAATTTTTATTTTAAAGTAGACTTATTGATTTCCATACCAATTTAATCAAGAAACAAGATTATTGGTCCTTTAAATCGTATCTGCATCAGAATTTCCACTTAACACATGTTTATAGAAGTTTGCCTATGTAAGACAAAGTTGGTGAGTTTTGGTAGATGTTGTCAGTTATCAACTTTATTATAGAAGAATGATCTCATAATTCAGCATAGACTGCAGTTAAAAATGAACGACGTGATAGTAAATTAAATAATCTTGAAATGCAAAATTTAGTATGCTGTTCATTGTTGTATGTTTAATTGTTTTTTATTGTGACCTTTTAACACCAACCTTTAAGTAATTTTACTAACCTTCACCACAGTGCAGAAAACCCAGCCCATAGACAGGTACATAGAGTAATTTAGGTAAAGTAAATAACAAAGCATATTTTATAATATTAAACTCCTAACAACTTGGTATTGAATGTGGACTCCATTTTTTGTACCGACTAGCAAGTTTCATTCAATTGAGTGGAAAACCACTTTGTGGCTTGGTACCTAAGCTACCTAAATAAACAAATTCATGAAAATAGTTAAACACCAGTTTCCTGGTGTTTAACCAATTTACGTTCTGTTGTAAAATTGGTTTAACGGCCGGCGCAAAAACGGACACGTTCACCGTGGCAATTAATCTGGAACGTAGCTTGGCAATTTTATTAATTAAACCGAAATGCCCCTTACCTTACTAAAAATATAATAAATTAACATGTGTTTCGCGCTTATTTTCAGTATAATAGATGAGTCCCTTACAATTTTCCGTTAGTTCATAAACATTAATGCTTAGGTAATTTAGTTCCTCGATCTTACTGATTATATCCTGCATTTCTTCGATTGTCTTTGCTCTCTTTTTATGTGATCTCTGCTTAACATTAGGACACAGGGGACTTCAGTTGGCTTAGTGTCAAATTTGGAGGCATATTTTATTCTTCAGTTCCATTAGAAATAGAAATTTATTTAACTCTCTGTACAGTGTAAGTAATTTAGTGAATTATAACGTAACAACAATAATAATCATAATAAAAACTAAATGTTGAATCACAAAGACTTCTGAGTTCTTGAGGCTATTAGTTGGGATGTGTGGTAGATCCCAGACAAATTCTTCCACATGGTACGGAGTTGTTTCGGTGAGATGATCGGTTAAAACTCGCCGGATGCTCCTTCTGTATTTGGATTTCCATTGTGCAGGAAGCAAGTTGTACAGCCTGATCTGCTGGAAATGGTGTGCTGTTGTAGACGACAGTCGATAGAAACCAGTCTGGAGGGCATCTCTGTTTCGGATGTCATAATTATGATTGTTTGCCTGCCGTGGTATGTTGCTTGTGTTCTTATGAATTGCATTTACGCAGAGGTGCTCTATACACACCAACGCTCGATACGTTGTCCATACACAACGCTCCATACGTTGTCAATATGTTGTGGTTTGGCATGTGTCCTTGCACTTTCGGATGTAAGGCTTCGTACGGCTCTCTTCTGCAGTGTTAGGATGGTTTTTGTGTGTGCAGTGTGACCCCAGACCTCCATTGCATACGTTAATGTTTTAGTAGAAGCGATTGCCAATGAGTCTTTGAATGAATCTAAACCTGGGATCTAACACGTAGCCTCCGCCAAAATAAATAATTTTTCCGTTGTCGAAAACCTTTTGCTAAACTGATTTCTTTCATTTGTTGCCCTATTATTGATCAGGGATTTAGATTTTCATACTCTTCGATGCTGCAGTTCACCACTGGAATTATTTTGCTTACACTGACTAATATTTCAGAACAAAGTTCTTTTGTCAGGCGCTCCAAAGGTTGTAGAATTTTTTACATTTCCTTGATGTTTTGGAGCTCAGCCGATGTGATTATCTCCAGAGCATCGCAACATATTTTTCTTAGAGCATATGGAGAATATTACTCGAACATACGAGATGCTTATTATTTGGGATAGCGATCAGACGGTAGGTAATGAAAGAAAAGAAAAATTAAATATTCTCTTTATTTATCAATAGTACAATACATATAAAGTGATGACATTTTCACGATGTGTAGCCTCGTCAGACAGATACTGTAGGCAGTTATCTGGCCCATTCATAGTCTCAACATCAAAACAGAACACTATTCTATTTACCCCGCCGTGTTTTTCAAATTCCTCCACTTTATCAGAATACACTCTTTCCAAGTATTTTAGGGCTATCTGAACCATGTCACCTAGGTTTATCATCAATTGTTCTACTTTGGGATTGTTGACGTCATCAACCTCAACATGGATGTGTGAAACACTACTCAAACTGCTGCTGACACACGTTGACAACGTAAACACAGTTGTCAAAGATATAAACACTGTTGTTACCACAGGTTGTTACAGAATATGGGGATTTACATTGTACGCTTTTCTAGGAATTGTTATCGGCTGCTGGCGTGTGACGTTAGCGAGCATTCTTAAATATATTTTATAATGTGAGCATTCTTAAAGAATATTATGCGGTTTATTTTTATCTAAATTAATTTCACAGGTACTTGATTCGACGAAGAAAGGTAATTAAAAATGGCACCAACTGCTGGTTCAAAATGGCCGATTTCCAAGTTCAAAATGGCCGACTTGGGCTCGTTACGGTTCAAAATGGCCGACTTCCGGTTCAAAATGATCGACCTGGGTTCGGTGACCTTTTTCACTTCCGGGGCTGGGTTCGGGAGGAGTGAAATAAGTTCAAGGTTGTTCAAGCTGGCCCAGTACCTACTCAGTCTCGCAAATTAAGTTATATATATATATATATATGCGCAAAACACGGTTTGTGCCTGCTTTTACCGAATGTGTTATAAACAGCACGTGTGTTATAAACAGCAACAATTTTCCACCAGACATTTTCCAATCTTTAAAAACTTTTTAAAAGCTGTTACTTATATAATCACCTGTATGGCTTTCATCTAGCTCTTCAACTCCCAAACAATCTGAAATCAGTTGACTGTTTTCTACGTAATTGATAGTTATACCTAGAAAACTTTTAGTTTGATGATCGGTCCAAATATCACTAGTAAGCATAAATGACTTATCTGTGCGATTTTAAATACAGCAGCTAAAGTTTCATACTGTTTATCAATTATAATCTTAATAGTCTTTCTGGTAGGTACCTTATATAGCGGATTCAGTTCTTTAATTAAATATTGAATCCCTTCTCTTTCTACAATCGAAAAAGGTAAATTATCCTTATAAATAAATGTTGCTATGGCAGTTCTGATTTGTAGATTTTTTGTACCAACACCTGAAATTTTAAAATTAAGTATTACTGACCTTCTTCAGGTACTCATAACACCTAAAAATTAAGGAAATGACCGGTACAGCTGTATGGTTAGCTGTGCGTGTGTTGCCCCTGGTGGTAACAGCCCCAACCATCAACCACGATGTGGACTCACTCAGTTTACAAAGAAGACACAACCGATATAAAGCAAACCTGAGTATATATGGGGAATCAAATAGTCTAAAACAAGAGCAGATACATGAATTTATGTTATTAGAAATAACAAAGTAAGCTAGTTTAGCACACCATATTTTATCTTCCAACAAATGAACAAATCTATTTAGATACCCAGTCATAGCTGGAGCACCATCTGTGCAAATGCCAATACATGAATTCCTCGAAGCTTTAATTTCTCCTAAATATGAACTATATACATCAAAAATATGTTTGCCAGTTGTAAACTAATTTTACAACCGGCAAACATATTACCTAAGTAACTCACGACAACATAAAAATTGATTAATTATATCATTTTCGTGAATAAACCTAACGAACGCAATTAATTGAGCTTTTCCCGTATCTGTTGTCTCATCGATTTGTAGAGCAAAATTTGAGTTTTCAAGAGTTTTTGCAGTATTTTCTTCAATATTTTGCAACATATCTTTAATTCTCCGATGGATTGTGTCATTCGAAACAGGTATTTTACAAATATCAATATCTGCTGATCCACCAATCATTATTTTTACAATTTTTCGATAATCTGGTAAGTAATATAATTTCTTCCGCCAAATTGTGAGGTTTTAACTTAACTGCAATCAGTTCAGCTATTTCAGAAGAAGCTACTTGAGCTTTTTCAGACACACTGATTTATTTCTCAAAAACATTTACTTGCTTGGCCTTTGAAGATAAAGATTTTCGTTGTACTAATAGCTGCCACATGCATCCCAGAAGTATCCGTCGGATACATCTTACCGGGAACCGTTATAACCGTTATAATTTTGGTTGTGAAGCTTAAGGCACATAATTCTTTCTCTTTCAAAATTTTTTGTGTGTAGCCAAATCGATATTAAATGCCCTATAAAACTAGCCCATTCTCTAATTTCGCAAGACACCCGTTTTTCAAAAAAATTTACAGATTTTTTGATCTTATTACGTTTTTCTTCTGGTAAAGAGATAGTGAGATTTTGACTATCAAAAATAAACCCTAGAAATATTTTCTTGACAGAAGCTACAAGAGAACTTTTATCGGTATTAACTATAAACCCTAAGGAACTGCCTTAGTGTTTTAATGACGGGTTTCATCATTTTTGTAAATATAAAGGGGGCTGAAGACAACCCGAAAGGCATACAATTAAACTCGTATAAGATGTCATTAAAAATAAAGCGAAGATACTTCCTATGAGAGCTATCTACTGGAATTAAAAAATAAGCATCTTTTAGATCGATTCTGCACATGTACATATTTCTCTGTAGCATGTTGCAGACTGTTCTCTAGTCTTCCAGCTTGAAGTGTGGAGCATCTACATATTGATTTAGAATGCTTTTAAATAGAATAAAGCGCTTTTTTTTCCATTAGGTTTATTCGCAAGAAATATTCGTGATATGAACTGGTCTGGCAGATTTGAAATAGCACCACAAGAGACTACTTCATTGATTGCAGTTGACATAAGGCTAAATTCTTTCCTTGAAAAGCATTTCTCTTTTGGCGGATTTAATTTGATAGATGGCGATACGAATGGGATTTTATACCCTTGTATCCAGGACAAAATTAAAGAATTTTTTGTAATTTTGTCCTATTCACTAACGAAAAATTTTAACCTTCCGGCTAAAAGTGGCTTACCGCGACTACCTCCTTCGGTGGGGGCTGAACCTTGTTTGTCGGTATTTGGAGGGAAATTGATGCCCTTTGTTTGGTCCCCACTCCCTCTGTGGACGGGCCGGGCGTGGCTTGTTTCCCGAACTGTTAACAGTAGTTTGGAAGGACTTTTGTGCGGGTCTGGCAGTGTTGCGGGTGGGACCTGGTGAAGCCGAATTGCTAGGTGAAACATTTTTGACCAAATACTTTCCAGATTTTTCTAAAAGCTGTCCTGATTTGATTTTTTCCTCCGGATCTTCACCAAACAGAAAAAGTCCTGGAAAAGTATCATCCGTTACGGCTTTTATCGATTTGTTTAACTTATAGCCGATAATATTACGCCTTGTCGTTTTTTCTTGCGTAAGCACGTTGAAAATGCAAAACGTTGTGATGATGTTGGGCAAACGCTGGCCCTACGTACGTATTTGAAAAAAAAAATCAAATTATACATTTAATTAAAATGATTTTATTCGTAGATGTTAAAACCATTTGACTATAGTCACAAGAAAATTTGCTGTAGCGTTGGTGGATAAATAATTCATGCTCTAATTTGTAGAACCAACGCAGTCCATTGTGCAAAATTATCCCGCTGGGTTTCAAAAGAAAATCTGTTCAAAAGATGCATACGGAGTACAAACATATGAACTACTTGAACGTATAAAAAAATTGGGCATTCCAACTTTAGTACGTACAATTCCAGGGTGCAAAGATTACTGAGACGTTTTAGTGCGTATTTTAACAATGTTATCACCCACAATTTTCTAAACAAAACATAATTCTAGGATTGCTATACATTTATCTGAAATTTGAACATATAATATAAACACTTACTTGAACATATAACATATATACTTATGTTGAAACCGAACAATATCTAATGTTTCTGCACAATATATGTACTGTTAAATGTGTATGCTTTTAACAAATACACACCTTAGTAACGTTTTGTTTTTTATTTTGTAATTCTTACATCTTGTTTTGTATGTCCTTTTATCAAAGTGTAATATTTGAACTTCAAAACTTAAAACATTGTAAATATGACAAAAGGTAATCTCGTATACATATATCATGGAATAGAGCTTAAAAGTTTTTACAAATTCTGAATAAGCCAAACAATGATATGCTATTCACGCTATTGAAATAAGAAACTATTTAGAAAATGAATTTAATTCAATTACTTCCGAGTTGTGTAAAAATTGGTAAATGTTGACGTTTTGCTAATTATGTTGCTCGCTTCTTCGGAGCTAACGGAAGTTTTCGAATATCTGAAAAAATTACGAAGAAAGATATAAAATTTATATTCAGACGAGATAGATTACTTTAAGGAAATAATGTTTATTAAATACTATAATTAATAAGGTACAAATCAACAGGCTTAACATTAACAATTAACACCTTGAGATCTCCCTTGTTACTGTTGTCGACAATTTGTTGATACACATCAGCGACAAATGTGTTACTGCAACCCTGTAACCGAAGCCCATCATCCACAAACCAGTTCCTTAACAATTTAATGAGATGTGGCACATCCGCAAATACAAAAATCGAATCTGCTTTGTTCATAGTATGCTGAAAGTACGACTTCTCCTCGGTGATGCCTAGTTGTCCCAAAACACCCTTGTTTCCCATATGACATGTTGCAGCAACAACATGATAACCGGCATCATAGAGCTGCATTACCGCTTCAACCAAGATGTCCTTCGTCATTGTCGTGTCATACTTATAGAAAATGGGCTGATACCAATTTCCAAATAAACCGCGGACCATGACTACTTGCACTTTGGAGTGTGGACCCACTATTTTCCCCAACTTCTGATCTAACTGTACATCACCATTTGTACACAGCCATTTCATCACAAGTGAGCACAGAAACTATCCCACGATGAGAATTCCTTAACTTTTTCTCGCATTAACTTTAGCACATCAATTAAAAATCCCTCCCGAATGTGAAATTTATTCATTGGCCATCTTCTCAACGAAGTCAGTGAGGGTAAAGGGTAGTTTACCTTCTGTTGAAGATACAGATATGCCTTTGTGCTTACACTGCGTAAGGAAATTGCTGCTGCGTAGTCCATCTATTGACCGTTAAACCCATTTCTTACCTTCGAGAATGTACCGTATCTGTCCCTCCGTGAAATAACGTTTCAACACATCCTGCGTTTTGTCAAGGCTTTTAAGCTTTTCGACTTCAACTTAGAGATCATGCACGGTACTCAGATTTTCTATTTCTGCGTAATTGGGCGATAATTGTACCTGTTTATCTAATAATTGAACCAGAGTCCCTTTGTCCTCCTTTTCTGTGTTGTCTTGACTGTTGGTGATGTCATTTCCAAGGCAGTTCTCAATGAAGTATCCGAAAGTATATTTTATCCTTACTTTTGTTTAAAATGTAGTATATACTATAGTTTCTTAGATGAATATTGATGTTTAATATTGTACAATCCTTCTTTACAATTTAAAGACTAAATTTTAAAACTAAGGACTGGTAATTGAACATAAAGGTTGTGCACCATTTCAGAACATGTCTCAGAATAATGTGTTTACTGTCTTATTCTATGATAAAAATTTAAGAGTTGGAATAAAAAATGTATAATATGCATACCTTTCTCGACGTTTGTGCAATGGACTGGTGTTCATACTGTGGCATTCCATTTCTCTTTGATGGGTACTCCTTGATTTGATCTTTGACTTGCCCTTTATAAATAGAGTTGTTTCACGACTACGTAAGGTACATGATCTTTTCGGCTCCGATTTACTGCGCTCCGTAACAAGTAGATCTGTACTTCTTGGCGGTGTGCGACACCTATAATAGCTTTCATCCAACCAGGGATTACCAATTGCTGAGGCTGTTTCGACGTTTACACTGGTGGCAGTCAAATTGCATGGATCCGCGCTTACATCATCAAATGATTCATCGATAATATCGAGCTGACTCATCGCTGCATATCTGTTGATTCCGCTGGATGCCCGTGCGTTGTGAGTCGTTGTTGGATTGGTAATTACTTTTCCACCTTTGCTGTTGCCTGGTTTGGCAATGAGCAATGGAAACTCTCGCCGAATTAAAAAAGGTACGTAAGGTATAGCATGCAACAGCAACGTCGGTACAGCATGCGGAACAAGTCTTCGTAATTTACCCACACTTCCACTTTGTGCGTCTTTTTTCTCCGTGGTTGTTGAAAAGATTGTTCCGAAAAATATACTAAACATACTCGTGCTGTAAAAATATAATATAATAAAATACATATAGTAACTATTACTGAAATACAATTGAAATTAAATATTATAGTAATAATACATTATAATACACGTCAGCGTAACTTACCACACTTCCGAAGTAAATCGGTGTGTCCAATGTTATGTAGCCAGGCTTCTCGCACTATTGCGTTTTTCGGGAACTGATTTCTCCGTGGTTGTTGAAAAGATTGTTCCAAACAATGCACTAAACATACTCGTGCTGTAAAAATATAATATAATAACATATAGTAACTAGTACTTCCAGCACCTCCTCAACAAACAACAACAAGCAGCAACCAACGGTAAGTTCTACTATTACTATTATTATCAGCTTCTTAGAATTTTTTTTGCTTTTCCTTAGCCATGTCTTTTATCACATCCCATCACATGCCGATGAGCAGCCAGGACATTGTAGACTTTTTTAATGCGGAGCCACGAACCGCACCTATGCCATCATCCGATGAGACGTCTCCACCTCAACTGCAGCCGACCGAGCAGGTGATGGTTCCACATCAGCCGGAATTATTGCAGAAACCCTCGCCAATGAAAACTGTCCGCAGTGAACTGCTTAGACAACTGAGGCTGTCACTGAAGAAGGTCGATGATGATAAGGTGGAGCTGGATGAACCATTGATGCTTTCGTCAACCGCACGTCAGGCGAAAAAGGCAAAGCATCAATACCGAAAGAAGACTACTAATCTTCCTTCCGAAGGTGCGGTTGTTTCGGTTGCAGAGGGACCGCAGACTTATGAGGCGCCAACATTGGTTGCACCGGCTACACCGGTATCGGTTGCCGGATCGAATCCGCCAATGGTTGTGAGCCCACATGTTGAGGGTTCGTCGGAAGTTGGCCTGATAAAAACTCTAAGTGTCTTAGACAACAAACTTTTGCAGCCTTCCTTCGACGTCCGACCCAGTACTTCAAGCGCCGTCGGAACTGAATCGGAAACCTCAACAATGATGATGCACACCTCCCTCTACTGCGCTGCAGCACGCCTCTACACTCAACGCCGACGTATGGCATCGACGTATGGTATGAAAGCGGATTTCCTGGGAAGGAATGAAGACTCATACCGGCATGTAGGTAGTGTCATTAATGGAGTCAAATATACGCAGTTACAACTCGTTTCTGCTATATTTGAAACATTTGAAAGATGCGGAGGTCGCGGCTTCGTTCAGCTGCTGTCTGCGAGATCTAGATGATCTCATAGACACAGTTGCACGGGATTATAATGTCCTACGTAGTGCGTTATAGAATGTCGTGCAACTATTAAACAAATAAGCATAAATAAATGTTTTACATTCTTTTCTAGCATTTTTTTTATAAAAGATTACCCTTACCCCCATATTATCATTCCACTTCCATCCTAAGAACGAAACCTTACAAATTTAGTGATATGAAGTTTTTTTACACATAAACTCGCATTGCCAGTGCAAAATTTTGATGAAAAATGTGATTTGAGAACATTTCAACGACAATAGTGACCTCTTTGGGGGTTTCTGTAAGCGAGCAATCATCGTTGGCGCTTCGGGAACGGGAAAAACAAACATCTTGCTGACACTACTGACGCATCCCAATGGATTACGTTTTCAAAACGTTTACCTCTGCTCCAAATCGCTAAATCAATCAAAGTATGAATATTTACGTTCTTTAATGAAACCGATGCCTGAATTCTTTTATTATGAGTGCTCCGATGTAGATGATATGGTTACACCTTGTACAGTAAAAGAATATTCCGTTGTCATCTTCGATGATGTTCAATGTACACTGCAAAATGTTATAAAGGAATATTTTTCCTTCGGACGACATAAGAACGTTGATTGTTTTTATTTATGTCAATCTTACGCTGCAATTCCTAAGCATTTGTTGAGGGACAATTGTAATCTCATTGTAGCTTTCCGTCAAGATGTTACGAATTTGAAACACATTTTTGACGATCACGTTGGCGCAGATATGACTTTTGATAAATTCCAGGATATCTGTCGCCAATGTTGGACTGATACTTATGGTTTCCTAGTAGTTGACCTTGACTGTGCAAAAAACAACGGTCGGTATCGCAAAGGATTTGACACATATATACAACTCTAATACCGATATTGGACAGTTGAAATTAAATTGTAATTCATTCAACATGGATAAGGAACTTACTAAAAAATTATTACACACCCGTGAAGTATTACGTAATAAGCTTCGATTGTTGAAGACTGAAATTGCAACATCCAGACAAAGTGCTGAGACAGCTTTCACACCAATAACCGAGCCTTTGAAAGCTATTGCAGATCGGTTACAAACGGTTCAAATAATACCAAAACCGGAGCAATCATACGGACCAGATGAGTCTTTCACGAAAGATTCTAAAAAAGACGGAAAACATCTAAGTATGAATCATATGAAGCAGATGAGTCATTTATACCACATGATAAACCAAAGCCAAAATTCTCTAAATTTCAATCACTAACTGATTCTTCAACCCCAATACAATCGCAACGAAAAAAAGACACCTAAATTTTTTAAACTTGAAGATATTGGATCTTTGTCAACTCAAACTCAAACGGAGACACCGCAAATGAATGTCGACCTTGATGAGTATATAGACGAAGAAGAAGTTGAAGATGATAGCAGCTTCGACTTACAGGAATTTAGTCGTGATGCTTCACAACGTCTTCAAGAAACCAAGAAAAGGTTATCCGAATCTATGCAACAACCAGAGGTACAAGAAGTCTTACAACAATTTCATCGATTTCCTCGCGTTTACATTGAAGAGTATAATACGGATGTTAAGGATGTATTTGATAAAAAGTATGGTGTACGAGAAGTTGAAGGTGATCTTTACATAGGCAATAGCAAAGTTGATTTTGTTGGTCCTAACCTAAGCGTTGCTGGTTTTGAATACAAAGGAACTCCAGGATTGTATGAATTAGTGTTTAAGAAAAAGCCAGGAAAGTTTACAGCTCAAGATGTTCGTCAGTACAGAGATATATTAGGACGAACACATGCTGCTAGATTGCACTCGGGTGGGAAGAGCGATATTGCCGTTCTTCCGTAAATGCTATGCCTAGCGTTCGGGGAAACGTACGGTATAATAAACGGCTATTTAAAGTCTGATGTCCGTTTTTATTTGATATCTTGCAGATCCGGATTTCGGGTTACCCCGTCTTCAGTGCAAACTATATAAGGAAAACGTAACAATAAGTAAAACACAGTAGACTAATGGCTAGTTAACCTACCGTCCAATTGTACGTTCCTTCTTATACTATCGTATCTACTCTGCCTGCTGCACACTACAATACAAAGTTGAATAAACGATCTGAGTCACAATTATCACCTGAAAGGTCTTTTATATGGTTGAGCTTATAATTAAGTTAAAATTCAGAAAACTAACCGTCGGGTGTGAACATATTTGCAGAAAATTTTGAAGCAGGTAGTAACCCTCAGGTGATCCTTGTTTTTTGTTATTGTTCGTCTCAGGTTAGTTAATAAAATGCTTTGCTGCTGCACACTACAAGTGAAAAATATAGATAAGTTACAGTCATGACTTAAAAATTTCCTACTATAATTATAAAAATTATGTAAATAATAAGAACACTCACCGTCTGGTGTGAACAGAGTTATAAAATATATGCACGTTAAGACTAATCTCGGTTGACATGAATTAAATCAGCATCTCATCTTGGGGAACGCCATTTTATATTGGTAGCGTCTATTACTGTGCACTGCGTAATTAACATTATATATGGTTAAGATTAAAATTGTATAATTGTGCTATTAACTATTAACCGTCGGACGCAAATAGAGTCGTATAATACTGAATTGTCTTCCAGGTGGTTAAAATTGTTGGTGAATTACGTTTCCAATTAAGAGCTGCGTGCAAAAGCGTCTGCTGTATGCAGTGACTGTCAACTGGATGTGAGTGAAGTTGGCGGCAGAGGAACGGACACGTACGTTCAAACTGCGTCCTTATGTTATGGACTTTGTTTTTAATTGCCTCAACTGTGAGGACTTGTGCAGCAGCTAAGGATTTTTTCGCCACCAAGTCTCGTAGTATTACATTTAAAGCATTGTTGGGTTTTCTGTGTCCCAACTTAATTTGTGGGTAGGTCACCGATCAATAAAAGTCCGTTTGAGTTGTCTATTAGCAGACAAACAGGCAGAAGATACAATACATTGTTTTTACATGTGTGCTTATGGAGACTTTACCAACTAATTGATACCAGCCTTGCTTTTTCCCATCACCCCTCGGTGTGAATATGGTGCGATCGTCGCATGATACTTTTTAACCAATAATAATTAACCCCGTTATAAAAATGATCCAATAAGAAGTGACTTTGAAACAAAGGCTTGAAGGAAAAGAATACGATTGTTGTGCAAATGCAAGTCTGGAGTTTTGACGTAGAACAAAGAACATGACATACACACAGTTTTTATACATCAGCAGTAATACATAGGTTTCCAATAATACATAATATTAAACATAGTAACCTTTAAAAAAAGGCTATAACTTAGGGCGGTTAGTGTAGCTCTGAAAACAAGTGCTATGGTAACCTCAATCAATAGTAACCTTTAGTTAATTACAACAGCATCTAGCCTTGTATTTTTTTATACTCAGGCAAAGCAGAACAGAGTACTGGTTGGTTCTGATATAGTTCGATCAGATCTTCTGTAATTCATGTCGATAAATTTATTAATATTCTTATCTCCTTGATTCTTATTCTTCGACATCTTACACACTCCAGTCTCAAACCAAGCCACAAACAAAAACAATTATGCGGTAAAGGTTATGTTACGCTTACACATGGCATACGCGTCTATCAGCAATGGTGCCACTACACATTTAAGTTTGTTGGCAATGCTGACTTAAATTACTATAAAGTTACTAGAATCGCAATGGGATACTATATTATATTGTAACACCCCGGATATGGGTGGGTTAGCCGAGCGGAGACTATTACTTGAATTAGCAGCCGGCTGATGTTAGACCGCGTACCATCATACTTCTAATCTCCTACATAGTGGATTCCTTCACGATTAAGTCCAATTGAAGAGGACCTGGATTGACAACTCTTCTCTTCACTAACAGCTGCTTGCACTTGATACCTCGATCTTGACTACAGACTACTGACTGACTCAGGACCATATTTATATTTGATTAAATTATTACGGGTAGTCTTGAGCTGGAGCGGGGGGTCAAACATATAAACTATTTTTTTCATTACTAATGTAAAAGAATGGAACTTTGACACTTCCACCTAATACGGTTGCCATCATAAGGTTGTTAGATCCCATGTCAGTAACAATTTCTTGCAGATACAGGATAGCAGAAATTTCAAGCTCTTTTAATTTATCCCCTGGGCATGATGAATGGTGAAACTAGTACCTGGCAGGTTGATTCCTGTTACTTTTTACTACGCGGACCAATAATACTGTTGCATTCTGAACAGATTTACAAGTTTTCTCATTTCCTAGATCGTCAAAATCTATCACTTCGTCGGGCCCAATGTCATAAAACAAATTTGCCTAGATATTCTAATTGTATTCACATACACTACACAAACACAAATGTTGTCAGCATAGTTGAAGTTGTCCACCTACATTTTTAGTACCGAAACTATATTTTCATTTAGTCCCGTATGCATGTTACATTTGTTCATATAGCGCTGCAACACTCCTGGTACGCAGAACAATTTTCAATATTTTTTCTTGTATACTTTAGGCCCATAAGATAAAGTTGGAGACATTGCTGTTTATATTCTTGCGAGTATCTTCTTCCTCTAGGTTTCTTCTGAATTTCAGTGGCCTGCACGATGACAAAGCTTGCAAGTTCTTTAGACTTCAAGAATTTATATGTTAGGTCTTTAGACATATCCAGTGTGACGCTATCAACAGCCGGAGTGGTATTGTGAAGGTGTCGTTTTAGGTATGAGACTTCCGCTTGAAGCTCTTTTACTGTACGACGAAACTTTTCTTTTCTTCGCAGATGCTCTGATAAACTGGATGTTGTTTCTGTAGAAGTTGGTGAGACCAGTGGTGGTGAAATTGCCTCTCGTTGGGGTACATTCATATGATGTTCTTAGAGAAGTCTATTCTATAAAAATAATTTTTGTCAACACTCGCACAATATTCATATACAGTAGAGTCCCGATTATCCGAGTCTCGCTTAACCGAGGGTCCGAGATGTTAACAGTGATGTCCCTATCAATTTTTTAAGGGTATACTACCAGTAATACATTATATGTAAACCTGGCTTTTCTTATTGGAGGGGGGTGGGATTGAGAAGTAACAAGAAAGTTTCTGGATTTTTTATTTAAAAACGAAACAAAAATAATTTTAGCAGAGTAAGTATATTGACAAAAAAATGTGTCCAATACGCATCGTCTTTATTGTCTGTTTCCTGACGTGTTTGATCAATTTGCTGATTGTAAAATTTAGCGCCGTTATCATCCATGGTACCAAATAGGGTGTTTGAAATAGTACCACTACATCAATTAAACCTCTTTTCTTAATGACTCCGGCATTTTCTTCAGCGCCAAGGATTTCTAATATTAAATTATAATTCAGGAGATACACCTCGTGAACTAAATCTGTAGGGTTATCGTGAGATCTTACATAGTGCATATTTGTATCTGTAAGTTTTTGAATTTCAGATACGCGGTTTGACACATGGTTTCCACCTATTTAAATTAGAATTTATCCAAGAATGCGTTGTTTCTTTGTCTATGTGGATCGTTAATATTGTTTTAAATTTATCTGCTAATTGACCTGCTAAGGTAGCAGCGCATAATTCAAGACGTGGTAGAGTAGTTTTTTTAATGGAGCTACTCGTGACTTTGCTGCTAGCAATGATACTAGTGACTGCTTTCATTGATTAAATGATTTTAAGTATATACAAGCTTTTTCTGAAGCATCTGCAAATATATGCATTTGTACTTTGATGTAGTCATTTGGTAATTATTTTGCGTGTTGATGTTGATAAGCTTGTCATAAAAAATTCAAAGGCGAAGATAATGCTAAGGAATTTTCTTTTAATTCAGCTTATCCACACATTCGTTCGGCGTCTCGGAAGTATAATTGAATGTTGCCTAACTCTAATTAATAATTATTTAAATCTAAATAAACAATTCCAAAATTTGTTGTATAATTTAAGATTACCAATCTTTTCATATTCCCTTTTAATGGTTTGAAGTAAGGTTCGGCTGTAGACAGGACGATCAACAGTGGAAGAATACACAGGAAGTACATCATGCAAATAATAAAAGAAAGGCGTGCGTTAATTATTGAATTTCTTCCACCTATTCTTGTGCATCTTAACTGATTTCCTATTTATACGAATTGTGCAAGTTTTGTTATCATCAACAGACGTGATTTCGTATGGGCATTGTACAGTGATTTTTTTGGATTTTGAAATTGACGTCGTTAGAATTTTTATCATAATAAATTTTGGCTTGATGTTTATTTTGGATTATTGTGTCTAGCAATCGTACTTGTATGCTGGATTCTTGATTTTAATTCACTAATTTGTTGTATTATGAGAAGTATTATATGTGAAGGTTGCATATGGCATAAACGAATCCCAATTGCTCATGTCTTTATTTATAAAAGAACGCAAATATTCCACTAAAGTTCGGTGTGATCTTTCAAGGCCACCGTTACTCTGTGGGTCGAAACCTGTGGGTTGTATTTGCTTGATGCTCAACAACTTGTATGATACTTTGGAATGCTGTATAAGAAGATTACATTCTCACTGAAACAACGTTCAATTGTGTTCGCCTCTTGCTTAGGTATTGGAATAGGAGTAGAAAATTTAGTAAGGTCGTCTTCTAGGGAAATTTTGGGGTTCTTCGCACATGGAAGTCATGTGGTATCACTGCTAGACTGTGAGTGGGGACATGTGTTTTGGGAAAATGGAACTAAACTCGATGGACGACTGAGGTTGGGGAAACAGGATTTTGTTCCAACATCAAAATTAAATTTGGTATTTTTCTTTAAGTGATTATGTAATGGATAACAAATTTCATCAAAATTGTTTATAAGTTTTCGATAATAGGATGCTAAACCAACTAAAGATTTCAATTGCTTTGGATTTGTGGGCACCGGGAAATTCTGTACAGCTTCTACTTTCCTCAGATCGAGCGTAATCCCGTTTTCTGAAATTACGCGACCTAACTAGCAAACTTCCTTGCGCAAAAAGTTGCACTTGTTTGGTTGCAATTTAAACCCATGCAATCTAAGGCGATCGAAATAGGCGGTTTAAAGGTTGACAGATATTGTGAAGAAACGAGACAGGTGTTTGAGTTTCACAGCTGCTATTATGACGGGCACGATCTATGTCTGAACGATAATCGAGATTTTCCCCTGCACATAACCCATACGAAACTCTAAATAACAGATTTTAATCTACAATAGGATAATAGCACGTCTAAGAAAATTAAGATACGAAGTAATTGAGATGTGGGAGTTAGGTTTCATCGGCTCCGCTGAATCCTCGTTTTGTACCACATTATACATTATAATGTAGTTCTCCCATTTTGCCTACAACTGTCCGTTGCTCGACTTCTGTGTGAGGTAGTTTCTACATCCTTATTTGCACTTTGTCATTGATTTTGAATTGCCTCTCATTCGTCTCCCCCATTTTGTTGGAGTTCCTGCCTGTAAACTTCTTTTTCACTAAGTCAATTCTAGTGGATACGTTTCGACCTAACATCCGTTCTGTTGGATTCACTCCTATAATGGCATGGGGTGTCTTCCGGTATTGTATCAGGAATCGTTGGAGGCTTATTCTAAATTCCCCTCCGCCCTTCAATCGTGAGCGAAGACTTCTTTTAAGTGCTTGAATGTACACACAGAGAAAGGAATGCTCAATTCAAATAAAATTGCTTTGCATCAAAACAACGGTTGATTTCCATATCCACGAAATAACTATCCACTTCAACCAAGACAACATTTTCTCAGTACAAATGTGTTAAGTGCTTCATTCGAGATAAATTTAGTTGCAACGAGTAAACTATTGAATTGCACCAAATAGTCATCAATTCGAAAGGATGTTGTTTTGAATGAAACTTTGTAGTATTATTTCAAATATTTCAACATTTGGACCAAACTAATATTGTTTTAATTCAACCATAGATGTCTTAAAGAGAGTAATAGAGCTATCGGAATAAGTAATAGGTTATTTTGCTTGGAAGAACCAATGTTTCAGAGAAAGATTTGTAATTTTGATTCAACACCTTTAGTGTTCTGAATAGAGTATTTTGTGTTCAAAGCAAGTAACTGTCAGTTTAAACGAAGTGCGTTAAAAATTCAAAGTAAGTAATAGTAATTTACATTCAACATAATATATCGATTTGAAGTGAATATTTTTGTTGTTTTGTTAAAACTATCTACCGCTGCTGCAAAGGTTACATAAAAAAATAAGTCTATCAAAACCAATGCAGAAAGAACTACACGATTATAATAGCACATTACTTTCTTAATCATATTTACTAGCAAGAATAATTCTTCTGGCTGACAAATCTAATCAAAACATAATATGTGCTATTATATCAAAGTTCTTTAAGGAATTATTTTGTAAGACTTATATTTTTTTAGTCATGTAGCAAAGACAGTGGGTAAAAAAGGTTCATATATACCAATACATTAATTTATTATAAAAATAAAAATACATTTCAAACAAGTAGGTGTCATACTGATATAAACCCAATAACTTGTTATAAAAGAAAAAAAAATACATTTAAAATATATTCAAAAATACAAAAAAATGTCATCGTGATATAGTAATTAGTACAGTTAAGAGCTAAGCAGTCAATAAGACTTGATGGGCCTTTCTGCATCTGGCCATTATAATACGGTTTCTCACCTCAGATGACTCTGAATCTCCTCTTAGCTTCACCGTTTCCCGGAAAACAATCCGATCTCCAATAGCCGGAATAAGTTCTTTTACCTCTTCTTCTGTAATTTTTGTTATGTTTTGGACAGTTATTTTATGGTCTACAAATCATAGAATGCACATAGCGTATTAACATTCGCATAAAAAGATAGATATACTTACTGTCAAATATCGTTTTAAGATGATCTAATGAAATTGAAAAGTCATCCACGCTGTCCATTATCACATGTAAAACTGCAGATACAATCAAGCGTATATCAAAGCGACACTGCTTACCACTATAACCAATATATTTGCATGGAGTTAACGTTGTGAGGGTGGTGAGTGAGACTGGAGAATGTAGTCCTCATATACTGCGTATCTAAAAACTGTCGCAGTTCTACGTCGCGTCAGTCTGGTGCCACAAACCGCGCAAACTCTTAAGTTTTCCGCACAATGAAACCACCCGATATTTTAAGCTAAGTATTTGGTTACTTTGTTCACACAAACCGTCTCTTGTATCAACCAACTAATTATACTTGCTTTGAACACCATATTTTACATATATGATCTTGTTTCAATGCAATAGTTGTTTTCATAGGAATATATTGAATTGTTCAATGCAAAACACGATATTCTTAAAAGAACTCATAAGAACTTTTAAAATTATCCAATATAGTTTTACTTGGAAACAAAATGTTGTCGCTTCAAAGGAGAAATTTGTGAGTTTTGATTCAAAAAGCTCATCTAAATTGAAAACTTTATTAAACATTTCTCTGTGTGTAGGTATCTCTCTGCTTAGCCGTTCGTCGCTGGGTGATACGGCGGTGATAAACGCTGTTTAAAATCATTTGATTTAAAAAAAAATCCGTTGTCAGGCACTATGGTTTTTTGGTACAGCCTTTCATGCTGTATTGTGCGCATTTTTTTATTATTAATTCTATAATATACAAATTATTCATGCGCTTACCTAATAACTGTTGTATTCCCTTTTATGACCTCCACTTGTCCAGTTTCCGTGAATAATACAGACATTCCAGCTTGATACGCCTTACTGAGATGACGTTGCTTGGTACACTCTGGCTGTAGAGGACATGGTAGTGATTTTGATCCTACTGATGTGTGTCGTCTCAATGACTGTTCCAAATTTCGCCACAGTACTGCAAATTGGCTCCATCAACTCTTCACATTCGGTGAACAAATTAATGTCATTATAATATGCTCTGTTGTGTCCAGCACAAATCGCCACGAGTCTTTGCTTTTATAATTCTGAGTTTCTTTACACGTAACGCAAATGATTCATTTGTTACTGCTGTTGACGCAGTAGTTTCATTATAGTTTCGATTCTTGTGTTTTTCTTGCGGCTTTTAAGTTTCCTTATAAAAGTAGCAATCACGTTTAACGTGATTCTTTCGCCCACAATGGAAACACTTTTGCACTTGTTGATTTATAAACACTGGCTTATTTCTTTGAGCAAACTTCTTGTTCTTTTTTCGATATTCATTTCCACTTTGGGTGCGGAAATGAAGAGCTTTCATACTTATATCAGTATTTTACTGAGTTAGATACTCTTCATGTGCCAACAGCATTCCTTTTACAAATGAAATAATGAAATAATGAAATAATGAATTTATTTCCCCATTTAAACACAAATTACATACAACAAAAAACTAGGAAATTTAACTGACCACACTTACAAGTAATCGTGATCAGCGAAACTTAAAATATAAACTAATTTCTAATTAGAGTCTAGTCCAAACCAAAAATTAAAAAAGCAATTTTAAAGCCGCCAGCGTGGTGCTACAACAAAATAACCAAACTGAGCTGAGCCAAATTGGCACCCAGACAAGAACCCACACATATATAACTCAATCAATAAATTTCCATTCACAACCTTAACTAACAATGCTCATGAATGACCCAATATCATTGATACTCAACAACCATTCCTTTATGCTGCATGAAAAAGACTTAAAATTATTGCAGTGCTTTAATTCAACTGGCAATCTGTTACAAAAATGTGGCCCCAAAAATTGGAAAGACCGTTTAAAAATATCTTTATTTACCTTAGGGGTTCTGAAATTTTTTTTTATTACATTTCTCGTACTGTAAAACAAATCCTGAGTTCCAGTGTTTCCAGATAATTTATAAAATGTTCTCAGTACTTTAAATACAAACAAATTCTGGATGGGCAATACCTTCAACCTGCTATACAACGGAAAAGAACTCTCTCGTTTATTTTTTCTTAAGATAATTCTCATGTAAAAGTTTTGGGTAATTCTCAACCGATCAATCAGAGTCTTAAATGTCCCTCCCCAACAAACCACAGCATACTGCAAACGAGAATGGATCAGAGCGAAGTACAGCGATCTAAGCAAAACCTCATCGCAATAATTACGCAAGTAATAAAAAGTCCCAATGAACCTCCTCATCCCATTATGCAGTTCGGAAATATGCCTCTCCCAAGAACACCTCTCGTCCAGCACAACCCCCAGATATTTAAAACTGTTTACCCTCTCTACCTGTTCACATGCGCAATCTATATGCAAGCAATTCAACTTGGGAAAAATCACCGGAGCCTCAAAATCAAAACTCTTAAAACCAAAATTGATGTACTTAGTCTTACTGACATTGACTTGCATCCTATTTGTGTGACACCAATTACTTAAAACGGCAAGATCACTGTTCATCGCACCGTGCAGCAACTGTGAACTGCTACTTGAGTAGAACAAAACTATATCATCCGCAAAAGCCTGGACAGAGCCTTGAAAGTCTTTCAGTAATAGGTCATTTATAAAAACCAGGAAGAGTGTTGCAGAGATAACAGAACCCTGCGGCACCCCGGCCACAACGGGTAGGGGCTCACTGTGGCAGTCCTTGACCCTTACTTGCTGCCTCCTGCCGTTCAGGAAACTGCGAAACCAATCCAGCGCAACTCCCCTTACTCCCACCGCTTCCATCTTTTTCAATAAAATCTGATGGTCCACCATGTCAAACGCCTTTTTGAAGTCTATGAATAGAGCAGAAGCTTTTTTGTTGTCATTGAAACTATTGTAGATCTCACTTGTAAAGTTCAGCAATGCGTCCTCAGTAGATTTTCCCTTTTGGAAACCAAACTGTGTAGAACTAATCAATTTTATTCTATCAAAATAACTAACTAGCCGTCCTTGCATTAGTTTCTCCGTAATCTTAGAAAAAATTGAAAGAAGGCTAATCGGTCTTATATTGTCCATTTTAATGGACTTTGACTTCTGGAAAAGGGGAACTACTGTACTTAGTTTTAACATTTCAGGAAAAACACCTCGTGAAAAACCCAAATTAATGATGTGAGTCAATACAGGAACTATGTAGCTAGAAATTCTTTTAATGAAAATAACGGTAAATCTATCAAAACCAAACGATTTTTTATTTTTCAAACCTTGGATAACGTTCATAGTCTCGGTCTCAGTTACAGGCGATATAAAAAACGAAACAGGTTGAGGCTGAAGGCCCAGATTCACAATGTCAGGGTCACCGACAAGACTGTTGTCAGTCAGAGGCACGCTGACAAGATAACTATTTAACTCATCTGCTACAATCGGCGGATCAGAGACCAGCGTGCCATCCTCCAGTTCTATTTCATCAATGCCTGTGTTACCCTGTTTTCCCATTAAGCTATTGATTAATTTCCATTGTTGAGATGGATCACCTTCACATTCTTCAAATTTACCGGAGTAGTATCGCTTCTTTATAAAATCAATCTCTAGATCCAAACCAGCACAGAAATCATTATAATAATTTTTAAAATTTAAGTCGTAAGGTCTTTTTTTGATTTTTTTGTAAAGTTGATTTCTTTTTTTAATCTTACGCAACAACCTCTCCGTAATCCAGGGGCTCAACAGTTTAGCCTTTGCAAACTTTCTACTATTCACTGACACAACCATGCTATTACTCAGAACATCGCTCAGAACATCATGAAACTCATTAAAACACAAATCTACATCATCACACAAAAGCACGCCCCCCCAATCAACTGACTCCAACTTAGAAAAAACTTGATTGTAATGTATAGACTTTTTAGCCATTAGAGTATTTAAGGAGTCTTCCTCCAAGGTAACCCCAGTCTCAACAAGTCTCAGACCCAATAAACAGTGATCAGTAAGATCTATATCAAAAATTGCACATTTAAAATTATGTATATTTTTATTTCTTACAAAAATATGATCAATGCAAGATTTTGAATTCAATGTTATTCTAGTAGGTTTATTAATTAACGAAAAAAATCCATTGTTGCCCATTAAATTCAGATAATCAGTTGAATTATTATTTTGTCTCAAAATATCAACATTAAGGTCCCCCACAAACACTGTATCGCCTGCCAAGTGCTTAAGATACTCCTGGAGTTCATCCACAAAAACTTTTTCTGAAAACTCCTGCAGTCTATAGACACAACACAATTTGAAACGATATTTAGCCAGTCTTAAATCCAGTATCAACGTATCTGCACACTTCATACTATCGATATCAGTCTGAGATGCTAAGATGCTTTCAAGAACATAGCATACTACCCCTCCCGATCTATAATTGTTATTGCAGCATGAGTAAGTATTGTAATTTGGCAAACTATAAACATTCAACTCATTCTCACCGACCCAGACTTCACTCAAAACAATGATGTGAATTGTTTCTCTTAAACGAGAAAATTCCAACAAAAAGTTATCAAAATTCTTTCTTAAGCTTCTAATATTACAATGTACAAGATTGAAAATAGTGCCCTTTCCGTTAATTGGTTCAAAAAACTTATTTTCCAGAGTAGAGAATTCATTTACATCAATATCCGCCATAACTATAAAAACGTACTACTATTACATAACTTAACAAAAACGATTTTACTTTAGTTTATTCATTTCAGCGACACTATTTACCTTGTAACGTTGCTCCCCATCAGATTTTCTCACATAAAATTTTCCCTCGCGGCACCACACAAAGGTAAAACCTATTTCTTGGCATCGTTTCTTGAGTTTGGCGAGAAAGATCTTATTGTCCGGTGATAGATGTTCATTTACGTAAAGTTTATTCTTGGGAAAGGCAGCGTTCACTCGGTCAGCGGTTAGCTGCCTCCTGTTTTCTTTGAATTTACCAAGCCACGTGTCCCTCACAGCCTTATTGGTGAACTGGACCACCAGGGATGGGGCCCGGTCTTTCTTGTAAGTTGGCACCCTGTGCGCCGCGGCGACCTGAGATTCCTCCACTTGTATACCGAGCGCCGTTCCCACGTCCTTCACGATACTCATGACGTCTTCTTGGGGCGTCACCGGTACTCCGCTGATCTCTATGTTGGTCCTGCGGCTGTATTGTTCCAGAGACCTTACCCGGTCCTGCAACTCACACACAGCAGCGTCCAGGTTTGAGTTTTTTGTTCGTAGGGCTTCATTTTCTCTTTTCAGAGCTTTGAGCTGGTTACTTATTTCGGTCATCAGGGTGTTTGCGGTATCCACCTTTTCCGAGAAGAAATCCATAGAGGTTTTCATATCTGACACCTCTTTTTTATACGTAAGCATTTCATTTAGTATTTCTTTCTTGAAATCTTCCATTACACCCAACAAAAACCCCTTGGTCAGGTTGGTACTGCCACCAGAGTTAACACTACTATGGGCTGATGAACTTAAACGGCAGTCTTTACATTTCCACTGCTTTCCCGAGCGGGTTTTTTTCTCGTCCAGAAGGTCTTTTACGCAGATTTGGTGGAATGACTTGCCACAATCACCCGAACATGTAATTGTAATGCTTTCGCCAAGCAGCTCTTCACCACAACCACCACATTTAGACGGCATGACTAATTTTTACGTAGGACGATCACTTTAGAATTATTTCACTTTACAAGCAAGTTCGACACGTACACGTGGTTTAATACCTCGACCTTGAGCAATTCACCAGGCGTGCTATCAGTTCAGCCGACTGAACTAGACTGTGAAATATGCTAGTGTAAGTCGGTCGTCCGTCATTGTTTTAATTCCAGCTTCTATTGGTGCATAACTAGGGGGTAATGAATTAAGTGTATACCATACTTTAGTTGTTTCATTTACTTCCCCACCGCAAGCTATTATATCGCGCACCATTTCGTCAATTTCTATCATGTGCTTTTTCAGTTGCACACCTGGTTTTAGGTCGCAATTAAAGAACTGATCTTGGAGACATAGCTGTGTTGATACCCTTCTACAGGCGTACAGTCAAACTTCTATAGATTTCTTGAGCAGTTGCTCGTCCTGGCGGTACTCGATTAACGTCCCACTAGCAAATCGTTTCCATTTCGTCCATTCTTCAGCGACTGGTGTTGTTGAATCTTCATTCAGCACTTTACTAGCACCTTCTTGTTCAATAATTACTTGTAGTCGGAATTTCCACATCAAATAGTTTTTACCATTGAACAGTTTTATATTACGTTTCAACATCGTTGATGCGCTACTTGCCATTGTTGTTAACATTTTATTTTTGACTTGATTTTTAATCACTCACTTATATCACACGCGATACCTGGGCCCATAACCTAAAGGACGTTATCCTTTAAAACAATTGAAATAAAACAATTAGACGTTCACACTTTAGTTTAATTAGCGAAGGGCTCCTTATATATATCCATAGCTTAAAAGCGACTGCTAAACGAATAACTATATATGGTGTGGTTGACAGTTTGCATATTTATCATAGTTCGCCCACACATTCTCTGAACCAATAGGCTGTCGCTTTGAAGTACAGTATCGCTATAAGAATAAGTTCAGACAGAGACAGTTAGAGGCCGGGCCAGTTAGATTTTTAGCAATTTTTAAAATACATCGTATGAAAAAATGTGTTAAAAATCTACTTAACTTGAATGTTCACTTAAAATATAATAATACAAATTATAAGAAGTAAATTGTAATTATAATTATAACAAACGTATTTAAAGAAAAAATATACAAACACTAATACTAACATAAATTTTATCAAGCATGTTTAATTTTCTTTTTGTGTCTCCCTGCATTTATTTATTTTCTCCCCTTATTTTGCGGGTTATTCTGGTGCAAATCCACTTTATACCTACCTATGTGGCAGATACTTTCGGTAATGCATTCTTTCATGAATTGCTGATGCTCTTCACAACTAATAAATGAAAAATCTAGGCTCTGCAATTTAATTACGGCTTTCCTAAAACAAGTTATTCCGTAACTAACTATAGTTACAGGTTACTCTGATGGGTGAAGAATTAACTTCACTGTACTCCATTTCCTTAATGTAGCTGTACCATGGTTGTCATTGGTCGGAGCATAAATCAGCATAGCAAATTTCACAACTCATCCTTTTAAATATCCTTCTAGCAATAAACCCGGAAACGTATGCAACAAACATACTTTCCGAAGAGCCTGTCGTTACCAATTTTTCTATGTGTGTAAGTATATCTAACATTTTAGGAGTGGAAGAGCAAACTGATGGAGATGGAACAGTTTCTGATTGCGTTGTTTCTTCTACATCTGCTTTCAAAAAACCAACGTAAATTTGTAAGTAGGTCGCTCTCTTCATCTTCTTAATTTGTTCCATTAAAGTTCCGAGGTCTAAGGTTGTTCACAATTTGGGTCTTTAGTGCACTCACAAACTGGGATACTGTAGGATTTTCATTGCATCCACATGAATATCTAATTGCCCCAAACAGATTTTCCAACGCATCCTGGTTGAATGACCGAGGCTTGAACTTATTTATTCCGACAGACTTTAACTGTTCTGTAATTTTAACTGTTCTGCAGCCATCTCTGTTGAGATGGCTGTTTCCATGGATTGGGGTTAGGTCAGGTCACTGGGTTTTCTTATATACCGCCAATACGACATTTTCTTAAGACTTTCTTTCCAGAAGTTAACATGTCCACTGTCTTCGGTAACTAAACATCTGTAAAACATCGAATTCTTGTAAACATTCCTACATTATTATTAAATAAAAAAATTCCTTGTCGAAAATTCTAACAATACAATGTTGTTCCGTGATTCAAAATATCTAGTGTGCCTACTTATTGTTTTACAATGTTGACGTACGTATTTTAATAAAGGAATTAATGGTAAATTATTGAAATAGATATTAGTGTTTAATGTAGTATATCATCATTAGCAATATTGTCACATAGGGTGTCCGGAGCATTAAACATAATCAGTCGCGAGGTTAGTTTGTGTTTTGGGAACCTTGTTCTAGGAGTGTGCAACGCTAAAACAACAAACAAGTCGACACCAGGAAGGTCGGCTACGTCCCAATACCTTGGAGAACCACTATAAAAGATTAAAACCATTTTGTATACAGCTAGTTAGTAAGAACGATACCAATGTAAACTACAGCGAATAAAGTGATTACTTAAACAAGTTGTGAAGCGTATTTATCCCCTCGGGGAAGCTACCATCTTCGCTACAGCCCCATGAGAGATGCAAAGACATAAAGTGACTACCCACCTTTGTGAATGCAGGTTGCCACTTACTAAATGTCACAATATTTCATAATTAGATGGGGTACTGCTGCGTAATAGCTAGCAAAAACTCCGAAAATATGGAGAGTGATTTGCGGAATTTATTCCGGAAGACAAATTCGTGAAAGTATGATGTAAATAAGGGCCTTGATGTACCAAACTGGCGCATTAATTTACGCTTTGAACGCATCCAGACGTTTTCGATGTTTTGCGTATGTATTGCTTCGTTGTCGGGGTCTACAAAATTGTGATCTGGTGTTCGTAAATTCCTCCTTCCAACTGAGCTATACCAGCGTACGCCGGTCATCCATCAGAAACAATGCGTTTTCCAGGATAGATGTACCTAAACATATATTATATTAGGTACATTATGTCATATTATATTATATTATATTAGGTGCAACGATTATATTATGTCAATACCTACCTCGTTATATATATTTTTTTTATCTTTTTGTAACAATATTTACATACAGTAAATATTATTACTACTTTACTATTTAATCCTCATTTTACCCACGTATTACATTTGGAATTCTGAAAGAAAAACACATGCAAAATAGAATTTCGGAATTTTGATCCCGTTGTTGGGATCTTGCTTAAACCCAGAACTATTTACTGCAGTATAAGGGCTGATAAAGTTTCAGCCTTTCGGTTGGGCACTTCCATAAGGAAGCACTCCCCCGTCTCCCGCTCGATACCACCAAGCACCCAGTGACCATCGCGCCACTGCCCACGATGTTACTTTCCATGACTTGGCATGACATGACTTTCCATGGCAGAATAGTTTCAGCCCTTCAATGGTTGTCGGGTGGTCGATGAGGTATTGTTCGCAAACATCCCGGCAGAAATTGCACCAATCTACAATAGTGTGCGTACCTGCGGGACCAAGGCCAGCTTGGCGGGCAATAAATTTTTGCGGACAATCCTCCGCCCATAAATAAACTATTTGCATTATCTGCGTTAATGTCAACCGACTACGTGCAAAAAATAAGTCCTTCCTGATGGAACATTGCTTCCTGCAATTCCGGCATCGCCAAGCATGCCTATCCGAAACTTGACCATTTCGGACAAGTGACATCGACATCTGAAATGATTTTGTTGGTTTAGGCTGTTTTCTTCATCACAATACGTGCATCACAATCAACCATAACATCGCTATCCACTCCAACAATAGCGATACATCCGGGAATTTTAAATCCCAATGTAGTAGTAATTCTTCTGCGCGAATGGCATCGTCGTTAAGGATGTCACCAATATTCACAGTTACTGTGGGTGCCTCCACCCCGCGTGCAGCCATTGTCACAAAACTAACAACTGTGCTAACAACCGAGAAACAACACGACAACCTCGAACTGTGTACCAAACAGTAAACAGTAACAGACGCGGCAACAACGCGTGACTAGTAGTGCTCGGAGAATGAACTATTTGTCCACGCTAAATGCAGGATTACCCTTTTGATGTTTCGTTCCCCTTTTTGACGAAACTATCACTCATTTTATTAATCGTGCATCCAACGCTTACGCCGGCTTCCGTCGAGGCTGTAATACCGGTGCCAAACGGCCTAACCTCACCGTGTATACTGACGGTCGTGAATCGGTAGTGAAACGGTGAGATGAGAATGATTAGGTCGGAAGCCGTAGGATTGGTACCGAACATTATTCCGGAGCTGCGCTTTGACAAATACTTCTAATTGTTTGTGTATTTCGGCTGCCGCTCCCAGTTGTTCTCCGACTATTTTATTTTTGTATTTAATAGTTAAAATAATTTCCGTCATACTTGCTTATTTGATTTCGTTTATAGTATATTATAATACAAGTTTTATAAGACAAAAATTGGCGCACGAGTTGTTTTGGGCACGACGAGCGTAGCGAGGAGTGCCCAACTGGAAGGAGTGCGCCTCTAGGTATTCTGACAGTCAGTAATCTAAATGATTATGTAATCATTTGGACACTGGCACAGACACCTTCAACATATTCACATGATATCCATGGTTTAATGTGCTCAATAGCAAATACCCATTTATAGTGTCTGGTTTTTGAAACATTCTTTAAGTTTCTAGCTTTAAAGCGGTCATGCTACAATTTTTTTGTGATTTCGAACTGTCCTTTCCATTTCGGTAATAATTTCCTATTTCTGGTGGACGATATATGAACTAGATATGCGGACCACTACCAGCTGTCCTACAGCTACACGGTAAGTCTTAGGTTTGGCACGCTTAACAAAAAATCGTGTTTTATCGTTGTTTTGGCGCTGTTCTGTATCGGCGACAACTTCAGTTCGTAATCTTCTAACGTCAATAATTGATTGATGTCGGAATGCAAGGCTCCGTAATGTTCGACTTGCTATCCCATTAAAACTTATGTTGGGTGGCATTGAGTGATTTATTAATTGTCGTTTAATCCTAGTTGTATTTAGCTTTGTGATAACGCCAATTGTTGTTAGGTGTTGTTGACGTCATGGTGGACATACTATGGAGTGTTGTATTGTACCGGTCAACCTGACCATTTGCTCGTGACATTCCAATGGACTCCAAAACAGATTTTACAAAATTTGGTAAGTTTATTTGATGTGAAAGTGGTGGCTCTGTCTTCAATAATTCTCGAAGGCACTCCAAACTATGCAAATACGTCACGTATTTCTTCTATTGTATGAGTTGTGTCAGAATTATTAATTATGGTAAATGCGTCTACCGGGAAATGGGTATGTTTTCGAGTGGTCTGTATGAATGGGTCTCTGCGTCAAAATGTATTGTACGAAACAGGATGGATATTTTATTTATTGGATATAGGTACCCTGGTTGTTTCCGCCTGGAATTAGATGAAATATACAAGATATCCATGCTTCTATGTATTTATGGGAAAATTTTTGAATTTTGAGGTATCAATATTTTGTAGAAACCGCAGTCTAATGCAAACTGTCCCATATCATCATGATAATATCTAGCTAATTGCTATTAGCACAATTTGACTATAACTAGATTTTGTCCTGAGTTAGTATTTCTGTATAATTTGCCGGGCTTTACGGTATATTCTTTAAACTGCTGTTTATTTTTGTATCTTTTTCCAGTTAGCATTATGTGACGGATTTTGATAATACATATTTTTATTTTGACTTTGGGCAGATCTAATTTAGTCTATATATCATATGAACATTGAAAGCATACCCAGTTTTGGGGTTTGTTGTTTCTACTCAATGCATCTTCTGCAGCTTGATGCAGAAGATGGCCTTGGTCCACTGTGCGCCAGGGGTGTGTATGAAATTTAGTGGCGACTCGTGATCTAGAAAAATGGGGGTTGCAACTTTCAGGTACATAACAGTTTTATATGACATCTGTTTTATGGAAAAATATCTGTAGTTGTGCACTAAAAAATGACTCATTCTTATTCTTAAATACTCTAATTTTAATTATCTTTGGGCAATCACAGTTCGACACGGTCTTCGCCAAAACTGCTGGCAGCAGTTTTCTGGAATTACAGCGACGGTTGGTTTTCTGCATGGTTACGGTGACGTGGCGCGTACGTCACACTCCCCCACGTTGCAAAATATCGACCCCGATATTGAAGGGTGATCAACCAGAGACCTGGGCAGCGGGTGGTTGCTGACTGGAACCTTCATCACGTCCTAGAAACAGAAGCACACGGCAGAAAACAGGAAACGCAAAACTTAAATTTAAGACTAAAAAAATAAAACTTCAAACTTATTTGATATCTGATCAACTAATAAATACCCACGTAAACGTACAATTAGGACCTCCTTAAAATTTAAATTTATCTTAAAAATTGTATTTCTTTGACTATTCAGGTAAGCTTTCTGGAAGGGGGTACAGCTGTAACAACCTTATTTGGGGTGGAGCGAGTTAGTGACGGTTCTGGCCTTACATTTTCCAACTGGGCGCTGTTTTGGTTGTGTTGGGATTTTTACTTCTGCATGCAGTATACAATCATTAAAATTACAAAGAATAACACTACTGAAATTATCACTAACAAATTGTTAATTGTGAAACAAGAGTATCGGGGTTTTTCAACAGAAAGGACTTGAAAATGTGGTTTTCTGGAATCATTAGTTTTACACATTAGCGGTAAGCTTGATTAGATCCTTAATACATAATCTAACCCCCCTTTCTAACCCCTGTAATTTGTCGTCCTGAATTTGGCCTACCCCTTCTCGATTTGTAATTGTACTATTTATATTTTTATCTTTTAGTTTATACGCCTGAATATGATCATTAATGACCGTAATCGATAGCGTTTAATATCTTCTAAATACATCAGTCTACATAAATTTTAGTGTTTTATTATACTCATACTTACTATAGACTAAAATGGAGCAGTTCATTCAATTAACTGTTTAATAATTGTTTCGGAAGTATCATAGCAAGACATGACGCAACTTGACATTAATTCGGACACAGGTACACCTCTTGCCAAATTCGAAAAACAACTGGGGTTGTTAACATAAATTTCGTCACTACGGGGAATCATACAAAGAGAGCTACGGTCTGGGTTACAATGCTTTAGGGCGTGGCCTGAGATTATTTTAATTTCCGTTTTTGATTTAGCTACTAGGATTTTATCGTTACACATAGTACAGTTTTTACGTACATGTTCTCCCAATAATAGCGTTCTTTAACTTTCCCGTAGGTTTTAGCAATACCTATGTGAGCTCCCGTTAGTTGATTTGCTAATTTTAATCGGGGTGAATTATGGGATTTCGCGATAGGCAACCCTAATGGTATTTTCCACGTCTGTGAACGATGTCCAATTCATAGTCCTGAAGTTTGATGATCCAGCGTGTAAGCCGGGATGACGGCTTTTGCCGTTTATGTAGCCAGCAGAGGGCGTGATGATCGGTCACGACTCGAAATCTTTAACCCCACAAATAGTGGAGGAAATAACTAATGGACCACTCTAAAAACAATTGAGGCACTCGGTGCACTGACAGATTAGCACGAAGAGCTGCTGGTCACACAGCCATTGCACCTAAACCCGTCATTCTACCCACAAACACTGCCCTAAGGAACATGGTGAAGAACATTACCCACAGTAGTTTCACTCACAGGTGGGACACCACGCCAGGCTGTTCGTTGGCCAAGGAGACACTCAGGTATCCATCCACAACGATAGCCAGGAAATTCTCTGAACTGGCCAGTGGTAAGCTCCAGCTCATTACTGGACTACTCACTGGTCATTGCAAAGTACGGAATCATATCTTCAACATGCGACTCACTGACACGTCCACCTGCCGAGCTTGTTCGCAGGACGAGGAGACGGTAAGACACATCCTGTGCGAATGCCCCGCCCTTGAAGACCATAGGGTAAGTGCTCTTGGGGACCCCTGGCCAACCATGGACAGAATTCGAAATGCTCCTCTATCGTGCCTCGTATCCTTTGCCCACAGCCTGGGTTGGTTTGAGGTTTGCACAAAGGGTCCAGGGCCTAGGTGCTTTTGGGCCTTCCCAACCTCTAACACCTACATACAACTAATTGACCATACAATTGCTAAACACTCTGACGTGTATTGTTTTGCATAATTTTTTGAGAAGTAAGACATCCCGATCACTCGAAATTGTACTTTTGATTATGAAGAAAATTTAAACTTAGTAGAGGGAGTATGGCGCAGAGCGGACAACGATGATATGACATCCCTAGTACCACTCCGCAATATCCCGAGAAGACCCCAGTATGGATGCAAAAGCCATTAGAAATACTTTTGTTGACTATTTCACAACCAACGGAAAGATACCTTGGCAAGATCAGTACTGCTAACTTAAGTGTGTACTGTTAACTTCACCCGTTCCCTACGCTTGCACTAATGATTTGAAATCCTAGTATTTACTGTATTATGGAATTATATGTTGTTAATAATACTTACCTCTGTACTTCTAGTATTTCTTGGCATGTCCTTATCCCGAAGAAAGCTCAACATTTTCTCGTATGCAGACCACGTTGGTTTGTAAACCTCATCGGTCCCAGCTCCGCTTTTCATACTTTACTTGTCTTTGTTTACACAAGCTCTAAATGACGCCATTTCTTCTTTAGTTCTGTCACTGAGTACTGTTCAACCATCTTAGCCGCTATACGTCTCCAGGCGTCGTAAACTTCCTTCCGTTTTTTTTTATGGGTTTTTAACGATGCATTCCAGATAACCGGCTCGTTTTCAGAAAAATCCAAAAATTGTAAACTGACTTCATTAGACCACTCCATTTCTGCAGTAATAACAAATAACTAGTCGGTACAGCGATTCGCAAGCAGGTATACTCCCTGCAAACGAACGCATATGTGGATGCACTTTGTGTGCGGCGCGCGCCTAATATTCGTTTTCTTTGATGTGAATCAAAGACCGACACACAACGGAAACAAGGCGAGCTCTGTTCGAGCAGTACATTTGGTCATTGCCAAGTAGCAAGTAATCTCTTGACACTACTCGGCACTTGCCGAATGCCGCATGTCTGGCGCCACCTTTAAATTAACAATCATCACGGTAGGTAGTTCAACACCCGCAGCTGCCCCTGGACTGTCTGAAGAGTCACCATTCGTACTCGGTCCCGCCCTTGATCAGCATTTTTAATTGGTGGGAGTATGTCTTTATTTGAATATACAACCATAAGGCGCTATCGTACATACAAGGAACCCGCCTTACACTACACCATTCGACCTGACCATCTTCTCGTCCCCGAGAACCCCTAACCTTAATAATTAATAACCATAATTAATCGGTACCTGTATAGTACGCTACCCCGTCACCATCACTATCTCCGCTTTCAGATTCTGAAAGTTACAGAACCGCTGTCCAAGTTTTAATGCACACTAAAAAATAAATACTTGGCATGAATATATGTGCTTCAGGTTGAGTAAATGGTAAGATCCTATATAAGGAATTAAATATAGTATTCAGCCAAAACATAAATATATTCAAAGTTGAAGGTATGATATGTTTAGAACGAATATATATATATATATAGATATCCATATTGACTATATCGCACCTCAAGTTAGGAATACCGCATAATCAAATGTAATAAAACGGTTTAATCAGTATGACCATAAGAACTTGTTAAAACGTTGATCAGATCATTTGTCAAAATGAATATATGATTGTATCCCAACAACTTGAGTTGAATTTTGATTCAAGTAACTTATTTCTATGTTTCAAAAGGTAGTATACTCAATGTAAAACTTTTTTGAAATTGTTAAAAGAACGTAATTGGTTTAGTTGAATAATATGTTTGTGTTAATTAAATTGTTAGTTCAATTAGAGAAGGCTTGATACTTACCAGGTACAAGAATGGAAAAATTATGAAATGCATTTTGTTTGAAAACAAATAATTTATTCAGGTAAGTACATGGGTACATAGGTACATAGGTCATATCTTACAAGTATAAGCAGCTAACTATGCAAATGATAATATAAGAAATATACATAGAAGTAATAATGTAGGTAACGGTAATACAAGGAAATAAAAACTAAATCCTTTTTCACAATATTAGTCAAGTTTTAAATTTAATAAATCACAGATGAAGGGCGGAATTATATCCTAGCTTGTGTGAATGATATATATGACTCGTTCTATTAATACCCAAAGGTATTCGCTTTGAGGTGTATATTTAATAATTATCACGTGGTATAACTTGAAGAGTGCATCAAAGCATTGAAGTGCATTATTAAATTCATACCTAATAGTATCCACAATAATAAAAAAAGATTTTGGATTATTATTGGTTCCCTGTACCAATATGTATGGTTGCACCGTTTGGTTCCTCAGGTGGGCATCATTCTTGCGTTTTTCAATTTGCTGATCGATATCTCCAGGAGTCTGTGTTAGATGTACATGTTAGATGTACACAATTAGTTATAAGTGTTAACTATAACTTATAACTATAAAGCAATAAACACTGCGTTCAGCACGGCTCATGATTAACCACTGATGTCCGACCGAGTATGACCGGTACCTGGGACAACGTGAGTCATTACAGACATGCATACAGTGCGTATCAATAATAGGCCTGTCCTATTTATCTCTAACACGGCCAGCCTGACGTTGGGACGTTCTCGGCCCAATCCTCTCGGCTCTTTCTTTTCACAATCACTGAAACAACTAGAATCAAAACAAACAATAGTTTAATCATTTCGTTATCCGCCAAAAGGCAACAACAAACGCCCAAGCATCAACACTGCAGTACTCCTGCCCTGTGTGATATCCGCCAGAAGGCAACAACAAACGCCCAAGCATCAACACTGCAGTACTCCTGCCCTGTGTGATATCCGCCAGAAGGCAACATCAAACGCCCAAGCATCAACACTGCAGTACTCCTGCCCTGTGTGATATCCGCCAGAAGGCAACAACAAACCCCGACTGCTTTAACCAAGTTTAGAGTTATCACAATAACTGCTTTAACAAGGTTTAGAGCCGTATCAACATTCACATATTCACAACAATGCTGGTGACTTTACTATTCATTTCTATATCTTCTGTTTTCGGCTCCTAGCTCAGGAACTACATGTGGTTTACTTTACATCTCAAACTCAGGAACCGTAATTTGGCACAAAATGATGTTATATTTCTCTCAAAACTAAAAAACTAAAAAAAATTAAACTATTACCACACATACCTTATTCATCTGCCCAATGTGCAAAGGCCAATTCATTTCACAACATATGTTACACAAAACATAAGGGTTTTCCGTTCTCTAATTATAATAACTAAAGAACATAAACTTACGATTCATAAATTATGAATCACAAAACATTGATAAGTACCAATACTCAATTTTTGATAGACAAGACTTTCCATTCTCAAATTATAACACACAAAGAACAGTATCTTATAAGTGTCTGATTATTATACACCAAAACACATAAACTCCAAATTCTCAGATTCAGGTACACAAAGCTATAAATTTCAATTCTCTAATTATGATTCACGACAAACATTAATTTTCAATGTTCAAATCATAATACACAAACTGCAAACGCTAAAATCTCAAACTCAGCTACAGCCAGTCGTACAATTATAATTACTGGCTTTGAAGTTGGTGTTATTTATACAACTAAAATAATTGAAACACCCAAAACCAGCTAGCTGTTAGAGTTAGTCAGCGATGACGATTTAGATAATAAATAGCCAATATATGGCGACGTACTGCCATTGATTTCAGACTAATACTAAACGTTGATATTATTATAAAACATTTATAAAACGCGTGGCTAGTTATTATGGTCGGTGTGTTCAGTTTAAGAGAGTATGGATCACGGAGTAAGAAGGAAGGAGTTCGCAGATACCGTACATATGATTTGAAATCTGACCCAAATGACTGCATGATAAGTACGGGAGAAAAACGGCCAAGTTTGTGGACATGCGCAGTGCGCACATATTGCTATCTCTTTTCTCTCATTCATAAATTGACTTGACCCATGGGATGTCAGTTGCGTAGCGACGATTGTCAGTCTGGTGAGCATATGGTGAGGTTAAGTTTCAAAAATTATCAACAGAATGTTAAAATTGTTGAAAGAAGTTATACAGAATTTTGTTTCACTTATTTTTAATGAAAACTTAGTTACCGAAAACTTTACAAAATAGGTTTGTTTACCTTCTACGAATTGCGGCTATACCATGCGGCTAGCACTCCGGCACTTTTGACATATCCCAATTTATCTTCCGCCACTCGCAAACCTAGATGTCGTTGATGTCACTCTGTCGGTAATATCGGCAATGTATTATCATTGTATTATCGATCCGCAAGAATTTATTTGTCATTGTGACACATGCGTAGTAGTGACCATAGTGACCGTAGTGACTGGTGCGTCGAGTTTGAATTTAAATTATTTTGAAGATGGGTTTTCACTGCTGTG
Source organism: Melinopterus prodromus (assembly GCA_964023965.1). Lineage (NCBI taxonomy): Eukaryota > Metazoa > Arthropoda > Insecta > Coleoptera > Scarabaeidae > Melinopterus > Melinopterus prodromus. The sequence continues at coordinate 25,165,645 of OZ030393.1, read as the reverse complement.
TTCGGGCTTGCCCATCAACCGGAAAAGCAACGCGTATGCATAGTTTTTCTAAGGATCCAAATGTAAGTAGAGATAAAGTAGTTTATTGTTTATATTATGTTCGTTAATGCTCTCCACAATTGATAAGTCACTTTACTATTACTTGGGCTAAGTAACTTTAAATTCACTTAAGTTTCATTGCAACTCATTAGATTATGGTTGAAACAAGTTAATCGAGAGGATTTGTTGAATTTACAAGTTATTCGCGTCAGGAAGAGTTATTGAGGTTGTGACCTGCACTTTTCCGTAAATTGGAAAGTACCAGACTATGATAGAACCAGCAAAACAAATATAAAGAAAGGTGCGATTCCTGACCAGTGTTTAGGAGGTATGTAACCCAAGTCCCGAAGTACTAGGTACTATAAACTGCTGCTTATTGGCACAATTGGTTTCATAATGTATTTTTTGCTTGCGCAGGTCATTCTACATCACTCACTGGTGATCACGAGATGGATTTTCCGACATCGAGCTTGTTAATTCCATGCTCTTGGAAGAAGGTAAGATTTATCTGAAGTAAAACTTATTAACTTAACAATAACAGAATTACAAAATCATTAATAAAAATACAATGCATATGTGTAATTACATTCTATTATTTGAAATTAATCTTATAAATACATATTTTTATTGTTTTGCACTTGTGTGTTTTAGTAGCAATGCTTGATACCGAAGAGATGACATTTGAACCAACATCGCCCCATCTTCAAGTTAATTCAGCATTATTAGCAGAAAGTACGGTTTAACTAAACTAAACCTACTTATCTTCAGAATAAGAAACGAAGAACGAAGAACCATCACAATCAGAGCAGGAATATAGAGCAGAAGCGATTGGGCGCGATGTACAAGATATAGCAGAAGATTTACAAGATAATGTACAAGAGATAAGTAATGTAGCACAATTTACTCGTGCTGACATAGCAGGGTGTGTAGCAGATCGAATATATGTATAAGCGCACAAAATATTGTCGGAAATGTCTACTCGAATTGACAACATTAGATATGTTGGCAAAACATAACTTAAGATGGGGCTCGAAATGAGTAGGCAACCAAACATACTTCATAATATTATTTTGAGTTTTTCAGCAAAATGATTAGGTATTTCCATTCAAATTATACCTCGAACAGAACTTGAAACCTTTGCCGATAATACAAAAAATATCCGATTCAATTCTGTCGTGTATAGGAACGAATTTTACCATTGTTGATGGCTATGTCGTAGTCTTCTTACGTTCAACAAAAAAACGCCGATATTCACATAATTCGTCACCTATACAGGACAGAATTGAACCGGATATTTTTTGTATTATCGGCAAAGGTTTCAATTTCTGTTCGACGTGTAATTTGAATGGAAATACTTAATCATTTCGCTGAAAAACTCAAATTAATATTATGAAGTATATTTGGTTGCCTACTCATTTCGAACCCCATCTTAAGATGTTCTTCGAAATGAGTAGGCAACCAAATATACTTCATAATATTATTCTGAGTTGTTCAGCGAAATGATTAGGTATTTCCATTTAAATTATTTGTCAAACAGAACTTGAAACCTTTGCCGATAATACAAAAAATATCCGGTTCAATTCTGTCATGAATAGGTGACGAATTCTGTGAATATCGGCGTTTTTTCTTTGTTGGACGTAAGAAGACTACGACAGCCATCAACAATCGTAAAATCCGTCACCTAGACCCGACAGAATTGAGCCGGATATTTTTTGTATTATCAGCAAAGGTTTCAAGTTCTGTTCGACGTATAATTTGAATGGAAAACCCAATCATTACGGTATCATTGATAAAATCATTCCCCAACAGTGCAGAAACACTAAATTAAAAGCTAAAACTATTAACACTATAAACAAACTGTTAGCGTATCATTTAGTATGTGAAGAGCATCCTAACTGTCTGAAAATTTTTAACAATATTTTTTTAGTTTCCACATGCATGTCCGGGTAAACAATGTAAATAAAAATTTGAAAGGTTGGAAAACAAAGTTAAAAGACCCTATAAAAATAGCCGCGCACAATAAATTTATCAAACAAAAATGTAAAATAAGAAGTATTCAATCACTAAAAGGTTTAAATTAAATTAGTACAAATACAATCAATGCACGCCGTATTGAGAACATTAGCCACTCTTTGGCTAATGTAATTTAAGTAAGTCCCTTACTTAAATGCTAAAATAAAAATTCACATTTTATACTAAACACTTGCTACGGTGGTTCTTAATTCGTAAAAAACTTAAAATATTATATGATGAGAATTGCAGTATATTTTTTCAAAATATTTTTTTTAATTGGTGTTATAGGACCAACATAACTGATAAAAATAAGTCATTGATAACATTAACCGTGTTTACACGCGTACTGTATAATTATCGATAATATAACAAAGAAATAATTGTCGTTTCACAAGAAAAATGTTATTACTCAGTTGTCGTGAATTACAAAAAAAAAAAAAAACTGGCGGGAAACCTGGCAAGCTGACAATAATTGTTAAATACGTTACATTAATTAATTAATGTTAACTAATTATAATTGCATACTGCATACTTATGGTTTATAAAGAGGGTTTATACTGGTTTTTATACTGGTTTATAAAGTCAAAAATAGTTAGTGTTAATTGTTAAACGAATCATTTTTATTATATGTCCTGTAATCGATTATTGTTATAGCAAATATATTTTTTGTTATAAAAAAGGTAAAAATTGAATTTACAAACTGAGCCCCCCCCCCCCCCCCCTGGCTGCTAAACAGCAATCATATGTGATGTTAGTAAACAGTATAAAAAACGTATTTTGTGTCGTATTTTTAATGTTTAATTTATTTAATGATAATTGTATATCTTATTTGTCGTAGGACCTTGAACAGATATTGACTATTTTATTGTTAGGCAGAAAACCTAAACAGAAATTCTACAATAAACATAGGTGTATAAAACCAACATTAACGTATGGGGTAAAATTATTTGACAATACAGTGGCACAATTCAAAAACAAAAAAAAGAGCACAAATTAATTATTATCACAATTACAGGCGCATCGCGTCTGTCCAATACTCGTTAACTGTACCTATAAAATGATTTAGGTCTTAAAAATCTGTATAAAATGAATTGATTATTAAACTTTATATTTTAAATTATCTTTTGTATATGTACTTTTAGTAAATAAATATATAATATTATAATGTTAATGTATGCGTCTTATTTTTCCCACCATGTAGATACATTGAAAGCATAGGATTTTAGTTATGTGGGTGAAATAAAAAGATGCGTTTTTTGATGTAATTTTCTATTAATTAAAATTTGCACTGCAAAACGTTTAATTAATATTTAATTATTGAGTACGGCTTGTCTAATCTGCATACGATAACAAACCTGTATTTAAATTTGTCGGTCATCGTGGATACAGTAGTTTTTGTGTGTCTACTGAAGACAGATTTATTTTTAATATTGGTTAAGTACGTAGATTGGACAAGACGTCAATTTGAAAAGCGCGCTTTTTATTTTTCAAACCTATAAATTGGACGTAGATAAAGTAGGATTCTTTGAGGTAGTAGAGCATCAGCGCCATCTCTGTTTGAGAGTGGCGTGACCCCTCTCTCTCTCTTCTATCTCCCTCGCGCAGAAAAATCGGGTCACGGCCAAAGCCGACTGTTGTCGATCTATAGTATACGTTGTCTATGGGCTATACGAATGGAAATAAAACAACTGTTGGTCTACAGAAGCTTGAGGATTACCTTAAAATCAGGAAAAGTTGCTGTTTATCAGAATTTGCGGATAAATATGTTTTGAAAACACAAGAACATATAATAAAATAATCGTATTCACTAGTGACTAGACGACATAACCACCATAACCTCACAACTGCTCACAACCATACGTTTTGACAGGCCGATTCGTTGCTCAAGTTATGAATGAGAGCAGTATGTGCGTACTGCGCAAGTCTCCACATTTTACAGTTTTAGGACTTATTGTGCAGTGATTTGGGTCAGATTTTGCCTATAGAGTGCGGTCTCCTCCCTTCTTACTCCGTGGTATGGATGTTTATATCTCTACTCTATTTCTATGTATACATTTTATGCAGTTAATCAATACTAAAAAAAAATCACTAAGCAGAGACAATTAAAACGAGATTCTTCATTAATATTCCCGCCAAATGAGATCTAACTGTCTCTAACGGTCGTGTTATACATTTTTATTTTGAAAGATTTTTTTTTTTGTGTGCTAAATCGATCTCTGATGCAGGTGCAGCATCGTGCTCACGTTTTGCTTATCAATTGGAACATAGTAACTTCCTATAACTACATTTTTCAGTTTTTTAAAAACAAGAACCGTCGCATACGCGAACTTAGCTGCCACAGAACCAATAGTTCAATGTCCAACAGAGGTCAATTGAATTTGCAATCTTGATTCTTTAAGCCAAAAATAGATTAAACTCAATACTGTTCATGTAAGAAAGAAAAGCACATTGAATTTAGCGTTTGTCACATTATATTACCGAAAAACAAATATAACGGACATTCATATGACATCTAACCTATCGGTCATAGCATCATGAGTCAAATAATCAAAACACGCACCTCTTTCACATAAATCTGCTTCCAAATTAACCAACAACGTACGTCTACGATACTCCAATAATTAAAAACAAACTCACCAGTACTAAAACATCAAAAACAGCTGATACAATACCAAATAGTTACGTAATTCCATCCCACAAAACAGTCATCTCCGAAATTTAGTCCGCCTATTGCTATGGTTCAACTTGGCACAAATTATCGCAATTTGTCAGGATTTCCAGCCGGCACATAGTTATATAAAATCAACAACCTGCGTGCTCGAGTAAATTTTCCAATGTACCAAGTATGACGCATACGGTCCGGTTTTCTTTGTTCTTGAAATGTCGCTGAAATTCGTAAATCAAGAAAAAAAAATCGCAAATTGGGTGAATTCCACTTCTGATGTTAGATGTACATGTTAGATGTACACAATTAGTTATAAGTGTTAACTATAACTTATAACTATAAAGCAATAAACACTGCGTTCAGCACGGCTCATGATTAACCACTGATGTCCGACCGAGTATGACCGGTACCTGGGACAACGTGAGTCATTACAGACATGCATACAGTGCGTATCAATAATAGGCCTGTCCTATTTATCTCTAACAGTCTGCAAGAAAATGCATTAGTGCTGTTATCAATATAGACAAATGTTTATAAACATTCCACTAGATGTATAGTAATAATTTCTCAGAGAAAAAAGAGAATAACATGATTACAAGGGCCAATTTTCGGAATAATGTACATTTTTTCATCCAAGGGTAGTTTTCGGGGCACTGTGGGAGTGGTTTGAGGGCGTCAAATCACAGTTCAATAAGTCAAATTCTTCTTTGGAAAGTGCTCTACAAGTCCTATAACTTTATTCTTAAGTTTTCCCAAACCCCGAACAATTATTCGAAAGATACCAAACAATGCCTTAGATTTGGAAACGATTTGGGGGGATCGTTACCTTCTATCATCACAAACCTTTTTGCAATGCTTTTCGGTGAAGTCCGGGCTTAGACCGACAACTATGGCGGCGCGGCGCAAGAGAGCCGCATGTCTGCTGCGTAGTCAGATGCGTGTTTGTGCCCTGCCTACACATTAAAATACGTATATATGAGAGTCACATATATTCCTGTACCTGAGTCCGAAATATATTATTACAAAGCTTACTAACAGTTTTAGTTTTAATATAGCGCCACTTTCGCGCGGTTCATGTCTTATTTTACAAAAGCAACACTTACCTGAAAACACTGGGATGAGGTTTTCAAACTCCCATTCCCGCAACAACGAATTCTAACAATAATTCTTCAATTTGATCCTATAGATTACATTCAATGTACACTGTAGACACAAAGACACTATAGTGTCCCTGCGACATTATGATCTGCTCCATATGATTAAATCTAAATTTAATGTAAATAATCGATTTAGTCCACAAACTTAATTCAGTTGAATATATGAACTATTTAAAACGAGAAATACAAATCTTAAATCTATTAAATAAACCGATAAAATATTATTCTTGTAGGAATACAAATGTTTTTCTTGAAGTGATCGAAAACTCTTGGAACCATACGTATATTCCAGGTGATTATATATTTCTGAAAATATGTACTTATAGATTTGAATTGAGCATTAATTTTTTAGTGTGTGTAATCCAATGATATGATATGATATGGTTTCTTAGATCGCCCCGTCCCAGGAAGATTGCAAACACGGTATCTGTTTTCGGTAATAGTGACTTCACAATCATAGGTGTATGTTGGCAGTAGTTTTATTTAGTACCTGGATTAATATTTTGTTTTACTATAACTACTAGATTACCTACATCACAAATGACGGACGCGGCACGCTTAGTGTCGAAGATTGTCTTTTATTTGTGTTGATCGTTTTTTTTTTTTTAGTTCGTTCATCAGCGTCATTGCGCATTCTAACGAGTATCGGTTAGGACGTCCACGATTTGAACCTAGGCTTGTAGTTGTGCGTCGTTTGGTTGACGCGGTTAGTACCCGAATAACAAATCTAGGTGTCCATTCTATCGTTCGATGCACCGTATTGTATATTGTGACGATCTTAACAGCCGCGAAGGCGCCAGAAGTTCGAGGTTATTCTCGGGGCAGCTCTTTCCAGAGAGATCTATCCGGACAGCGAGCACAAGTCGCGACCGTTCTAGTAAGGGACCGTACAACGTAGAACGGATCGATACGGGTATATAAGAGCGAGCCGTCGCTCTCTGGCCGGGATTATTCAGAGTGCAGTCGGAGCGCGGGCGCGATTATTGATCGACATAAATAGTTCGAAATAAATACAGTGAAGATAAATTTATAGTAGCTTTAAGTGACAGTTAGTTTTTAGTGTTCGTGTTTTAATAATTAGGTAATAAGACTGTAATAGTGTTAAATAAATTAAGTGACTATTTTAATATACCGAGTGTTTTAATTCACACCTTAACGAACGAAAAACGCTACATTGGTGTCAGGTGTCGGGTGTGAATTGGACATTAGTGAAAATAAAATTGAAGTGAAATAAATCGGACTAATTAGCGTGCGTGAAAATGGCGAAACTAGCGGACTTAAAAGTTAGTGAGCTGAAAAAGGAGCTGGAGGAAAGGGACTGCGACACGACGGGGAAGAAAGCGGACTTGCAGGAGCGGCTTCGTAAAGCATTAATTGAAGAAGGCAATGACCCGGACAACTTTGTTTTTGCTAGTGCAAGTGATATCGGCCAAATGCTGCAATGTTTGGAGTCTAAGTTGCTAGAAAATTCCACCGACCTGGCTAAAGTGTTGGAAAATTCCGCCGACCTGGAGGCTAAATTGCTAGAAAATTCCGCCAACCTAGAGGCTAAGTTGCTAGAAAATTCCACCGACCTGGCTAAAGTGTTGGAAAATTCCGCCGACTTGGAGGCTAAATTGCTAGAAAATTCCGCCAACCTAGAGGCTAAATTGCTAGAAAATTCCGCCGACCTGGAGGTTAAAGTGTGCGAGCTTGGGGAAAAGCTAGAAGAGAATTCTGCCAAACTAGAAAAAAAGATGTTAGAAAACAATGCCAACCTAAAAAGGGAATTACACGAAGAAATTTTAACAAAATCATCTACACTGGAACAGCGAATTCTTTTGATTTTGGATGGCAAGATCCAGGAAGTTCAGAACAAAATCACAACGTTGGACGTCAACACCTTCGAGAAGTTGCCCTATCAACCTTCAGCAACGGACAACAAGAGCAAAGTTAGTAGCAATCAGGATTCCGTTGGGCTGATGCGCCTCAAACCACCGCAATTTGATGGTTCAACGTCGTGGAATGTTTATCAGCGTCAGTTTGAAGCGGCTGCAAAAGCGAATGGTTGGTCATCCAGGGAGAAGGCGACCGCCCTTACGTTAGCTTTGAGAGGAGATGCTGCTGCTATCTTGCAAAGAATGTCCCCGGAAGAGCAAGAAGTCTACGACCACCTGGTGAGACACTTGGAGACGCGTTATGGCCAGTCACACCTGGAACATGTCTACCACACTCAGTTGAAAAATCGGTGCCAGAAGTCAGGGGAGCCCTTACAGGAATTTGAGGCAGATATTGCACGTTTGGTTCGACTGGCATATCCAGATGCCCAGGAAAAGATCATGGAACGTTTGGCGGTTCAAGCATTCCTGGACGGACTCCGTGATGGTGAAATGAAGCAAGCCTTACTACTAGCACATCCATCGAAGCTAGTTGATGCACTAACATGGGCCCTTGAGTTCGAAGCTGCCAAGAACACAAGTCAAGCTCGTGTCCCACAAGTGATTCCAGGAGAGGACGACTTCGAAGAATCAGTCAAGCGGATTGTCAGGGAGATCGATAAAGAATGTAGCCGCCAGGACCGGAAGTTGGAGTGCTGGAAATGTGGCAAGGCAGGCCACATAAGAAGACGCTGTCCAGAAGGCGTCAGTCCCACTTCCGCCAATCCGAAAAACAAAAAAAAGGTCGATGCGAGGGGGCAAACGTCGACCTGTATTCAGCAAGCCCCAGCAAATACCGCCCAGGTCTCGTCACTGCAACACCATGCCAACAGTGTTTTCGTCGACGCGTGTGTGGATGGAACCCTCCGCACTGTGCTGCTGGATACAGGTGCAACGAAGACAATCATAAGGCCCGACATAATGAAACCTGCAGCTAAGGTTCGGCAATCAAAATGGCGTCTACGAACAGCAACGGGAGATCAAGCAAAAGTGCATGGTGAAACAAACGTCATGTTTACCATCGGGAAAGCCACGTTTAACCATCCTGTGATAGTGGCTGAGATTGAGGATGAGGTGATCATCGGGACGGACATAATGGACACCAAGGGCTTCGAGTTAAGCTTTAGGCAGGGAGTTCTGCGGGTAGATGACGAGGAAGTTGTTTTACACCGACAAAAGAATTTAAGCGTTCAGGTCCTACTGCCGGAGGAGACACTGATACCAGAACGGAGCGAGATAGTTTTGGACGGCTGCATTGATGGCAAGATCACAGATGGTGAGATAGTCATGTTCGAACCCGTAATGCATGACGAGGCTGTTGGCCGAGGAATAGCGGTCGGAAAGGCCCTTGTGCGGGCTGGCAGGAGTATTCCTGTGAGGATAATGAACGTCAATCATTATCCTGTGTTATTAAAGGAGGGCACGGAGTTAGGACACTGCTCTAGAGTTTCAGCGATACTGCGACAGGTTGCGGCCGTGGAAACCAGCCGGGAAGCCATTCCGGAAGAATTAGAAGTGCTTGTATCATCGTCAGGCACCGGTCTAAGACCAGACCAAAGAAGGAGGCTGAGACATCTGGTCCATAAGTATCAAGACGTTTTTGATACTGGGAAGAAGGGGAGGACCAATATAATCCAGCATAAAATCAATACGGAAAATGCTCGTCCCATTCGGCAGACAGCTAGAAGGCTACCGCTGGCTAAGAGAGAGGAGGCTGACAAGATTATTGAAAGTATGGTCGAGGAAGGAATCATAGAACCATCCAGCAGTCCATGGTCTTCACCGGTAGTACTGGTAAAGAAGAAAGACGGCTCGACCAGATTCTGTGTTGACTACCGGTTGCTTAATAATGTGACCAAAAAGGACAGCTATCCTCTTCCTCGCATCGATGACACTTTGGACACCCTGGCCGGATCGAAGATCTTTTCCACGCTGGATTTGAAGAGCGGGTACTGGCAAGTTGAATTGGCCCCCGAAGATCGGGAAAAGACAGCTTTCACGGTAGGTGCTGGATTATGGCAATTTAACGTGATGCCATTTGGATTGTGCAATGCTCCTGCTACTTTCGAACGACTGATGGAAACGATTTTAAGAGGACTGTCCTGGAAGACATGTCTGGTCTATCTTGACGACATTATTGTAGTAGGAAAATCGTTTGAAGACCACATGCGAAACCTAGAAGAAGTGTTCCTGAGGCTACGAGGTTCAGCACTGAAATTGAGCCCAAAGAAATGTCACCTATTTCAAAGAGCTGTGCAGTACCTGGGTCACGTTGTTTCCAGTCAAGGAGTGGCGGTTGACACGGCAAACGTCCAGACTGTCAAAGATTGGCCAGTTCCCAATGACAAACATGAGCTGCGCAGCTTCTTGGGATTATGCACATACTACCGACGCTATGTGAATGGATTTGCCAACATCGCAAAACCATTAACCAGGCTCACCGAAGGAGAACGAAAATTCCAGTGGTCCCAGGAATGTAAAGAAGCTTTCGATCACCTAAAAGGGGCTCTGATAAGCGCACCTATCTTGAGCTATCCCCTACCTGAAGGAAAATTTGTACTGGACACCGACGCTAGCAATGTGGGCATAGGAGCCGTGCTGTCCCAAATTCAGGATGGGCAAGAAGAAAAAGTCATAGGCTATTTTAGTAAAACGTTGTCCAAGCCAGAGCGTAACTACTGCGTCACCCGCCGAGAGTTGCTAGCTGTTGTGAAAGCGATGGAGCACTTTTACAAGTACCTCTACGGAAGGAAGTTCCTGCTACGAACAGACCATGCAGCTATAAAATGGCTCCTTCAGTTTAAAAGTCCAGAGGGACAAGTGGCAAGATGGATAGAGAGGCTACAAGAGTTTGACTTCGACACCGAGCACCGAGCAGGGAGAATCCATGGAAATGCAGATGCCCTATCAAGAAGACCCTGTCCACGGGACTGCAAGCCTTGCCAGCGGGCAGAGGAAAAAGACGCTGACTTGTTACGAACCACCATAGTCGACGATACTTGGCAAAATAGAGATCTTATAAAAGACCAAGAGGAAGATCCCGATATCCAGATAGTCCTAAACTGGATGAAAGAGGAGAAGAAGCCAACCTGGGGAGAAGTTGCCAAGTATCCTCCTAACGTCAAGTCGTATTGGGCAGCTCTTTCCAGAGAGATCTATCCGGACAGCGAGCACAAGTCGCGACCGTTCTAGTAAGGGACCGTACAACGTAGAACGGATCGATACGGGTATATAAGAGCGAGCCGTCGCTCTCTGGCCGGGATTATTCAGAGTGCAGTCGGAGCGCGGGCGCGATTATTGATCGACATAAATAGTTCGAAATAAATACAGTGAAGATAAATTTATAGTAGCTTTAAGTGACAGTTAGTTTTTAGTGTTCGTGTTTTAATAATTAGGTAATAAGACTGTAATAGTGTTAAATAAATTAAGTGACTATTTTAATATACCGAGTGTTTTAATTCACACCTTAACGAACGAAAAACGCTACAATATTGAGAGTTGCACCTTGTCGATATGCTCATCAGTCATCACATACGTTTCCCTCCTCTTCGAGTGTTGCTAGACTGTCTGCTATAACCCGATTATAGCGTTCTACTTGCCGTTAGCAAGCGAAGTCGTGACAGCATTTAATTCATGCATAATACCATGTTGTTCCACAAAACGGGTAAACTTCTTTGAAGTAAATGCCGTACCACGATCGGAAATTATCCTATGAGGCGGTCGTATGTCACTTTAAAAACTTAATACCTTGCGCGTCTTTGTTGTTCTTACTGGACTTATAAATATACATTTAGTAAAGTTGTTATAAAGCTTTCCACACACATAAAATTAAATGCTCGAAATGAATATGTATTCTTCAGGTTGAGTAAATGGTAAGATCCTATATAAGGAACTAAATATAGTGTTAAACCAAGAAATTCATATATTCACAGTTAATGGAATGGTATGTTTAGGATGAGTACATAATTGCTTATATCGAATAGACCGCACTTCTGATAAAAAATAGCATTTAATCATTTTGAAGATACCGTTTATTCAAAATGATCAGAACACTTATTAAAATGTTGATCAAATCATTTAATCAAAATAAAGTTGTGCTTTAATCTCATGGAGTAAACGCAGGCTCAATTTAAATGCATTATTTGCATATTTCAAGAAAAGGTATAATCAATGTGAACCTTTTATTAGATTGTGTTAAACAAATGAACATTCAAGTGAATAGATTAATATTGTTCTTTTAATAAAATTGTTGGTTCCACTGAAATATGTTTTACACTTGCTTGATATAAGGATGGATAAATTACAATGCATTTAGTTTGAAAAAATAAATAATTTATTTAACTAAATACAACAGATTACTTAATGGTAATAAACAATTTATCAAACGATTTACACAAAACATGTACCATTTTACAAGTAGGTAACTATAAACTTCAATAATACAATAATGCGTCAATAACAGTAAATACATATACAAATAAAAAACATAAAATAAACATTCAACTCAAATATTAAAAATAAGTAGCTTTCTATAGTGTTAATATAATAACACTAATAATAATAGGTTCGCAGAGCACATCCAGAACTAATTCGGGACGGAATTTGTATTGGACCAATGCGATGTCTCGATGCGATTTTACTGCCATCCCCACACTGACACATCTGGTCCAATATAAATTCCGTCCCGAATTAGTTCAAAATGTGCTCTGCGAACATACTTAATAACAAGTACATATACATGTAATGTAAATATGTAATACATACAAAATAAACCTCCTACTCTTGTTAAAAATTGTACACAGATACACACTTCTTCAGATGCAAATATGCAGATCATATATAAATAATAATTGAATAAACATTCGATTCATGTTAAAAACTTGAGACAGATACATATTTTTCACCATTTGCAAGTTTATGTACAATGGTGGGTATACTTGAGTATAGTTCTTCCAACTTAAGACTACATACACTGTTCTTGTTAGAATCAACTTGGTAAGCTTTATAATGACAGTTATACTTTATGTTATTCATAGTATTACACAAAAAAATAATCAACTTATCATTTGTACCATTTATCAAAATATGCTGTACTTCAACAAATTCTGGTATAAATCCATCAGAACGATGAACGAGTATGCTACTTTTATTATATTTTATACCATTTATATCTATCCATGATCCACAATAATAGTCGCTGTAAGTCAAAGAACAATTTTTCAAATAAATTTTATCGAGAGAATTTGTGTGATACGGAGAACCAAAATCTATGGTATTGTTAAACCCCTTTTCAGATATAAATCGGTAACAAACTTTTAACTGCAACCTCATCGCCAAGGTATATGGTAAATTTTTACGAGTTCTGACATTATGTGCGGTGGTTTTTAAATCCCTATGTTTGGCTTCAAACCTCATGGCAGAAAAATTTGAGGGAGGGCCAATTTTTGCAATTATTCGTGGATAATGTAACAGTATGTGGTGTTTTGGTTTGAGATAACTACCATCAAATAAACTTAAATACAAAGAATGATGTTCTTCTATTAACGACTTTAATAAATTTAGATTCTCTTTTGTAATATTGCTAGAAGTTGCAATATCGGTTATATCTAACAGCTTTAGATAAAATATCCATACTTGACTGTCTTCAGGAATTAAATTGCCCACTATAAATCTAAAGTTACGAACAAAACATAGCATTTCTGCAGCAGAAAATATAAGGCATTTCTTGTTCAGATAATCTTTTGTTATAGTCGGTGGAATATTTTTCTCGAAAGTTTCGTATGTGTGATATTTTGCTCTAGAATTAAGAGTATCTAACGAAAATGCATTATTGTTAATAAAATAATTAATGATCTGTGCCATGTCGTACCGGAATACACCTTCGAAGAGGTCCATGCATTATATCGCATATCAGGTTATCATATACATGAAAGTACTTCAGTTGATGCCAAATGCACTTTTCTTTAACCCCTATATTATTATTTATATGCGCGTTGTAATCACATTTTTGTCGAATTAACTGCTCATTCTCTGCACATTGTTTAGCCATCACAGATTTACACTGAGTACAAAATCTACAATAATAGTTAGCAGAAAAGCTCTCCGTAAATCCCAGTATAGAATGCAAACCCAAGTTATCCCCTAGAATAGCAATTACTGAAAAGTATACTTGCTGCCTTCCAGTCTCAGTATTAATTGATACACCTTCATCTTCAAGTTCCTTAAGTTGATTTATGATAATAGAAAAAGTGGCCTCATTGCCATGCACAATTCTATCTGAACTATAAAAAAGTAATGAAAGAAATATATTTTCCAACCTGGTCGCATATACAGGGGAATGGAAGCGATTGAAAAATAGAGAGCACCAATTTTATAGTAACTTGCATGACTTCCCAGTGGGTTTCCAGGTTCAAAATCATCAAAGTATAGTACAAGGGGTAATACCACTTTATTTGACAGACTTGGCCGGGCTTTCCATAAAGTACCATGTACAATGTTGCTTAGACCCCCTCCTTTAAAAGTGTAATTTATTATGGTATTGTATACATTTGGTAGTTCTAAGAATGTCTTTAACACTTTTGCCATAGGCACATAATAAACAAATCTATCTCTCAATGTTAAAGAAACTTCATTATTTGTTCTTTTTTGGTCAGGTGCACTACCAATTTTGTAACCTATCGGGTTTATTAAAGTTTGAGTTGTTTCAAAGAATTTAAATCTTTTATATTCCGACTTGACATTGCTGAACGGTGATTCAATTGTAGCAAACATGAAAACAAAGATGTCTGTTAACTCGGGCGGTAACATACATTGACATACAATATCAAAGCAACTTTTCAGTAATTTAATTATGCCAGAGGATAAGAATGTGTCTATTGCGTCTATAATGGTTTGTATCACACTTCTAGATAAAGATAAGTTGTCATAAAGTTGAGCGAGAAGTTTCTTCAAAGAGTTCTTAAAGATTTCTTTAAAATTTTCAAAATTTTCCTTTATTTTGTTCTCTTCTTCTTTACTATTTCTATGAGTTTCTATAAATTTGGTATCAGAAATGTTCTTAGCATCTAAGCTATTTTTAACATTATAGTTTTCGCTTTCATTTGTAATATTTTGATTGTCAATCAAAGTACTAGTACTACTAGTAGTTGGGGTATTTGCAGTGTGTTTTGCATTTATGTGTCGTTTGAGATCATTTTTTCTATGGTATACTCTTGTACATGGCTTTACAGGGCATAAAAAGTAATTTCGTAAGCCATGTACACACTCTAAGTGTAAAGAATATTTTTTAAAACATAAAAATGATCTGCCACAGTTTTCACATGTAATCTTATACATCTTTATATATGCCACCAGCTCTGAAGTTATGTGCCTATTATTGCCGATATTGATGTTTTGGTTGTTCCAATACTTATATTTAGTTAAATATGTATACTGTTGAGCGAATGAACAAAGCGTAGAATGCCAAACTAGAAATAATGTATATCCCTTTTTCATGAAAACATTTATGGTGTTAGGTATAAAACTTTTGGAGGCGATAATGTATACAAAAATTGTAAGTAGCAAAGAAAAGTATTATTATAAAAAAATGTGAATAACTTTACTATTATAAAAATTATAATTTCAAATTTAAAATATCTGCTACATAAGGCGGTATCATGTCATTTGGTGTACTTATGTTATAGATAACTCGTTGAATTATTATCCAAAGATACTCACTTTGCACCGGATATTTTATGTTAATTACATGGTACAACTTAAATAGTGTATCAAAACATTTTAGTGCGTTACCAAATTCGTATTTTATAGTATCCACAACGATAAAAAATGTTTTTGGCTGATCCTTGGTTCCTTCGACTAAAATGTAAGGCTGCACCGTCTGTTTCCTCAATAGAGCATCGCTTTTAAATTTTTCAACTGTTCCTTCTATATCCCCTGGAATCTAAAAAAAAAATTACATTATTTACGATGATAACAATAAAAAATTAAGAAATACCTACCCTAACAAACTTTATTATAGATTCCTGAGCTTCCACAGTTGAAAATTTCCAGTGTTTTTTTCCAATATGTGTTCTTCCCTTAGGCGGTACCAAGTATGCCAAGATACTTAATTGGTTAGCAAACTAAGCATCTAAAAAAATTTAAAAGTATGATATATTGTCATTCTTTTTTTTTTTAGGTACGTACCGTCATCGTTTATGTTGCATAGCCCATCTAAAATCTCATGAATGTGAGGTTCCTTTACGTTATTTCTTTTGAGCCGAACAATTGCATCAAAAAAAGGTTGCCATTTCAGATACAAGTGAGTACTCGAATTTAGGTGTACATATTCAAAATCTAAATTAATCTAGAAAATAAAAAAGTTTCATTACGCTCATAATGTGATGTATTTACTACAGAACTGACACAAATTTCTCTATTTATGTAATAGTACTTACCAATACATCAGATCTGCTATCATTTAAGATAGGCCATTTGGAGAAAAAATCATTAACGGTTGTCGTATCATTAACCTGTCTTAGAGATACAGTTTTCTGCCATTTTTCCAAAACGGTACCCCAGGGTTCCTGGTGCATTTTAAGCCACAGTACATGCCCTTGTAGCTCTGAAATACGGGAAAGAAGTTAGTCAGTGGAAAAAAAATAATAACATTTACCTTCATCAACATGTTCTGCTGGTTTATCTAAAGCAGGATTGTAGTTGGAAAGCCTCCGACTTTTTGGCGTCCCTTCTCCGCAACGGTTGATTAAATTTCGACATTTATCGACAAGTCTGCCTTTTGAAAGGATAGACTTTCCATTGGCAGAATCACATTTCTTAATGGCTGGGACATAATACGTTCCAACTGTTTCATTCGGAAATATTGAAATTATTTTGGCAGCCAAAACATTAAAATCGTGACGCAAACGTCTAAATATAAATCAAAAATTTACTGCAATGAATGCTGATAAGTCATTAGGAATACTTACGTATTTATTATATGCGTATATAAGTGTTTAACAATAATATCCACCAATCTTGTTCGTCTAGTATTGTCCAGGCTTTTATTAGTTTTATAATAATTCAGCACACTATTTCCAAGAGGGGTGGTTTGCAGTAATGTATTCAAATCAAATTCCTCAAATCCTTGTGGTGGAACTAAGTCAAATACTAAAGCGCCATCAGCTTCAAGGTCATTGATGCTTACATATGCGTTGGTCACAGTTTCCGTACTTGCACTATCGGGGTTGTTATCTTTAATCTGAAATTACGTGTACATAGTTAAATATGTATGTATATTTATAAATACTTTTATACTATAATGCTTTTATCACTGTCATTGTGAATAAAAGAAAATAAAATATGCACTTTAAATTCTGAAATATTACAAAAAATGTAATCATAACTATATATTTCATACACCTATTTAAAATGTAATATTTTACTTTTAGAAAAACAATTAAATCCATAATATTGAAAAAAATACGTACAAAATTTACTCTTAGGCCTGGGTTACACTCTAAAATTTTGTTTTTCAACCGCATTCTTGTGCCCACTGAAGGTACAACTTCTTTCAAGTCTTCAGGGCTCATTTGAACAAATAGTTCAAAGTTTATATCATTATCTGTAAAATATAATTTAGAAGTCTAAATTAATATCAAATAAATTAATTTAAAAAATTAACATTAACACTATTTAAAATGTTTGGATTGTGTTACCAATCATGTGTGTTTGTGAGGACGTTATGCATATCTTTATGTAAAAATTGGTAATAATATACAGGGCTAGTCAAAATTACCGGAACACTTAAAAAATTCCCCAACTATAAAAAAAATTCAAAAGAATTAATAATTTTTAAAATATACAGTGTCTTCAATTTGAAAAAGAAAAGGTTACCAACTTTCCAGAATAAAATAAATAATGTGTGAATAATGTATAATATAATATATGTAATGAATGTAATATAATAGTAATGAATTCTTATTTTTCAACTTGAATTTTTTTTTTGTTTTATCGTCTCAATTTGTTCCCTTATGTTTATAATTAATTCCTGTGAAATTTGAGATTGATGAATAGATATTAACAGGTGGCTCAAGGGATACAAAGTCGAAAGTAAGTGTAATTTAAAAATAAGTCTATGTTAACAATATTAAAAAAATAATAAAAATACCTTTTTATTGTGTTTTCTACAATAAATACCACAGTTATTAACTTAATAGCAAAAAATTAATCAATTAACTTTTGAATCTAGATATCAGAGCATTTCACAAATTTTGAAGTACTTAATTTGTCAGAAATACAATAAATTAAGCTACTTACTATTCTGACCAACAACGAAATATATCTAAGAAGTGATAACTATTCCTGATATGTTTTTTTCCTGTAGAATCTGAATCTGAAGACAGACATTTTGACTTGACCATAGTTTTTGAGAAAAGCAGTGCTAAAAGTACTAAAAACTACGCAAAAAATCAAAAAATGTATGTTTTTTTTTTCTTAAAAAAATAGACACAAATTGGAATTTTGCTTTTAGATTCAAATTCTAAGAAAAAAAGCATACCAGAAACAGTTATCACTTGTTAGATATTGTTCATTGCTCGGCAGAATAATTACGTAATTTAGATATTGTATTATATATTGTATTTTTCCCAAATTAACTACTTCAAAATATGTGAAATGCTCTGATATCTAGATTCAAAAGTTAATTGATTAATTATTTTTTCTTTTAAGTTAATAACTGTGGTATGTAAATTTATTGTAGAAAAGAACAGGTATTTTTTGTTATTTTTTTATATTATTAACTTCCACTTGTTTTCGATTTTAAACCCCTTGAGCCACGTGTTAAATCTATGCATCGATATCAAATTTCACATTAATTAATTATGAATATAAAGGAAGAAATTGGTCAGACAGAAAAAATTAAAAGTTGAAAAATAAGAACCACCCTATCCTGTATATTAAAATTGAACGATAGCGTAATTTAAAACCTAACAACTTTTTATTGAAATTTTGTTTGAAATTGTTTACGGTTGGAGAATTATTTAGGTGTTCCGGTAATTTCCACTAACCCTGTATACCCATCTTACCAAATTTTTTTTTAAACTACCTCGTAATTTACGATATTGTGTTTATTAGCAACCAAGTATATTTACTGTTAATTAAGTATGTAAACCACTCACAATTACATTATTTGAAATTTGAATATATTTTTTTATATTTAAAGTCCAGTATTTGAAAAAAAAATCTGATGTGGCCAGGCACATGACTTTATCATACAATATATAAAATTAATATTTTAATAGTTTAGCTGCATGAGAATCTATTTTATTGAGATAAATCGTAGGTATTGTGAAAGCATCAGCACTTGACACTACCTACACTACGTCATTAGAATAATAGTTATTTATGTCACAAGTGTCGAAAGTACGGAATAGCGCGGCGACCGGTGATGCGGCGCGTCACCGAAGGCGAAGCGTCGCCGTCGCATGTGAGCGAGTCGCGCTAGGTAGTTTTCGGCAGGAGTGACATCAACATTTTTTGTGTTGCTTTTTGAGAAATACGTACTTACAAAAAATTAAAAATGGTTATATTTCTGGATAGGAAATGCTAGGTTGATACCACTTCTACGAAACGTCAAGTTTAACAAGCTAAATCAAATTCTGACAGATTTATATTCGTTCATGACACTGTAGATGTCACATCCGTACCAACATACTAAAACGTAACTATACTCATCGCTATACCTTATTTACAATTTTCTCAATTATCGTTTTTACAATTAGATAACAACGGGTTGATATTTCTTATCAACAAACAATCAAATTGGCGATCTTATTTTATTTGAATTTTGTATTTTCTACTTTGCCGCAGTAGAGCGGCAACGTTCCATAGCGGTTCTCCAACCTCTGATGAAATCAGCTGTTTTCGAGTGTGACAACCATAGACATTTCTGTGGTGACAGCACAAAAAAATATTTGTCAAATCCAGGCTACTTTGAAGTTTCATATCAATGCAGATGCGACCGATCTCGATCAAATAGAATTTGCTCTTAAAGCTAAACTATTAATTTTACCAAAAAATATCATAGGCATAAATTATTCAAAATTTCCTCTACTTTAATTTATTATTTAACTATTTTGTCGAAATTACAGAAATGGCGGCTCATTTGCAAAATCTATCAAAAAGGCTTAGAATAAACTACCAGTTCCTTTGGACCCCTTTCAACCAAAAGCTTTTCAGCTCTAAGTTTGGTAACAAAACTTCTAAATATGAACTTTCGTCCCGATACCTTTAGTAGTTTCTCCGGAATCGTCGCCACAAAAATCGTTTACACACAGACATACATACGCACAGACACACACACACACACACACACAGACATTTTTTTGTACCTTGGTCAAAAATGTTCAGGGGACCCAAAAAGACCTATTTCGGCTAAAATCTCAATTTTTTTTTTCGGCATGATTACAATACTTTAGCATTCTGCGTATGATAAAGTAAAAAATTAAAGTACATTTTGGTGGTGTCATGCCGCACTATGGTGAAGTGCGAGCGGAGGAGAAGGGTCGGACACAACTACGTCACAACTGCCAGCAGTAAGAGCCCAGGCAGCTGTGACGCCACTGTATCCGTTTTGACCCTTCTTTAATAGACCCCCGCGCGCACTTCACCCTAGTGCTGCATGATACCAGTACGATACAATATCAGAGACCACAGTGCAATTTGATAGGGTATCGTACTGTACTGTAACAAACCAAACGACACACTGCCAACGCAATGCGGCGCCAAATGGCTGCCTGTCCTGCAGGCCTGTCCGAACTTGTAGGACTGAGATTACAGAGCAAACGATTTTACCCAAAATAGCGGGCGAGAAAACTTATATGCTTTACATAATTAGGATTATTATTATCCATTTTTTCGTCACAAATTCGCGCTACATGTAACCACAGCCCAATAAGCCAAAAACATTTCGTGGTACCTATGCAAACAAAATTAAAAAGGTCCTACATGCAAGGATTGTTACAAGAATCACTTACCTAAAAACGTCGGAATTAGATGTTCAAATCCCCATTCGCATAACGACTTGCCTAAATCCATTTTGCCGCACAGCACAAATTTAACAAACGCTCTACAGAAATGAGAGATCCCAGAAATGACTGCAACTGCAATGCAACTGACCAGGTCCCAGGTTTGAATGCGACATGCGTATGTTCTCGCATTTTTGCAAGTCACGGGGTGGGGGTTAATGTTTGATGTGTCAATTTATTTATTACGACTATATGGTTTTCTTGCCGCTAAGTTTGAGTATATAATCTATCTTTAATTTGACAATATAGGTTTCTTGAAATCCCAAAGATACTATAACCTTCCTTTAAAATATGATATGATCATTGTGAATAAATCTATACTTGGCTGAAATAATCGATATTTTCCATGGAATTTAATTAAGTTGAATATATCAATTGTTTAAAATGAAACATTCAAACGTTCTATAATCTGAGAAAATATTATTCTTGCATGAATAAAAGTGCTTTACTTGAATTGACTAAAACCTCTTGATTCGACCATAGGAATGTTCCTGTCAATTATATATTTTCGAACATATATACATGTTTGAATTGAGAATTTCTTTTTTAGTGTGCATGCCACCAGATATGTGATATCAGTAATAAAACTCAGTGAGTGTGGTCTGGTATTGTTTTATTGAGGGCTTATGGCTACATATGTTTCGAAGCTATAAGCTTCGTCTTCAGGCCACGCTGCAAATAAATCGAGGATAGTATATCACAATGTGTATAAATATAGATAAACAAAAACAAGATATGAAATAGTATATAAAATTTTACCGTCAAATCTGCTCTAACAACGCATGTGGTATTTGAGGTTATGATACAATTTCTGCTGTCGATATGCTTCCGGGTGTGTGAATATGCTCCTTCGAGCGATTTGTCGGTGTATAAAAACATTAACAAACGTCAACAAACATAAAATTATACTAATCACAATCTGAATAGCCGCACAATTCTTAATAATGAATGTTCAATTTTCTAAACGATCAACTACGCAAGATGTCGGCTTGTAAATGCGTAACGCGTCTTATTCTAATGTAGGTGTTAGCAAAGTTGGGTGAAACGGCGTGCTAACCCGACGATGCTTCGAAACATATGTAGCCATAAGCCCTCAATAAAACAACACCAGACCACACTCACTGAGTTTTATTACATTTAGTAAACGCGTCAATATCAACAGCAAGATATACTTATTCCTTTTTTGGTGCGTTCTAATGATCCCAGATGATCAATGTGAATAGTGTTAAAAGGGATTGGTACCTTAGGAATAGGATGAAAACCCGTTTCCTTCCCAGCTTTCGATGTTACGCACGCGCATGGGGCACAACTTGCCACGTAATTTTCGATATACTGCTTATGTGTTGTGTTAAATTTCTTAAGTGTCTTAACCGAAAATGTCCTAATTTATCGTGTGTTCTGCACTACACGTGCCCTCGCATCCCCTTTGGGACCGCGCACTGTATACCGTTGCCATGGAACGTAAAACGGTTGTCTTAGCTTAAATCGTCCTTTTGAAATAATTCTGTATTGTAAAGCTACGCTGACATCATCAATGATTTACAAATGAATCAGTCAATTTGAAAAGGCCATAACTCCACCAAAGTAAGCTTTTTAGGAGAAGGAATGGGATGTGCGAGCCTAATATTGTATTTTATTCCAATAAATAGTCAATCTAAAAACAAATAATAAAAAGCAAAAATTGTTTGAAAGTAATTAACATGTGTTTTGGGCAAAAGAAATTTTTGAAGAATGGCCGTTTCGTGAAGAATGTTTTTTTTTTTATTATAAACTAACCATACCTGGCAGCTGTCAAGCTAATAAGTAGGGGGACATTGATAGGAGGTATTAAGACACTATGATACTTTTTATGGGTTATTTTATTATCAAAAATTATTACATAAGTAATAAAAACAAATTACATCAAAAGTCTTCTTCAGTTTCGTTTCGGGCTTGAGGCTTGAGGGTATTGTAGAAGTTCAATTTGTCAGCAGATTAGTGTGGATTAATTTCCTGATGTGAGCAATTTTTCTCACATTTATTGGAATTTTTGCGTTGTAGGCTAAAGTTTTAGGAAGTTCCGGGCTGGATCCCACTGGTTTTCCTAACACAATTTTTTCACTCTGCAATCCGTAGAATCACTTGTAAGTGTTTAGTGTGCCAGATTCTTTTGAAGTATATTCAAACATCATGTTCTTCGATATTTGTAGGGAAACCTTTTGTTCCCATGGTACGTTGGCATTAGATCGCTTGGAAATTACAGTTTTCTTATAGTAAGCAGGCCACCATCCCTTGGAATCAACGATTTCTCTAGTTTTCACTGGAATAACTTGAAAGTTGTCACTTGCTTTCAGAATCAATGAATTAATTTCTTCAGGACTTTAATAGGTCAATTTTCGGAATGTCTCTTTGCAGTGGCAACGGCCCTTTCGCAGGTCAAAAAAGAATGATCTCTCATAGGGAAGTAGTGTGTAATTTTTTCAAATCTCCCACATTATGCTGTGGCTAGCAAAAATCTGACCATTGTGTTATTTTCATTTTGTCCAGGGCATCCACCTGAGAAGATATGGAGCTCCTTCGCCTCTTGTGGAATTTACTCTTGAAAATATCTATTTAAATACTTCATTCGGCCCTGTCAAACCTTCATGGTGCGAAAAAAATGTTGCTTTGTTATTCTTTAAGTTCACAATGCAAAATTGAAAAATCCGCAGCTGTCTGTAGCAAAACGCTTCCTGTACTGGTATATTAGGTAGTGGTAAGTTTTGCATATAATCAATAGAAATACTTGTGCGCTCCGGAGAGTTTCTTGATAGTTTCTATTTTCTTGTAAAACATTTTCGCCCTGTTTTTGTGAACAATGAGTTCAGCTGTTGCTACTTTCTTTGCATTTTCATTTAAACCAATAAACCAAAATTGCAATATAAAATAGCATAATATTTGTTCCATTATTGCACAGTTACTTTCTCCCAGTCTTCTTGCACAGTTAAAGGACATTTCTCTTTACAAACAACAATATTTGTTAATCTCTCCAACTGTTTCTTTTGTTTTAACTTATACCTATTAATATATAATCCAAATAAGATCATAGAAACTATTATAATGGCAAAAATCATATATATATAAGACAGTTATGATACGGCTGTAGCTCATGTAATTGTATTACTCCGGTGATTTTTTCTACATGATCAAAAGTTGTATCCATTTCTATCTTTTTAATACTTCCATTAACTCCTAGATGATTATGGATTATATAATGGGAAGAGATGTTGATAATACGACCATTATGCAGTATATTAAAATGAGAGGTTGCTACTATGATATTGTCTGCTTTGCTGCTATTAAAAAAGGTAGGCTTGTGAATACTTTCCACAGTAGTTTGCATTACACCAAAGATATCATTTTTAAGCAAGTTTACCTGCTTACTAAGACAGACTAAAATTCCACCTTGAGTTTGGATAACCTCATCTTTTGGATGTTTGGAAACAATTTTGAGAGGGCAACCAGACATTTTCCAGGTTGTTCCTTCTTGAAAACAAGGATCACTCAAAGGTTTCATCAATCTAAGATCACATAGAGTTACATCATCTTTTATGCTACACCCAGAAAGATCATACCAATTCTTATGACCAATCAATTTTATGGCTTCTTTCTTAGGATATTTTAAATTTATGTCTTTTCCTTTCTCAGTCCATACACATGCTTCTTGAATCATGCGTCTTCCATACTCTTTAGAGATAATTCTCGGAACTGTTATTAAGCCTTCCAACACTAATTTTTCTTTATTCACATTTGTTAATATAGATTTTGCACTCCGATATAATAATGTCGGGTCTTCTGTAAAAAGAGTATTCCCAAATGCAGGATAATATTGAACAATCTTCGATAGATAATTACCTGGGACTATATCAATATTGACTTTCCCATTCAAGAAGCTGCTAAATGCTCTTAAAAAGGAGTTTGGGGCTATTGTGGATCATTTATTTATTAGAGAAATTTGTTCATCCACTTTAATCTTATTACAGTTTGTTTCGTGAATTAATTCATTTATCTTTTCTGTAATTTCATGCAATACAATTATCCCTTGATTTTTGATTCAACTCCTCATACGCAGAAGACACATCGATCTGAGGTTTTCCAAATTTGAAGTTGAAATTGTCATTGAAGTATTTCAAACAAAATTTGTAATTTACTTTAACATCTGGATGTTTTTTAAAAACTACTCATGCATCTGCGTAACATCGCTGTGCAGCTGTGCAGATAAATATTTTTATTTTGTTTGAATAATGTACTGCATGTACAGGGAATGATTCAATATGAATTTTGATACTGGAGCATACTTCTCCAGGAATTAGGTTATGCCTTCAGCCTAATGATTTGCCCCTCATATCAACTGGTGAGCTATCTCGGGACTAAGCAAGTGATTTAAGCGACGAATGCGTTTTTCTCCTATACCGCGGAAACTTAAGAATGCTTTTTTACAAATTGACGTTCGCTTTCCATCAATATTTAAGTGATAAACGAAATTATCCATTCGCACTTTAGGATTTACGGTGTCAGACTTTCTTTTCCTATTTAGTGGCTTTGCATCAATCCATCATTTCCTCCTTTGACAGAAACAGAGACAGCATGACATCGTTCATCTCACTTTAATTGGTTGGGTGGAAAATAAAGCAAAAGTCCCATATAAGACGTGTATTTGAGGCTTGGTAAATAAGCTTAAAACACACAATTTAGAGTGAAAGTGCATCTAATTTCGATTTTGTCTGCGGGTATACACTTTATTAAACACGTTTTAAAGCTAACTTTTTAATATTTCACAGCGAGTATTATACAAAACGGTGTCAAAGAGTGAGTTCAGAATGTAAGGTTATGTTTCAACGCGTGTTGTTTGCAGGTTTATTGTATGGAAAATATTCAATTTAGAGAGTATTTGAAGCAAGTAGAACAAATATTTCTTGACGTTACTGAGAGGTATAAGCAAAAAATTGAATGTGTTGGCTTGGATCCATATATGCTCAAGAAAATGAATTAGATATTAACATTACGGCACTGCTAGAAATATTGTCATTTGCCTGAAATTATATGTAAATATTTTAGTAAACTTGAAGGCAAGCGAGTAGTTGAGGGTGATGAGTAAATTAATAAAACAATGATTGTAAATTAATAGATTTATTATTTAAAAACCCTGAAATGTATGTAGAATAATACGGTAAGTACAACATATACTTTGTGCCGATTCTTTTTGACAATATTTTACTTTTGCATGTAGGACATAAGGAATTTAAATAAATTTGACTTATTTCATAGAAAAAAAAAGACATAATAAGAGATAAGGCAATGTAATTTAATAATTGAAAGGCTTAAGCATTATGTAAACCCGCTAGAAAAATATCAAACATAGAATGATAAAGTGGGAGCTGTAATTCTTAAAATTAAGTGAAAAATCACAGCGTCGACCCAGCGTTGAACTGGGAACCTCTAAATAGCATGTCATAGGCTCCCGGTAAAATCCAGTTCGAAGCTGTAATAATTTTTAATTTAATTTAAAAAATTGAATTTAATTTTGTTAACAATGTAAATCAAGTTTAGATTTGTTTAAAATCAGTAGACTAAAATACTCATTTTCATCATTTTCTAATAGCGTTTTCGGCCCACCCGCGTTTTCTTTTGGTAAAACTCGGGCGCACTAGTTCGAGCGTACTGGTGCAATTTTTCACGCAAGCGAGTGCGATCCCAACAGAGCACGTATTAAAGCCAAATTGCACTCGTCAGCACGAGCTCCCGGAGCTCGTGGAGAAAAATGTTCACTAAGTACAGATTCTGCTGCACCGGGTTTCCAACAGAACACGAAACACTCTGTGAGTGCATCCAAGAGAACACAAAACTGTGCACTGGCGCCAAGGTTGGTAGAGCCGTACTTTACAGAGGTTGCGCTGATGCCTATATTGCCCATGTATCCTAGCGACCCCCGCAGATGCCTACAAGCTCACGAAAAAGTGACGTCAGTGGTGTCAGAACGGATAAAACATCTAGTACGCTAGCAGTTTTGCGTGTTACGAGATAGCAGTTTGGGACGTCACTGGTGGACCTCGTCCCCGCCCCGCAAATGGCTGTCGGCATAACCTCTGTAAAATACGGCTCTACCAACCTTGCACTGGCGCGTCCAAGTTTTACCAAAAGAAAACGCTATTAATAAATGGTTCTTCCAGATATTTAAGCTTTACGTTTTCCTAAACGTTGCTTACGAGCCACAGCTTGTTCATCTTTTAAACTTGCACCAACTTTATAGCTCATATTCGTGCAGGCCACCCTATCGGGATGATCATCATCTTCAAGCGCTGCTGGTTTACCTTAAAATGACACCTTATACACAAATATTTCTAATCTATATTTCATAAAAGACTTACCTGTTATAAAATGCTTACTGCAAACCCTCCAATGTTTTAGTTCGGCTTCAGAAAAGTCCAGTCCTCTCTTAATAGCCGATAGCCATCTATTCCTTCTACGAGAACTTTTGGTATTCTATAAAAGCTAATTTCCTTATCTCGACTTATGTTCGACCCGCAGCCGACCACGCAACCATTTTTGACCAATTTTAAAGCTAAAAATTAAATAAAAACACTCTTTGTTACCTTAACCTCACTTTCTGAACTCAATTTTAACACCGTTTTATACAATACTCACCGTGAAATATTCAAAAATTAGCTTTAAAACTTCTTTAATAAAGGTCAAACCCGCAGAAAAAAATCCAAATTAGATGCTCTTTCACTCTAAACTGTTTATTTTAAGCTTATTTACCAAGCCTCAAATACATGATCTTATATGGGACTTTTGCTTTGTTTTCCACCCAACCAATTAAAGTGATATGAACGATGTCATGCTGTCTCTGTTTCTGTCAAAGGAGGAAATGATGGATAAGTCCTTGTAAATATGAGTCTTTGAGTTTTTG
Source organism: Melinopterus prodromus (assembly GCA_964023965.1). Lineage (NCBI taxonomy): Eukaryota > Metazoa > Arthropoda > Insecta > Coleoptera > Scarabaeidae > Melinopterus > Melinopterus prodromus. The sequence continues at coordinate 25,137,863 of OZ030393.1, read as the reverse complement.
TTAGTGAAACTATTCATAAGTGATAGTATTTTCATTTGGGATTCCTCTGTCACATTCTCAAAATAATTCTTGGGACGCCTATAAACGAAACAAAAACTTCTGATAAAATATGGACTTTTTATGACAGAGCTTCAAGTTTGTAAATATTGTACAGGACATCTCTACAGTCTTTTCATTAGAGTAACCTAGTTATATTTTAATTTATGTGATCTAACAGCTCAGTGACTCAGAAAGAGCCATATCTCCTGGAGAAATGGCCGTTTCTCATGGATCGCAAAAATCAAGGTTTGTTTTGACCGGTATAGGAGTGCGCTAGATATGGCCTTTTCATAGAGAATGTGTGTTTCCTTATATAGAACAGGTTTATGAAATAAAACGATTACACTAGAAAATTGGAGATATGGTCTTTTCAAAATGACTGATTCAAATGTGTTACCTACTTATTTCAGCTGTAAAATAGTGATGAACTACAAGTGATGAAATACTAATAACGTTTTTAATAACAATAGAAACTAAATTACATTAATTGTTGTATGTGTCCCCCGTTTTGTTCAATGCACAAGGCGTCTCCTCATGCTGTGAAAAGCGTTTTGCAGCATTTCTGGCGTTATGGCTGCACATTGCTGAAGAATTCTTTGTTGCAGTTCTTGCAAATTATGTACCGGAGTTGCGAAAATCTTATTTTTGAAGTAAGGAATAGCAAAATAGTCCATAATTGTCAAACAAGGTGAACTCTGAGGAAACTCAACTTCTGTATGCAAACTAATCAGCCGGTCGTGAAACAACTCGCGGAAAAAAGCAAAATTTTGTCGTGTAGTATGTGCTGTTGCACCGTCTTGCTGGAAATAACCGTACTGAAGTTCATCATCGTGTAACAACACCGCACTGCCTGCTCTATCTATATCCGAACAGGAATGTGTCTACACTGCTTCACTGCACCGCATAATAAAACGGTTCGGTGTAATTTGGTGCAAAAAGTGTCAACGGTGTAGAATATCCGAACGCAACTTATGTAGTGTTTTAATAAGCAATTTAATTAGTGGTCAGTTTTTAATCAGTTCTGCAATCAATGTTAGAGCCAAGCGGTTTTTGGCAAACCATTTTTGGCCGTAGATTACATCTGTGGTTTGTAAACAGTCGTATCGTCAGCATACGACTGTGCTCATCTACGTAGATTGTGGGACACCACTGTCAACCCTCCACATGGAACTTGTTTTGCCAGTATGGAAAACATCACACTACAAATGAGTATATTTATTGTTTTGTAAAACATCAATCATTTTATATCTATTATTCGTAAAATAATCACACACTTATTTGCTTAATTATAAATTATTATAAGTCAACAAACCGCTGTGTAGTTGTTATATTATAATCCACTATTTTTGTTAATATTCCATTTAGGTGACTATCGGATACATTTTATTTTATTTATATATGTGAACATTTTTTGTTTTTGTAATGTTTCTACTAATCAGTTTTACTCGTAGGGTTCGGTGTAATAAAACACAGCTTGAACGTAATTTGTCGCTTCTATTAAATAACTTAAACATTCGTTTACAACGTATTACAACCGTGGTTCAACTCAATATGTGTATGTACATATTGAGCCGGGAAAATCCAATGGTGACAGGCTTGCCGCTAGTGTACACCAAACGTAGGTCGGAGAATGTCGGTCGTCGTATACCTACCTGGTAGTCATAAAACCGAAGAGTCACTTCTGTTTCATTTCATTTTAAGTTTTCTGTATATAGATGGTATGAATATAAGTTTCGTATTTATATAATATATTTTCGATATTCGGCCGCTCGTAGCTAGAGATTGTTATTCGTTAATATTTTTGTTTCGATATGCAATTGCAGTATTATTTCATTTATACTAAAATACATAGTAACGTTAGGTCGATATTATGTATAATATACCTATGTATTATGCAAAGACAACCATCAACCCACAAAAACTGTTTCAGGTTGTCGAACGTAGTGCATAAAATATTGGTTTTAGGTCGCACTACATTTTTATCATATTTCATTTTAAATTACATATAATGTTTAAATTGCAATTTAATTAAACTAATGGACGTATTTAACGACCTTTTAGCTGCTCATTATAATTTATAGAGGTTTGGCCTGTATTGCACATTTATTTACTTAAGTGTTTAAAATGTATTATAAAAGGAATATTCATATTTATTATATGTCCAACATTTTTTCCATGTCAGTCAGAGTAAAACTTTCCATATGGACCTAATTGTTATTCCAAATCCTTAAAAAGTTACAGCACACTTGAAATATTAGCAAAATTTTTTATATATAATATAATTTCCGGGGTAATGCCACTGCTTTTCTAATTTAACCGTTTGTATTACCAATTGTTATGCAGCAACGGATAACTTCGAATACAACCATTTTATGTTTTTTTTTACAAATTTTCTGGTGTTCAAATTGACAAGTTGGAGGATTTTTGTAATAGCAACTCATTCCAGAGATTTTGTCGTATCCATACCCTACATAATAAATAATATAATTCAATTGATTATTTAATATTAAGGTAAATAGCAATTTAATGATAATAAAATAATCAACAAAACCAATAGCACGCAAACATTTTAACAAAACACTTATATTTACAATACACGTATTCATACCCAATGTAACCCAATGCACTACAATAATGATTTTAATCATACAAAAGCAAACTTACCGATATATTTAGTTCATTTGCGATCTCTCCTTTGTTTCTGCCAAGTTCCCAAAGGGTGACGATTCTTGCACGATCTTCAATAGACAGGTGATAGGGCATTGTAACTCTTCGAAATTGTGTGTCGATGGCACGAAGTCACAACGTTATGTGATACATATTTTCAATATTTGCCTAATTTGCGGAAAGGCCAGCAAAAAAGTAAATTAAGGAACAAAACGCGACCCATAGTGTAATAAAAATACCTACCTTTGTGCTTGATCGTCCGGTAGGTCGGCCGCAATACAAAATATTATACAAGGAACTAGTGGACTTGAAACTTTTGCAATACGGCGAAAACGATTGAGTAACATAAATATAGATTGAAATTTCAATGATTTTATTATAAATTTCAAAGTTATTTGCATATCGTTCTGATGTGATATCATTTATATTGGATTGTAAATGCTGCCCTTACATGTCATACATAAAAGAAAATTGTTTGTGGATGTTATTATAGAACGTAAATATATAATTTTAATAAACATAAAAATAACAACATTTTTATAATTAAGCTAACATGCTGAACAACACTGTAGTATCAGTTCTAAAGGGCATATCTGCAGCAAAGAAGAAACCGGGGCAAATACGATTTACAACTACATGCAAAAAATACATTAAATATTACAGTGCACTTTTGTCAGTTTCGGATATCGGAAACATATAAATAGACGAAATTCGATTTCATTCCATAGATACAGAAAAATAAAACGAAACGAAACAAAAGTAACCCATTGGTTTTATGACTTTAGCAGGTAGGTATCCGACGACCGACAATCTCCGAGCTACGTTTGGTGTACACTAGCGGCAAGCCTGTCACCATTGAATTTTCCCCGGCTGTACGCATCGGTGCGTACAGGATATATATTAGGGTGGACCTTATTTTTTACGAGCGAATTTTCTTCACGTCACCCTCTAGATTTGTTCTACTATGAATAAAAATAAGTCCTGCAAAAGAAAAACTTAATTCGACTACGGGAAGGGGTGCCTCAATCGATTTGAAATTTGAAAATGTCAGTAATTTTTCTCATATCTGACATATGACTTTAGTTTAACAATTTAAATGAGAAAGTTATTGTTATTATATAAGGGTACCTTACTTTGGTTGTCCAGTAACCATATTTGCTTATATAATTATTTTAATTAACTTATTCGATCCTTTAGACTTTTACCACGCCGCGTGTTCGCACTGTCTACGCGCGACGCTCTTACACTACTTTGTATTAATTTCTAGTTCTGCCTCTTTCACATATATTTCATATTACGCGAAGTAGACGCACACTCACTTGAGCATAGAGTTTGAGGTGTTCTCAGTATAAGGGTTTGAAGTGTATCAGTTACATACTGACCAACAAATGGAGACACGAAGTCGAGAGAAATTGTTTTTATTGCCTAAATTGCCGAGTATGGGTGAGGTTTTAAGAGTGCTTTCTTATAACTTACGAAAAGTTAACTTGAATCTTCGCAATACTGCTGCTCTTGTTATAAAAGAAGTGGAAACTTGTTGACAAAAGGCAAGAATCCCTGTGAAGCTAACTGCACATAGTATTGCCCAATTAGAACCACTTTACCAGAAGTGGAGAACACTAAATAGGAATGCAAAACGCCGAACTGCGTCTCAAATACAACGAGAAAACGAATTTACTGATTCGTTGAACGATTTATTCGACGTCGGCCATGCAAATGCTTTGCAAATGATGACAATCAAAGAAGACAAAATATTTTTGTTGAAGCAGAGACAAAAAGGGCGAGTCGGAGTGATGGGTGCTGGTAATCGCATTTTAGCGGAAAAGGAGCAGCAAAAAACTATTTGGCAGAACGGAAAGAGATGCTGGAAGAAAAGGCTCAACAATCAATAATTAATTTCTCATATTAGTAATTTAACTAATTTATCTACGACTCACATATAATAAGTTTATTGCATACGTATCTATGACAATATAATGTCCATCATTATACGCGCCAATGATTATAATGACACTAGCGTTGTATAATAATACGACAGTTCGTTCAAATAATGACCTCATTATTTGAACGAACTGTCATGATTATACAACGCTAGTGTCAAAGTCTGTCAAAACCTACGTGGATGACAGATATGTGACAGTTCGCCTCGCTATCATTGACAAATACATTTAAAATATTTTGCATAAAATGGAATTTATGAGTCGTAGATAATAAAACGTCGTATTTGACTCGCATATAACGGATATAAATCGCTCGCGTGTCAACTTCACGCTCGCGATTTATATCCTTAATTATGTGCTCGTCAAAGAACATACTATTATTTTTTTGTGCTACAATCGATTATAAATATATAGTACACATTTTATTGTGAAATGAAACTTCTATAAGCGCGTTGGGTGTGAATCGGTTTGCCCGCATTTACACTTTTAACGAATAGTAGATAAAAAAACACTAAACGCCGAATTTTAAACAACTCCATTATTTGTTTCTGTGTATTACTATTATTTGCTATTACTTCTCTGTTAATAACTCATTGGAGTTTTGTAACGTGCTTTCTTTGTACTAAGCACCAATCACATAATAAAATATCCGGAGATATTATTCCCTGTATTAGGTAGCTCTAATATTAGGATTCAACTAAACTAAAACGAAATAAATCAAATGCTGGTATAACGTAGAAGATCAAATTTATTTCAATGTAATACACAACACAAATCGTCTTCAGTGGGAAAAAAAATCTAACATATACGGGCTGCGGTTTCCCAGTCGGGAATATACGGGTACGGTGCGGAAGTTTTTTTCCTCACTCGCTAAGTCCAGCCTACGGGGCCGTTCGATTAGCGAGTCGGGGAGGGAGTACTTGCCAGCGTCAGCGCACGGGGCCGTTCTGGACAAGTCTCCCTTCCCAGCTATCGCGGGGATGCTTTTATACAGAAATGCGAGGACTGGTTCCTCCCCACCATCGATAGGACAGGTTCGATAACAGCTTTCAGACGGGTCAACATACTCGCGAATTTCTACAGTATAAGAACTAAACGTAAATAATAAAAATAAGTATTCTAAACAATTTACAAACGCTACTTATCCTAAATATGATTATTTACATAGACGAATTAGCGGTAATTCGTTACACCATCCCCACTTCGAGGATGGACGGTTACGTCGGCATTATACCTAACACAAACACGGGGAAGCGTCATTGTCGCGGGGAAACACTGCACAACACTAGGGGACTTCACGGTCGTGGTTGAAAGTTGACGGGGTTGATTCGAACACCATCCCGTTCGCCCAATACTTCCTCGTCCTAGGCCGACGGCGTCGTTGTATCCGGGGCGGTGTTACTGGTCGATGTCAGCTGTAAAGGTATCGCCTTCGGTACGGAGAATCCACGAACAGCTCCAGGAATCGGCGGTTTGATAGAACCATCCTGATAACAGGTCACTTCTTCTTCGGCGGTGATTCGGTACGCGATTTGACTGGTTTACGTCTGACAGGCGGCTGTAACAAAGCAATAGAAAGCGATAAAACCTGGATGATTTTGAAAAGAGCTTTTGAACTTCGTAGCCAGTTTTGAGAAAAGACATCCTTGGCAATGTTCATCGAACGTCGGAGCCAGTTTGGAGAAGAAATTCTCGGTAGCTTGTTCTTTGAACATCGGAGCCAGTTTGGAGAAGAAATTCTCCGTAGCTTGTTCTTTGAACATCGGAGCCAGTTTAGAAAAGAAATTCTCGGTAGCTTGTTCTTTGAACATCGGAGCCAGTTTGGAGAAGAAATTCTCAGTAGCTTGTTCTTTGAACATCGGAGCCAGTTTGGAGAAGAAATTCTCACCAGCAAGTTCATCGGGTTTCGCGAATTCCAAGAGAATCTCAGTAACGGCAAAATCATCGGCGATATTTGTCTGAGACTCACTCTCGATCACGATCTTCTTCTTCTCAAAATCGAATATCGCTTCCATCACTCGTACAATGTGCCAGACGGAGCCGTGCGTTTTCAGGACGTTGACGAGCTGGTTTCGGAATTCGACATCATGGATCGTTGGTTAGCCATAATTTTAATTAGTCCCTGCTCGGGCGCCAATTATGTAACGTGCTTTCTTTGTACTAAGCACCAATCACATAATAAAATATCCGGAGATATTATTCCCTGTATTAGGTAGCTCTAATATTAGGATTCAACTAAACTAAAACGAAATAAATCAAATGCTGGTATAACGTAGAAGATCAAATTTATTTCAATGTAATACACAACACAAATCGTCTTCAGTGGGAAAAAAAATCTAACATATACGGGCTGCGGTTTCCCAGTCGGGAATATACGGGTACGGTGCGGAAGTTTTTTTCCTCACTCGCTAAGTCCAGCCTACGGGGCCGTTCGATTAGCGAGTCGGGGAGGGAGTACTTGCCAGCGTCAGCGCACGGGGCCGTTCTGGACAAGTCTCCCTTCCCAGCTATCGCGGGGATGCTTTTATACAGAAATGCGAGGACTGGTTCCTCCCCACCATCGATAGGACAGGTTCGATAACAGCTTTCAGACGGGTCAACATACTCGCGAATTTCTACAGTATAAGAACTAAACGTAAATAATAAAAATAAGTATTCTAAACAATTTACAAACGCTACTTATCCTAAATATGATTATTTACATAGACGAATTAGCGGTAATTCGTTACAGTTTATCAATAAGGTTAACAATGTAAAATTAGAGGATGGCGAATTGTTGATTTCATTTGATGTTGCTTCACTGTTTCCTAGTGTGCCTATTCCGGAAACTTTGGAGTTTCTTAGGGAATTATTGAGCAATAACAACTTTGACCCGTCAGAAATAGATGAATATGTAAGATTGACTGCCCTTTGTATGTCTCAAAATTGTTTTCAAATAAACGGAAAGTTTTTTGAACAACTTGAGGGAACTGCAATGGGTAACTGTCTCTCACCTTTTATTGCCAACTTGTTTATGAGCAGATTTGAAACCAATGTAAAGTCTATAGCACCGTATGTCCCTAAGACTTGGGTTAGGTATGTCGACGATATTTTTGCCATTTTTGACACCAAGAAGTGCAGTATTCAAGATTTTCTTCTCGTTTTGAATTCTAAATTCAACACCATTAACTTTACTGTAGAACAAGAAGTTAACGGCCAACTTCCATTTTTAGATACTCTGGTAGTCAGGAATAGCAAAAATATAATAGAAATTGACGTGTATCGGAAAGATACTAACACAATCAGGTTTATCCCTAATGATTCGCAGCATCCTTTTCAACAAAAATTGTCTTTTATTAGTTGTTTAGTAAATAGGTTATTGAAATTTCCATTGTCCGCAGGTAGATATCAGCAAGAATTATTGTTTATTAAGAATGTTGTCATACATAATGGGTACCCTGAGAAAATAGTTGATAGAATGATTAAGAAGCAGAATCAAAAAATTTATGTAAATCAAATATCTACTTTAAATACTTTGTGTGTAGAAAAGAAGAAATATGTTAAAATACCGTTCGATTGTGCATATACAAGGGGTTTGAGAAGTATTTTTACATCACAAAATCTCTGTATAGCATATTCGACTCATAATAGCATAAAAAACCTTCTTGGAAACCCAAAGGATAAGGTAGATGTACTTGATAAATCTGGTATATATTGTATCAAATGTCATGAATGTGAAAAAGAATACGTAGGCCAGACTAGAAGAACAATTTTAACTAGGTTCAAAGAACATGTAGCTCATTTTAAATATAATCGTTTTGAAAAATCTAGTGTGGCTCAACATATTTTAGACACACGTCATAAAGTAGTTGTAGATGACTTCAAACTTGTAAAAGCTGTGTCAAATAATAGGGAACTAAACAGCTTGGAATGTATCTTTATTCACTTGAATAGAGATAAATTAATAAATTCAGACAGGGGTCCTATACCTAGTTCGCCATTGTTTGACCTGCTTTAATTAAAACTTGTTTTTTACGCTTCAATGATCAAAATTCACTGAGGTGTGACCAACAAATGGGTATATATAGGATAATTTTTAACATGGACGTCACTTCCACTAGTGATTTGCTTGGACAATATCCAGTGAAGATACTATGAAGTGCTAATCTCTTGTTTTTGCTTAATTTCACCTTCGAATGTGTAACCAAATGGGTAATAAAACGACTAAAAATCTGGACACAACCTCCATGTAATTGGTCAGGAAACACACTAAATGTGTACATGGTATGCTCGGTCGTGTCGGAAACGATCGGGAAGCGGCAATAGCCGAATATAAACGAACATAAAAATGACAGAAAATACATGTCAAAACAAATACTAAGATACCGCCCGCCTTGAAATAACTACGGGACGTTGTTTCAAAAAACAATAAAATAAATACAATAAATGCATAAAAAACTAATAATCAGGAAAAGTTCTAATAAAGTAAAGCTATGTTAATTGTCTATGTCAATTGGTAAGGGACAAATTTTTGTTACGGCACGTTTGATTAGACCACTCGCGCACTGGAGCGACACTACGCGTGTAACACCATATTTTCCTGGATGGAGGAGGGCCACCCGACCTAGCTGCCACTTGGATGGAGGCACGTTGTCTTCTTTGACTAGTACCAAGATACCAGGTTGAATGTTTTTGGAGTTATTCTTCCACTTGGTCCGCTGCTGCAACTCGGAAACGTATTCAGTTGACCAACGGTGCCAGAAGTGTTGGGTTAGCTGCTGTAGATGCTGGTATCTGTTCAGCCTATTCTGTTTGATGTCCCTGAGATCAGGATCTGGGAGACTTGTAAATGGTCGGCCAATCAAAAAGTGCGCCGGTGTTAATACGTCCAAATCGTTTGGATCGGAGGAGAGTGGGGTTAATGGACGGGAGTTAAGGATTGATTCTATTTGAGCCAAAACAGTGTACAAATCCTCAAAAGTAAGAGAGGCATTACCAATCACGCGTCGCAAATGACTCTTTACACTCTTTACCCCAGCTTCCCATAGCTCACCGAAATGTGGCGAATGCGCCGGTATGAAATGCCAATTCACACTATGCACATACGGCAAAATACCTAGTTTACGGCGACAAAATTAATAAATACAAGTTTTGCCAAAGACCTTTAAATTTAATTAATAGGTGCTCTATAATAACTAATGCGTCTAATATGACTCATAAACACTGCCAGGTGCGCGCCAGGACAAGATGAAACTCGTACGTAATCAGTTGAGTACGTGTGCTCGCCAATAGAAGAAGTGTGTTTAGAGTAATTTTAATTGTGTTTAGAGTGCTACCTCAGCATGGATTGTGTGCCTTTAGGTTTGTAGAACTATATTTCAGCATCTTAGCTTTTTTCACTAGGTTTAGCATGAACGGTACGCATTTTTTAATGTGAATTTTTTAAATGGTAAACCTAACCTTTTTAAAAAAATATATCAAGAAACTAATTTTTTGTTAATGGTGAGAATGTAGTTATATACTTCAGTATCATATAGAAAAACAAAACAGCTGCCCCATATTGCCCCGTTCTTAATTACGAATTTTTTTTAGCTAGCCGAGCTGAGTCTTCTTCTGCAGTAGTTATAAATAGAAAAGAACTCGTGTTGAAACGTGACAATTTCTTTAACACATTCATCGCATAAGTGCAACAAACGTTTAGTGAACTATATCGTCGAGAGATATTTTGAAGGAAAACCTCCATCAGACTATTTTAAACAGTTGAACAAGGCGGTAAATTTGTTTGTATTAAAACTTTTAAGACGATGGAAACAGTGCAATCGAACTTATGATCGATTTTTAAAGAAACACCGTAAATGGCTTGTGGGAAATCTAACGTTACCTCAGTTTGCAACTACACCAGTAGTAGCTAGTGATTCTGCAAAAACTGCGAAAGGAAGGCCTAAAAAACTTTTTTCGGAATCTTCCACCAGAACAAAGGAGAGGCGAATTAAACATCTTGTTAATGAAATAAGCCCGGATAGGATACGTTATGGCGCCGAGTCCACCTTAATAAAGGAAGGAAAAAGAACTACTGCAAAAGTAATGAAAATGGCGATAACTACGACACCTAGAAGATTGAAAAAAATGGAAAAAGCACATGATTCTTCAAGTTCTATCAAGCCATTCACTCCGGAAGAAGCACTAGGTTTTCTTGTAGATTTAGGCCTGGGTAAAGACGACTACATAAGAATGCAAAGAGAAACAAAAATAAGAGGAGCTAATGTCTGGCCTACCTGTATACAACATAATTTTTGATACGAAGAAACAATGTTATCCGCCAAATATCACCATCACCGAAAGTGAAGCCCAAATACCATTACAAGACCTTTTGGACCTAACCATAAGAAGATTGACCACAGTACAACATGAGGTTTTCCAACGTGTCCCAGAAGGTGTAACAACAATTGATGTTATTTATAAATGGGGTCTCGATGGCAGTGGTGGGCATAGTATATACAAGCAGGCTTTTTCGAATAATTTACAATATGCAGACTCCAATATCATATTATGCACTATTGTACCTCTGGAACTATCTGTTCAGAATGGAAACGGCAAAACGGAAAAACCCCAGCCCATCATCCACAAAACATTGTCGCATCATAAAATTCAAAATTGAAAACGAGACAAAAGAAACAATGAGGCAGGAATATGAATCGGTTGAAACTCAAATTTCGCAATTAAGACAAACTACAGTAGACCTGCCTGATAAGCAGCTACACTTTAAGCATATTCCGGTATGTACCATGATAGATGGAAAAACATGTAATGTGTTAACAGAAGCGTCTTCTTCGCAGGCATGTAATGTTTGTGGTGCTACTCCGAAAAACATGAATGACTTGTCAAAAATTATGTACAGACCATGCAATAAAAACAGCTACAAATTTGGCATTTCTGTTTTACACGCTTACATTAGGTGTTTTGAGTATTTGTTGCATATCTCATATAAATTAAATATAAAAAAATGGCAAGCAAGAGGAAAAGAAGCCAAAGAAAATGTAAAAAAACAGAAGGACCAAATAACAACAATGTTTTACCAAGAAATGGGATTAGTAGTAGATCAGCCAAAGCAAGGAGGCGGCAACAGTAATGACGTAACACGGCTCGGAAATTTTTTCAAAATCCCTCAACAGTTTCCAAAATTACTGGCATAGATGAAACTGTAATAAATCGATTTGCAAATGTTTTGAGCACAATATCAAGTTGTCACTACATTGATACTACAAAATTTAAAGCTTATTGCTTGAAAACTGCACATATATGTGTTAATTTATATGGATGGTATAACATGAGTGCTACCGTTCATAAACTACTCATCCACGGCAGTGAAATAATTAATACCCTTCCTCTACCTGTGGGACAGCTGTCAGAAGACGTACTAGAGACCAGTCACAAGGACTACAAAAATTTGCGAATTTTTCACGCTAGAAAACGTCTAGAATAAATACAAACACGGATATAATGAACTGGATGCTAGTGTATTCAGATCCCGTTATATCTTCGCACAGAAAATGTACACGAAAAACCAGAAAACCGTTTTCCGGGGAAGTTTTGAATATGTTAAAAATACCCGATTTTTTAGAAAATGTGTCCATGGATCGTGCTAACGATATAGATAGTGATGTCATTGACGACAACGACAATGAAGATGAATAATGTATAGTAAAATCTTCAATAAAATTTTTCGTTTAAAATTATCATAGTCCTAAAGATGCCATAGATGGGAATACCGGGCTGAAAGACTACGGTCCATGGCCATTTCCAGGCGAGAAGAACACTTAATTACATATATTCGATTTTGTAACATGTATTGTCATTGTATATATAGTTTGCTGGAAATAAATGTATTCTATCTATCTATTGTACCCACATTGTTTTTCACACCTTATTACTCCTGCAAAATCGCTCAACAATTGTGTTTAGTAAACAGAAAACGACCAAAATGCTTAACATACACTAATTCTAAGCAGTCACGATCGCAAATTTTTACCTATTAACAAAAATATTTTTGTCGCCCTAAATTCCTGATTTTGCCGTATGTGGGTTAGAAATTTGGTCTGCTATCGCTTTGCTATTATCAATTAAAAAACTACCGAGATTCCTTAATTCATTGTTAGCACCAACAAAATTGGTACCATTATCGCTATAAATGTCATTAGGTTTGCCTCGACGTGCTACAAATCGCCGAAAAGCAGCAATGAAACTCTCTGTTGACAGAGATGTTACCGGTTCAATGTGCATAGCCTTAGTGGCAAAACAAATAAATATGGATAAATAACACTTACTGAGTCTTGCACCCCTACCAACTTTATCTTTGATTAGCAAAGGACCAGCATAGTCCACACCGGTAGTGTTAAATGGTGGCATAGTTTTAGTTCTTGAATTGGGTAAATTTCCCATAATTTGAGTCAACGGTTTAGGATTAAATCTGAAACATTTGATACATTTTCGTGTAATAAATTTAGCAGTATTTCTTCCCGAAATTGGCCAAAACTTTTGTCTTATCGTGCTCAGGAGCAAGCTTGGTCCAGGATGCAACAATTCTTTGTGGTAATCTTCAAATATTAATTTGGTAAATTTGTGATCTTTGGGTAGGAGAATTGGATGCCTTTTGTTAAAAGAGAATGATGACTGTTCCAACCTACCGCCTACACGCAACACACCAGATTCGTCCAAAAATGGAGTTAGGCTTAAAATTTTGCTTTTTGTGCTGATTGGCTTGCCGCCTTTTAAGTTATTTAACTCCTCAGGAAACCCTTCTTGTTGGGAAATCATTACAATTTTCAATAGTGCCTTGTCTAATTCATCGTAAGAGAGGGTTCCATATATTCGTTGATTTTTGGGAATTGTACAGTTACGCGAAAATCGCAAACACCATGCTATTATTCTTTTAAGACGTTTTAAGTTAGAAATTTTGTCTAATATGGGTAAATGATAAGTCACAGCTGTTAGAAAACAAACTTTAAGTTTTTCCCTTCTGTCAGGAATTTCTTCAATTGTTAATTTACTTGATTTACACGGCCATTCTGAAGCATCTTGCTTCAAGAAACTTGGGCCTTCCCACCAAATTGTCAAGTCCTTCAGTGCTTGAACGGGGCAACCGCGAGATAAAATATCGGCAGGATTAATTTCAGAACTTACGTGGTTCCAATAGTCTATATTGGAAAGGCACTGTATGTGACTTACCCTGTTCGCCACAAAGGTGGTCCATTTGTTTGGGGGTGCCTTTAACCAACACAATGTAATGCTAGAGTCAGTCCAATAGTATATACCTTGAAAATTTAGCTTTAGTAGTTGGACGAATTTAGAAGTTAGATCTGCTAGGACAGCTGCTAATAGCTCAAGTCGCGGTAAAGTGATATTTTTCAAAGGAGCAACCCTTGACTTGGATGCTATTAATCGAATTAAAATCTCTCCTTGTGAATTAACGCTTTTTATATAAATACAGGCTCCGTAACCTCGTTCCGAAGCATCGGAGAATCCGTGTAGTTCTAAATTCATAGCTTGAGGGAGTGACACAAAACGAGGAATTCTAATACAGTCAATCTTTTCTAGGTTATCCTTGAAGTTTATCCATTTTGTGTGTAGATCGATTGGTAGCGACTCATCCCATCCCAATTCCAACTGCCATAACTCTTGTACAATAATCTTCGCGATTATGATGATAGGGGCCAATAGTCCAAGCGGGTCGAACAATTGGGCAATTGTTGAAACGATTGTTCGTTTTGTAATTTGCTGCTGGTGTTTTAGTTCGGCAGTCGAGAAGGAAAAATCGTCATCACCTGGGTTCCAATACATTCCTAAAGTTTTGTTGGGTTTTTCTGATCCACAGATAGATTGAGGAGAACTATTTTGATTGAATTCAAGGAGATTGCTCTTCCATTTTCTTAAGGGAAGTCCATACTTTTGTAGAATATCGATGAGATTTTCCTTAATCTGAGCTAGTGCTTCAATGGAGTTAGATCCTGTTAATGAATCATCGACATAAAAGTCACGTCGTAGTATTTCAGATTCCAAAGGGTGATCTTCTTCATTTAGTGATGCTATCTCAAATAAGGATCGTATAGACAAATATGATGCCGCGGACGTACCGTATGTAACAGTATTTAATTCGTAGGTGTCAACATTTTGGTTGGATTCCATACGCCATAAAATCTTTTGGTATTTCCGGTCTTCAGGGTGTACCCATATCTGCCTGTACATTTTTTCAATGTCAGCTGTGATTACATACTGATGTGTTCTGAATCTACTGTGGATTGAAAATAGATCGTCTTGAAGTTTGGGTCCCACACACTGAGCATCGTTTACAGAAATTCCATTTTCTGGTTAGCATGAGCCATCAAATACAACTCTGAGTTTTGTGGTCTCACTAGTTTCCTTGATAACTGCGTGGTGTGGTAGGTAAAAACCAAAATTATCATTTTTAACTGAGACAGACATGTGGTGTAGCGCGGAATATTCATTCATGAAATTAGAGTAGTCAGTTTTTATTTTGGCGTTATTTGCTAGTGTTTTTTCCAATCTATTAAATCTAGAGTGTGCAATTTCGTAGGAGTTTCCTATTTCATTCACGTTGGGTTTAAAAGGGATTCTAACAAAAAATTTGCCATCTGGGCCTCGAGTGGTTGTATCCTTGTAAAAGGTTTCGCAATACTCTTCTTCGTCTGTTAAAGGAAGTTTTTCAGCTAGAAATTCATCAACCTTCCAAAAATTCTGCAAATCCTTGTGGATATCATTCATTGTTAAAAAGTTAGAGGTCTGAGTAACAGAATTTGAGTAAATATATCCTGAGATAATCCAACCCAGTTTCGTCGTTTGGAAAATCGGATTATTTGGTTGCTTTATTTGACCCACGCATAATAACTCATAAAACAAACCCGCACCAATAAGTAGATCAATCCGACCTGGCTCATTGAATGATGGATCTGCTAGTTTGATTTGTGGTGGTATTTGTAAAGAGGAAATATCTATAGTTCTTGTCGGAAGTGTGCTAGCTATATTTGGTATTATTAGGCATTGTATAGATTTTTTAAAGTTGTTCTGAAGAGATGATAAGTTTAGCTGAGTCTTGAAATTAATCGTTGATAATTTTTCATTTAGGCCAGATACGAACATGTTTATCTTTTCCTTCTTCAATCCTAGTAATTGACATGCGTCCTCAGTTATAAAATTTGATTGTGAGGCTGAATCTAGTAAAACGCGTAGAGTTATTGATTGATTTCTGTTATTTAATACACCTACTTTGGCCGTAGATAATAATACGTATGTGGATGTGAGATTATTTACCATGGAGGAGCAATTTGTTACTGTATCATTCTTTTTTACTTCATGTGTCGCTTTTGGCGCTGTAAAATTGACGTGCAACAAGGTATGGTGTTTTTTGTGGCAGGTACGCATGTGGATGATCGACAGTCTGGCACAAAATGGCCCTTTCTTAAGCAATTAAGGCATAATTTAAGGTTTTTTATCATTTTACTCCTTTCGCCTGGTTCTAATTTCAAAAATGCTTCACACTGCTGGATTGTATGTTGTCCTTTGCATTGTGGACATCCTTCGTTGTTGATAGTAAATGCCTTTACATTAGGTTTTTGTTTTGATATTGTTACGGGACTATTTTTTAAGTCTGTTGTTTTTTGGGCAATGCTTTCAAGAGTATTCTGACGGATATTCAAAAATTCTATTAATTCTGTGACAGTAGGAATGGTATCATTTGATTTTGGCTTTGAATTTAATTTAGACTCCCATTCTCTTGTTGTTTCAATGTCTAATTTATTTAAAATAATTTGTACTATCAGAGCATCCCACGCTTCAATAGGTTGTTGGAGTGACTTTAAACATTGTAAGTTATTTTGTAATGTTGTGACTAAATCTCTTAATGCCTTATGCGAATCTTTTGGTATCGATGCAATGTTTAGTAAATTTTGTACGTGACTATTAACAATGCGGCGTGTATTGTGATAGCGATCGCATAATAGATTCCAGGCGATATCATAATTTAAATCACTGATCTCTAATGACCATAACATATCGGCTGGTTCCCCTTTTAAGGAAGCTCGTAGATAACAAAGTTTTTGGCTATCAGATAAGCTATTATTTGTGTGAATAAGAGCGTTAAAAACATCCCAAAATTCTCTCCACCGTGTGAAAGTGCCATCGAATGTAGGCAAATCAATGCGAGGTAATTTGACGTGAGATAAACGGTAATCTAAGGAAGCTGGAGCATTATTCAGACAGTTTTCGCTTGTATTTGAGTCAAGTTCGTTCGTATTAAATGATTTTAATAATAAAGAGGATTTTGTAATTAAATCAAAGTAGAGGTTCTGAAAATGCTAGCGTGATTCCAAATTTATAGCAACATCGTTCTGAATGGCGTCAATTTGATCTTGAATTTCACTAAATCTGTCAAAAAGTGGTTCGATTTTATCGCGTCGTTGTTTAAGTGATTGAACGTCGGTTTGTGTGAGTTTCGACTCGTCAAGAGTGCTTAAAAACTTAGAAAATAAATTTAATTGGACATTGATGCTGTCGCGTTGTTTATTTAGTGCTCTTAATTGTTTCGCCATGCTCAAACTCAAACAGAATCAGGAATAAATAAAGGGTAAAACTTACGGGAATTGACGTGTTGGACGTATATAGCGCGTGGAATTATCGATCGGCAGCGTACTGGGCAGCGTCAGCGCGCAGACATCCGTTGGTTCTAAGCGTTGCTTGAGTTGCTGAGTCACTGCGACTTGCCGTGAATCTGCGCTGTTATCTCCTTATCCGTTGTGCTGAGGCTTCGTAAAATGTCTTGTGGTTGTATCGGGTTCGACGGACCATGTTTTTGCTTAATTTCACCTTCGAATGTGTAACCAAATGGGTAATAAAACGACTAAAAGTCTGGACACAACCTCCATGTAATTGGTCAGGAAACACACTAAATTTGTACATGGTATGCTCGGTCGTGTCGGAAACGATCGGGAAGTGGCAATAGCCTAATATAAACGAACATAAAAATGACAGAAAATACATGTCAAAACAAATACTAACATCTCTCTTTTCCTCTTTTTAGGTTCTACTGAAGATGGCAACATAGTTGCTGAAATACGTATTTAGGTTTCTAAAATACTTGTTGTGGTTAGGGGTTTATAATTTTATTATTAAGTTCGCCACAGTCTCCAAAATATTGTCATTAACATGGCTTCCCGGTCAACGGAGTTAAATAGATATAGTTCACTTAGTACTAAGATTTGTAAAATAGGTGCAGATATTTCATTTCTAAAGAAATCCAAAAATCAATGTTTGTTTCCTAAATTTGTTCATATTAATTTAAATGTTAAGTCAAGATTCACAGAATCCTTGACGTTGTTTGCTAAAAGAAAATGGCTTGATTTGGAAATTAAATATCTATACGCAAAAAGAAGTAGGTTAGAGTTAGAAACATATAATTTGCATTTAAAACTTTGTAAAGATTTTTCAGATCTCAATTACCAACAATGGTTAGTGTTTCAACAAAACATGTACGAAATCATCAATCACAAAATGGATAAGGTTAATTTCAACCATAGGAAGAAACTCTCTTTGCTATCTCAACGAAACAGTGATGTTTTGTTGAAACAATTTCCAACTAAGAATTTAGATTGTAACATAGTTATCAATGAATCTTCTGAGTCCTTCTCAAAAACTGAAATTAACTTTCTGAATAAAGGCTTAAAATACAACTTGCCTAATAAAAGGATGCCTACTATAGAGTTAATATCAGGAATTGAATCTTCAATTAGCCAATGTAATGACACCACAAAAGCTGCAATCAGGAGCTCTTGTAAGAATCAGCTTTTAATGAATCAACAGGACTTTAAAGTTGAAAAATTATTGAAGGACTCAAGAAGAAGAATCGTTGTTATCTTAAGGCTGACAAAGGTAATAAGGTGGTCATCCTGGATAAAGCGGATTATTTTGATAGGATTGATAACTTAATTGAAAATGGTCCTTATAAGGAAATCAAGAAAAACCCACTGCCCAAACTAGTCCGTCAAATAAATAGTACGCTGTCCAGTTGTCCTAATCTTATCACCCGCCAAACTAGATTTAAACTCAAAGTTTCCAATCCTACTGTACCTAGATTATATGTTCTTCCCAAAATTCACAAACCTGGTAAATCAGTGAGACCTATTGTATCAGGTATTAACTTACCTACTTACCAGTTAGCGAAATGGTTATCGAATGAGTTCAACAATTTACCTGTTCCTCAACCAAGCTTCTCTGTTAATAACTCATTGGAGTTTATCAATAAGGTTAACAATAAGTACGTAGGCTTTCACGGCCAGAATCATTTAGAAAATAAACTGCTTCCGGGTTATGCCGTGTGTCAAGATTTGTTAATGCTGACGTTTCGCGAACCATGTTGCTCGCTTCTTCAAAGCTAATTGAATACTGTAATCAGTATTCAGTATATCCTGGCACCTGGATAGTTCGCTGCATGTTATCTCCTGACGAATAATCTTTTTCATTCTCCGTTTACAGGTTTTAATGGTATAAACGATAATGGCTAGAAGTACAAGTAGAATAAGAAAAACAATACAATAGTCGGCCTTCACATTTATTGGTCGATTTCGCTTTTTTCTTATTTCTTCTGACGACGTGTGTAGCGTGTGATCTTCGCTAACTTTGTATGCAGGATCACCATGTATTGCCCTTGGTTGGTAGGACCTCAGGTTCTTCAAGTTAAACGTAGAACACAGACGACAGTACTAACACATGTTTATTGGAAGAGACTACATATATCAATCAATCCGTTAAACCTAATCTTTATGCCTAAGGACGCGTAGCGCTTGCGTTGCTATTTGTGCTGGCGCACTCTGTTATTCTCTACCCTTTATAATACCACTACACTATATTGTTCGTTCGTGTTGGTACCGCGACTGGTGTTCGAGCAATCTGACAAAACGGACAAAACTTTCGGTTTTCGGAAAATGTGTGTTTGTGTCGCCAGTTTTTATGTTATGCGTCAAATTGCTGGTAAATTGGGAGATTTATGGTGAATTTCAGCGAGAAATGCTAGACTAGCAAGAAGACCTGTCGCTGAGAGAGAGAGCAACCCTCTAATTGGAATCCCACCTAGCTGCCAAACTTACACCAGGCCTTAGTAGTTTTCTGCGGTATCCCTTTTTGCCGATAAGAAAAGCCGTACAAAAGCTGAACACTATCCTCGGAGACATACGGAATACAACCGTCGATGCCTCACAAACATTTCAAAACGCGTTGACAAACGACACCAACCTAACACAGACTAAAGAAATATTCCACCTAACGTAAACTATTATCGATTATCTAAAACGGACCGTTGTAAGTTTAAACGACCAATTCTACGAGCTGTACAACTCGTCAAACGTCGGAAATCTCAAGTCTGTCAATCGTCTTATACCACTACTTGATAAACACACAGGGAAAGGCAAGAAACGACGCAGTGCCGCCGTCGGTTCGGATTCGGATGACTCTTCGGCGGCAAAGAAGGACGATAAGTCTGATTCGGGCGATTTGTCCGAATAGGATTCGCTCGCAGAGTCGATCATCAAAGCCCAGAAGGACGAAGCTGAACGGAAGCAGAGGATACTCGAACGGCAGAAGAAGCTCGAACTGAGTGCAGACACCACAAAAACGGGAGACGGTCATGACAAAAGTACAGACTCAACTTACCTAGTGGAAAGAACCAAGGGCCCCAAAACATGGAGGAGCCGGAGAGTAGCGCAAGAAAAAAAACTTGGTTTACCCGCAAACAATAGAAAAATCGACCGAACAACCAAAGGTATCCAAAAAGGCAACCCCAAAAGTTCAGGTTTCCGTTGAAGACCCCGAAGTAAGGGACGTTGTTGAAATACCCACTGAGGTGCACAAAAAAACACGAAAATTATTTGCGAGGAGGGTTTAAGGTTGTTGCCCCACCACTGTAAGGAAGAATATGCATTTTCCCGTTCTCTCTTCGATGGATGAAGCTGGCTGACGGATCACGAACAGATAAATCAACGGATGGTTGTCATCTACAAGAAGCAGTGGACACATGATGAACCGGGGTACCATACCAGCATCATGGGGGTTTATTTTTATGGGAGGTTTGTCGCAGAAAGACCACTGATGACGCCACTAGTTCCATTTTAGCTATTGCTATTATTCGATCACTTCAATCGGTGACCGACAGATGCCGCGGTAGCCTAATATTATTTCTATATTTGTGGTCCACCGATATTTTACTGATATGAGATTAGTCAAATTTACTGTATCTTTTGACAATACATAAGATTTCAACGAATTTCTATTAGCGCAAAATAGATTTATTCGAAAATGTCGCCGAAAGTGTTCTGTACGTTCTTGTAGAAGTCCTCATGCAATTCTGCATTGCTTTCCGGATCCGAAGAAGAAAATGTCGCTATTTAATGCGTGGATTGCAGCCGTGAGATATCAACAACTTTTGGGACTGAATCCGGATAGTAATCTTTACAGTATGTACTTATAACTCCAATATTGTGTTAATACATAATAATAGTTACATATTTTTCTTAGATTATGAAGGAGACGCAGAAGTTGCGTGTACCTCCTCATTATCACAAAGAGCGACATCAGGAAGATGGTACAAAACTGCGAAGATAAAGGTAAACGAGCTTACTGAGAAACATTACCTAGCATGAGACAAGCTAACGCTACCATAACCTTCTCCGCCTCCAAGGCCAGACAGTATCGCCAGTTACAAAAAACGAACCGTCGACTGATTACAGGTCTCAGTAGACTCCTGCGATCGCAGTGGATGGGATGGTTGAGCCAGGAACTCACATATTCTAATCTAACTAGAATCTAAGAAATCAGTCCATTTAATAATTCATTTTGCGGGGGTAATTATCCGACGCAACTCCTGCTGCTGGTGGAGTACACTACTAGTGTACTCAAACTCTTGTTAATAGTGCTCACAACGGTATTAAACAGTTTTTTAAAGTTTGTTTTGATCGGACATTTGTTTGAAACGTACAATTTTGTATATTTCTTTTTCACTTAAAATATAGAAATAGGTTAGTGGAGAAAATTTAATATCAATGCTATAAGGTATTTGTCATATCTAAGGTGTTTGAAGTTCTAATGAGTGAGAGGATGACAAGTTTGTCTCAATGTTACTCTTTGTTTATTGAAAGAAAGGCCTATCTTAAAAATAGATCAACTACTAAAGCTTTGTTGACTGTAGTTGAGAACATTGTGGGAGCCTTTGATAGAGGAGAAAAGTCATCAGCTTTGCTTATGGACTTGAGTAAAGCGTTTGATGTAGTCTGCCATAAAACGCTACTTGTCAAATTAAATACTATGGTATTAGAGGTCTGTGTCTAGATTTGTTTAAGTCCTATCTGAAAGATAGACAGCAAGTGGTGTTTTATCAAAATTCGCAGTCAGTTTTTCGAACGGTAAATTTGGGAGTTCCGCAGGGATTGATCTTGGACCCAATGCTGTTCCTGGTGTACATTAATGATTTGCCTTATAACTTAACTGTTTGTGACACTGTGCGCTTTGCAGTTAACACAACAATAATTAACTCATAACTTAATGAAGCCAAACAACTTAATGAAATACTCGACAGGGAAACCATAAATATGCAGGACGCTGAGGATTGGTTCAACAGCAACATGCTAAAACTCAACGCAAAGAAGACACAAAAAATTATGTTTAAGCCAAGACCTGATGATGACCAATCCATAAAGTTGCTGGGGGTCTATATAGACCCCGCTTTAAATTGGAAACACCATATAGACTTTCTCTGCCTCTAAGACTTAACACCATTACCAATCAAATTAGGAATATTGCGGAAATAGTTGATGTTGAATCTGCTCTAACCTTGTATTATGCTTTGTTCCAAGGTACTGTCAACCATTCGATTATTTTATGGGGTTGATGTGATATGATGGTATTTGATGGTGATATGATGGTATTTTCTCCATTAATTCATTTGAGCTTAAAACCCATATCACTAAATCGCAACAACCGGCTTAAATAGATTAGTCAGCTGAAAATATAAAGTTTTAGCTTCCCCAATGGTGGACACACTTTATACTAAATCGTCCATATAAAAGTCTCGGTTGACCACCAAAGCAGCAAGAGGATACTGACCCCTTTCATCTAGTGCCAACTAACGAAGGGTTCTTAAAGCTAAAAAAGGTGAGGACTTCACACCAAACGACACTGTGTATAAGCTGATACATTTCAAGTGGGTGCTCTCTAGAAAATCTCCATAACAGTCGCTAAAATCGGCGATGTTCCTGGCTAAGTGATATTTATAGGTACATTTTTCTAATGTCGGCGGTGAATGCGATTTCAAACAAACGAAAGTGAAGGAATATAGTCAAGACGTCAGATTGGAGCTTTGGCCCAGTATACAACAAATTTTGTAACGGTATATTGGACGTTATTTTGGCACTAGCGTCCATCACACACCGCAGCGGAGGTGATGAATTACTCCCTTTGAATATACCATGGTGTGGGATGATGTAATGAGGACCGTCCAACTTATCAGTTCCTACAAGTGACATGTAGTCTTCCTGCAAATATTCCTTAATGATTGCCTGATGCAGAACTTTAAATTCAGGAGACTTATCAAATCCTCTTTCCAACGATTGAAAACATTTCCAAGCTCTCAAAAATGAGTCACCTAAAAGGGGCGCATCACTTTAGAATGGTAATGTCACTACATATCTGCCCGACAAGTCTCGCTTTATGGTAGAGGCGTAAAGTGTTTCACATTCTTTATCTTCAGGTGCGTCAAAGATTTGATTAGGAATTGATTAAATTTCCCAAAATTTTGATACTAAATTATCTAACTCAGTCTCAACGGCCACATACAAGGAACGCCAAGAGCCGAAGAATTCAATAAAGTCGGTACGCTTCCCATACCCTCAAACTCAAAGCAAGTTTAGATTGTCACAGGCAGATTCTGAGAGACTGCAACCCTCGTGGAGCCCAACAAATAAGGAAACAGTTCAGCCCCAATTATCCCACTAATTTCTCCAGGCTGATCAAAATATTCATCTGCCAACGGAACTTCAAACAAATAGCCCAACGATTGACGATCTACAGGTGTTGTGGTAACTTGCCTGTTACTGTTTCAACCACCAAAACGTTCAACGGATAGTTGATCGCCGCATCAAACCTAGAATGGTTAGTGACGGCAGCGTTACCCAAAATCAAACTATTTTGAACAGCCGATACAATCTCCGGTGCTTCCGGAATCCAATATAAATCTAACATGATGCTTTTGGCCAAGTGAATCTAATATCATCACTAGCACGGTAGATAGTAGTACGGTTTCACTGATTGTTACAGAACGGATGCCGAACGAAGAGATAAATTCTGAGGCTCCAGTTGTTTAGAACTAGCATCAGTCCCTTGAGGTTGCGCAGGCAAACTCCCATCGGTCGACGGTTTGCTCCCGCCAGAAACAGTAGAAGCGCCCAAGTCAGGTGAGAAGTTTTTTTGCAAAATGCAACAATGTAGGTGTTGATAACCACAGGTCTTGCAACAGCTCTTACTCAAACATTCCCTCACACAATGACCACCCAAACAATTTTAAAAATTCCGCACACTTCTTTAATGGATGGCGAGGTTTGTGATTCAGAATCGCATCATGCTCTGGACAACAAAAGAATGCTTTGGTTTGGTTTTATATTGTCCCGTTGAACTGGGTAGACTGGATTGCAGCGTTCATAAATTTTAGCTTGCTCCTTAATAAAAGCAAAACATCCTTGTATGTTGGCATGAAAGACTTTCTTCGAGAATTGTCAAAGAGATTTCTAGTTTCTGGATCTAGTTTTTACGTGCTAAATAGGCTACGACAAAATCAAAGGAGTCAGAAAATTTCAACTGTTTTAAGACATTTAAGCACCATCGAAATTATCGACACAATTATTGAGGCTATTACAGGATGCAGTAGATGCTGCTTTAAGATCTAGCATTTGCTGAAAATAGTGGTTAGCTAGTACTCGCTCAACATGGCGAATTATAAAGCACCTGGTAATTAGTACCAATTGGAGGAAAACCCTTGCATAGTGTCAGAGCTCTAGCAGATAAACAGCTAGTTAAGTAATTTATTTTATCCACATCGGATAATGTATGCTTATCATGGATCAACGAACGAAAACATTCGTAAAATACTGGCCACTATGTAACCACCGTCAGTAACCAGCTGACGATAAATGAGATAAAAACGGAATAATATGTTATTCTCAAGTAGAAAAGCAATCGCGCCTATTAACATTATCGCCAATATCTCCAACATGAGCGACATGATAAATACCTGGAGCGAAACAACTCAACACAACATAAATAAGCTACAACGACAGCAGAGTAAAATACTAAAAACCCTATATAGACTCGATAGAACAACACCAACGCAAGAGGTACACGCTACTACGAAAGAATTAACAGTACAGCAGTTGATAACTTTGCACAAGGTCTTGTTGTTGCACGAAATCAACAATCATAACATTAAAACCGAAATAATACTCAAAACATGGGACCAAGTACACGAACACAAAACGAGAAATGCATCACACTTAAGAGCGGAAAGATCGAGAATAACCCGCTACGCCCCATTTGTTCAGGGAAAAGTAGTAAAAACTTACAACAACCTACCAACAGAGACAAGACAACTGAACTACATAACATTTAAACTGAAAGTGAACCGTTAATGTTACAAGGACATACACCACTATGTATACTCACCGAGTAACTAGCCAAACAAACAAAAAGCAACAACAAAAAACAAAACAAAAACAAAATGAAAACAAAAAAAAGGAACCCACAACACCGTTAGCCCGAGATCAGATGTCGCATCCAACCCCGCGGTGAGGACGGAGGGAGAAGAATTTTCGCGGACCATGTATTTTGTATTGTATTGTGTTTAGTTCTATTTTTATATTGAATTGAATATTGTATGTATATTGCATGACATGTGAAATGTATGGTAGGTTAGGTTGATACGTTACATGAACTATTATCTTATAAAAACAAATAAAATCACCCGATAACGTGGGTAATTCAATTTTTGGCAATTGAGGAATATTCCTTCATCGTGCGAGAAATAAACAACGAAAGAAATAAACAGACCAGACAAACTAAAACTTAGACCCAAGTCCAGTCGATGCTTGAGAATCAGAGTTCACAATTTTATTTTTTGCCGTCAATTGATTGGCTATAGATACAACGTGACAGTATGTCTCATCAAATGCCTCTAAAGTCCAGCGTGTAGTCGGCGTCTAATTCCAGATTCACTTCATTTATTGAATCAATTATATTTGTGTTAGATCGCGTTTCCGCTGAGAGTCCCAATTTTACCTCAAAATTCTTCGCTGGGTTGGGGTCGTCAAGTTTTTTGCCGCAATCGTAAAGATTGTGAAAAACGAGTAAAATAAAATTTTCGCTTACCTACAAAAGTTTTTAATTGCTTCTGCAATTTTCCCTGCATTGTGCGACAAATAAACAGACCAGACAAACTAAAAGTTAGACCAAAGTCCAGTCGATGCTTGCGAATCAGAGTTCACAATTTTATTTTTAGCTGTCTATTGATCGGCTATAGATATAATGTGACAGTATATCTCATCAAATGCCTCTAAAGTCCAGCGTGTAATCGGCGTTTAGTTCCAGATTCACTTCCTTTATTGAATCAATTATATTTGTGAAGCTAGATCGCGTTTCCTCTGAGAGTGCCAATCGTACCTCAAATTTCTTCGCTTGGTTGGGGTCGACAAGTTTTTTTCCGCAATCGTAAAGATTTTGCAAACGAGTAAAATAAAATGTTCTCTTACCTACAAAAGTTTTTAATTGCTTCTGCAATTTTCCCTCCATCGTGCGACAAATAAACAACGAAAGAAATAAACAGACCAGACAAACTAAAAGTTAGACCCAAGTCCAGTCGATGCTTGAGAATCAGAGTTCACAATTTTATTTCTTTCCGTCAATTGATCGGTTATAGATATAACGTGACAGCATATCTCATCAAATGCCTCTAAAGTCCAGCGCGTAATCGGCGTCTAATTCCTGATTCACTTCCTTTATTGAATCAATTACCGTCAACCGGGGCTACTTTGACACCCAGGGGCTACTTTGACACCGCTACTCACATTGTTTTATGTTTATTATATTATTTCTTTTATTGATTTATTTGCGATAATAACAGGTCGTTACTATTGTTATAGGTCTTGAGTAACTAGCTATGGTACGAAAATACCAAAAAACTCCGGGAAGCCGGAACTACAAGCACTACTCGGTAGAAAAGTTAAAATTAGCGCTGGAAGACATGAAAAATGGCATGTCAAAGAAACGAGCAGCTGTTTTGTATAAAATTCCACGGGCTACTCTTGTAAACAAGTCCCTTGAGAGACACAACCGCCCTGTAGGTCACCCAAGTGTTCTTTAGAATTGTGAACAGAAAATCATAACTGACACTTTAGGCCAAGTGGCGACATGGGGATTTCCATTAAACAAGTGCGACATTCGTGCATTGGTTAAATTTTTTTTAGACAAGCAGGGTAAAACGGTGCCTGCTTTCAAAGACAATTATCCCGGACCTGATTTTGTTGATAATTTTGTAAAATCAAACAATCTTTCCACCCGAATTGCTACCAATGTGAAGACATCTCGATCTTCCGTAAACAAAAATGACATCATGCAGTTTTTCATAATATAAAGGAAGTGTTAGGTACCACTGATAAGAAAAACCTTTATAATTATGACGAGACCAATATAGCTGACGATCCGGGGGTAAAAAAACTCATAGTTCCCAGAAATTGCCGAAGAGTAGAAAGAGTTCAGAACTATTCTCGCTCCTGTGTCAGCATAATGGTTTGTGGAAATGCAGCAGGAGTTTTACTTCCCCCGATGGTGGTATATAAAAGTGCCAATTTATATGAAAACTGGTGCACTGGAGGACCAGGTGGGACTGTATATGGGAACAGCTTATCAGGTTGATTTGATATGAATTTATTCGAGCAATGGTTTTTCAAAATGCTGCTGCCACACATACAAGCAACCAAAGAGCCAGGAGCGAAGACTATTGTTGTTGGAGACAACTTGGCAAGTCATTTTTCGCCCAGTGTGATAAAAGCAGCCATCGACAATGATATTTACATGTGCCCGTTTCCTGCTAATGCCACACACCTAATGCAGCCCTTGAACGTGGCTGTATTTCCACCAATCAAAAGGAAATGGCGTGAAATATTAGAGAAATGGAGAAGAGAGAGTAGGTACTCGGGAACACTCCCTAAAGAACACTTTCCTTCATTACTATCAACACTGTGGAATAGCATTGCAGATACTGTGCAAGCAAACTTAATATCCGGTTTCAGAACTACAGGGTTGTATCCAATGAATGTAGATGAAGTCTTAAAAAAGATTCTTGGGGTTTGCCTGAAAATCCACAAGAAACTACAAGAGTGCTGGATACAAGTTTAGTGGATTTATTGAAAGAGATCAGAGGAACCACCGAAGAACAAAAGAAAAGGAAAAGAGGAAAGAAATTTGAAGCTGGTAAGCAGATGACAATTAAAGAAGTTTTGGTTCCCAATCAGGAAACTTTGAATGAGGCTCAATCCGAAGCTGAACCTCAATTTCGGGAAATAAGCGCTGCGGGCCCTTCAGGAATTAAACCAAAAAAGTCTATAAAACAGTCCAAGAAAACTCGCCAGGTTAATATCACTAGAGGAAGTTTGAGGGGTACAAGTGATAAAACCTCCAAATGTGGGATTTGCCAGCTTTATTTTAAAAACTACAGAGGTACAAGCGACTGGATTGAATGCCTAAGATGCAGAAAGTGGATTTGTGGTTTGTGTAATGGTGGAAGTAGTGAACCATTTTATATATGTCCTGTTTGTGATGATGATTCAGATTATGATCAGCAAGTCAAATCTTCAGAAAATACTGACATTGATGAAACCTTTATTCCCTAATATAATATACAAATAATCCGTTACTTATTTTTTTTTACTGAAAAACATTTATTTATTTTTGTAAATATTTAGAATAGATATATTTTGGCGTTAGAGTGTCACGTTATGTAATAAGAGAATTCAAAGTTCCTTAAGTAACCGTATTTCTGTATTAAAATTAAGTTTTTACGTTTATGATCTAAGAAAAAACAAATAATATCTTTCTTTGTACATCTAATGCCGGGGCTACTTTGACTTCATAACATTTACAAATGCTTGTTTCGTCGATTTTTTGTTGGGTGACAAAGTACCCCACCCACGGGGTAACTTTGACACACTTATTTTTAATTATTTTCTCAAAAACTTTTAATGTTGGAGCAATTTTGAAGACACCAATTGGTTCAGCAGCCCAAGTGTGCTATACTAGCGTTTATATCATCTCACGACACTACTAAATATTTGAGAACTATTCAAATATGTACCAAAAAGGTGTCAAAGTAGCCCCGGTTGACGGTATATTTGTGAAGCTAGATCGCGTTTCCTCTGAGAGTGCCAATCGTACCTCAAAATTCTTCGCTTGGTTGGAGTCGACAAATATTTTCCGCAATCGTAAAGATTTTGCAAACGAGTAAAATAAAATTTTCGCTTACCTACAAAAGTTTTTAATTGCTTCTGCAATTTTCTCTTTATCGTGCGACAAATAACAACAAAAGAAATAAACAGACCAGACAAACTAAAACTTAGGCCCAAGTCCAGTCGATGCTTGAGAATCAGAGTTCACAATTTAATTTTTTGCCGTCTATTGATCGGCTATAGATATAACGTGACAGTATATCTCATCAAATGCCTCTAAAGTCCAGCGTGTAATCGGCGTCTAATTCCAGGTTCACTTCATTCATTGAATCAATTATATTTGTGAAGCTAGATCGCGTTTCCTCTGAGAGTGCCAATCGTACCTCAAAATTCTTCGCTTGGTTAGGGTCGACAAGTTTTTTTCCGCAATCGTAAAGATTTTGCAAACGAGTAAAATAAAATTTTCGCTTACCTACAAAAGTTTTTAATTGCTTTTGCAATTTTCCCTCCATCCTGCGACAAATAAACAACGAAAGAAATAACCAATCCAGACAAACTAAGACTTAGACCCAATAATAATAACTAACCAAACAAAGCCTCAAAATAAAACTTTTAAATAATCGAACTAAAACGAAAAATTCCAAAGAAACCCAAGTTCCACCGTTGATTGGATAGATCCGGGCACGACGTAGACCAATAATGTTTGCGCCAAGACAAACCAAATTAATAAAATCCCTAAGCACGTGGACTGTATGAATAATTTCTAACGAAAATGATACTACAAACCCAGCAGACCGCGTGGTAGCCGCTTATGACTGACCACGGGAAACCAGTGATCAAAGGAACCAATAATAGACGAAAACCAACGACACTAATGCACTAATTAGGTAAGAGAACGGCGAAATGCGTTCGTTCGCTATATGCACAACTGTTAGAAGCGAGTTTCAAAATCTATCTGAGCCGGGCAACTCGCCGGTCAAGTCACGGCGTTGTCCAGCTGTTCAACAAAAAACTGGATCGCAAAACTTTTTCAGTATATACCGTCCTCAACTAAAGTTTTACGATTATTCTATACAAACCAACAAATATTATACAATTATAGGCTTAAACACACTACAAAAAATAGTTTTCTCACTTGCTCGATTTTGTTCATTGTTGGCCAGGGCAGTCACTTAGCTTTAACCATTGTATTTTTGACAAATTAAATACCTACTTGTAAATAAGTGAAATGCTTTGATATGGAGATGTATTGTCGCCTAACTATGAACAATTTTACTCACAATAAACAACTTCATTAAAGGACTGGATCGAAGCATATCAATGGCTACAATATTAAACAAACAAGCGGTTGAGGTGGGTACTCAATATTATACACGTTCTACTCAAAAGATAATAAATCAAATACACAATAAATCAAATATTTGTTTGTTTTTTAATAGAATACGTATATACACTGTGGGCAAAAAAAACGGTACAAATTTTCATTTACGCACATTTCGAAAGACAAAGTAAGTCAATTCAAATAATTATTTTTTATGAAAAACTAATTGCTGATGTTGTGAAGATTGAAAACATACCATATTCGCAATAATTGAATGTTTCAATCCAAAGTTATGTTGCTTTATGTATGGCTATGCAACATTTCTGATAATATCGGATAATTTAATGTTTAATGAAAGGTGTAACAAATTAGTGGGTAATGACATTTGTTTTCTTTTGGTCAAATGGAATTATAGATATTTTGTAGTATCGTATACAGGGTGAGATTTTGAAGCATCGGTTTTTTTTTGTTTTATTCAAAACAATAGTGAAATTTTACTTTTGCAACGATAACATTGCATAGGCTCGAAAAATCCAATTACGTACTAGGTTATCTTTAAAGATGGTGGAGAAAATATGACCAACGGTGAGTTTCCTTATGGGCGACATGTTGGGTTTTGATTTTTTTTGAGGAATTTTCTTACTTGTTTTACATATTGTATTACACTTATTTGACTGTAGATTTTTAAAATTTTTGTTTTTATTTTTGCGGTGATTTGGTTCGTGATTTGGATTCGATTTGATTCGTTTTTTAGTGAACTTAAATTATGGCAGTTTGCTTACACATATCTGATGGTCAGGTATGTGCTATTCCTTGCGTTGTAGAAATTATATCTTCAAATGAAAAATATTGAAAAAGGAGCAACACAATTTTTTACGGTTCAGGCTGATGTTGGAAATGTTCTTCATTTAAACATAAGATAAAAATAAGACCTGGTTTGATGTGACATAGTAAAAAAACGTTAATTCCAGCTCCGATTCAATCTGAGCAAAAACAAACAAAAGCACAAGAACATGTAACATTTGTCTATTTTTTTTTTAATTTGCAGCTAGCAACAAGTGTGATACATCTAATTGAAACTGACGAAAAGACCATCTAAAATGATAAAATCAAACATGCCGCCCATAACAAGCACAATGGTTTCTCCACAATATTTAAAGATAATTCAAGTACACAATTAGATTTCTCGTGCCGTTGCAATGTTTTTGTTACAAACGTCCAAGTCCGCTGTTTTTTAGTAAAAACAATAAAAAAATCTTGGTACAAAATTTTACCGTGTATAAGAAAAAAATCAGTCTGTATATGATGCTATAAAATCTCTCCTGTCCTTTTTTACCAAAAAGACAAATGTCTATTGATTTTAATACACCTTTCATTCGCCATTAAATTGACCCCAGATTATCAGAAATATTGGATAGCCAAACATAAAACAACATAACTTTGGATTGAAAAGCTCTGTTATTACGAATATGGTATGGTTTTAATCTTCACACTACAAGCAATTCGTTTTCAGATAAACCCTAGTTAGTTTTATGGTATTTTTTTTTTTCTAATTTAGTAGGATATTATTAGTGTTTATTTTTTTAGCAAGGTTTCACAGGGTTTGCCAAAATTGCCGGACCACCGAAATAATTCTCCAAACTGGAAGAAATTGAAAAAAAAATAATTTTTGGTTTTAGACAAGCTATCTTCAAGCTATATTTTTAATAGAACACACCATATATTTTTACATTTTGAATTCTAAAATTAATTCTAAGAATTTTTTATAGGATTAATTTTTTTATAAAACATCATTTTTGAATTATAAGTTATTAACCAAAAATAGTCAAAATTACCGGAACACCTATATAATTCTCCAGCAACAAAAAAATATATTTTTACTTTATCATACGCAGTATGCTAAAGTATTGTAATCATGCCGAAAAAAAAAATTGAGATTTTAGCGGAAATAGGTCTTTTTGGGTCCCCTGAACATTTTTGACCAAGGTACAAAAAAATGTCTGTGTGTGTGTGTGTGTGTGTGTGTGTGTGTGTGTGTGTGTGTGTGTGTGTGTGTGTGTGTGTGTGTGTGTGTGTGTGTGTGTGTGTGTGTGTGTGTGTGTGTGTGTGTGTGTGTGTGTGTGTGTGTGTGTGTATGTGTGTGTGTGTGTGTGTGCGTATGTGTGTACTCAATTTTTGTGACGACGATTCCGGAGAAACTACTAAAGGTATCGGGACGAAAATTCATATTTAGAAGTTTTATGACTAAACTTAGAGCTGAAAAGCTTTTGGTTCAAAAGGGTCCAAAGGAACTGGTAGTTTATTCTAAGCCTTTTTCAAGGATTTTGCAGATGAGCCGCCATTTCTGTAATTTCTTCAAAATAGTTAAATAATAAATTAAAGCAGAGGAAATTGTGAATAATTTATGCCTATGACATTTTTTGGTAAAATTAATAGTTTAGCTGCAAGAGCAAATTCTATTTGATCGAGATCTGAAACTGCATAGTAGCCAGGATTTTGACAAATATTTCTTTTTGTGCTGTCACCACAGAAATGTCTATGGCTGTCACCATGCTGTCACACTCGGAGCTATGACTCGGAGAACCGCATGGAATGTCATCTACAGTGTCATGAACGAATATAAATCTGTCAGAATTTGAATTAGCTTTTTAAACTTGACATTTCGTAGAAGTGCTATCAACCTAACATTTTCTATAACGAAATATAACCATTTTAGATTTTTTTTTTAAATACGTATTTCTCAAAAAGCAACACAAAAACGTTGATGTCACTCCTGCCGAAAACTACATAGCGCGACGCGCTCACATGCGACGACGACGCTCCGCCATCGGTGACGCGCCGCATCACCGCTCGTTGTGCTATTCCGTACTTTCGGCACTTGTGAGATAAACAACTATTATTCTGATGACAGTAGGTAGTGTCAAATGCTGATGCTTTGACAATACCTTCGATTGATACTATTGACTATCAAAATATCTGTCAAATCCTGGCTAACTAGTTTAATTTTAATGCAGACACCATTTATCTCAGTCGAATAGATTCTCATGCAGCTAAACTATTAATTTTATATATTGTATGATAAAGTCATGTGCCTGGCCACATCAGATTTTTTTTACAAATAATAGTTTTTTGGGAGTTAAAGAACCTCTCGTTCTAATGTATTTTTAATATACAGGTGTTTATTTTGTTATGAAAATTTGCAAACCTTTCCCTTCTCAAGAAGAATACTGTATTTTTAAAATTTTTCAATTCTAAAAATGTTATTTAAAAATAATATTGTTTTTTAAATTCATTATTCTAGAGTTATGCTTATATTTATATAGGTATTCTTATATAATTGCTTAATTAATCAAAACTCATGAACTTTTTAATTTTAACAATCGGATAAAAAATAGAAAATCCATGGGAAAATAACAACACAATTA
Source organism: Melinopterus prodromus (assembly GCA_964023965.1). Lineage (NCBI taxonomy): Eukaryota > Metazoa > Arthropoda > Insecta > Coleoptera > Scarabaeidae > Melinopterus > Melinopterus prodromus. The sequence goes on along the minus strand of OZ030393.1, from coordinate 25,103,953 downwards.
AATATAATTAAATTAAATGTTCAAACCGCCATATTAAAATGAATGTGGGAAAATATTCTTAATTTCAAGGTCGGGAGTTTCAATTAATTGCCTAGAACTCAATAATAATAATAATAACGGATTCTATTTAAAAAAAAATCCTATAAAAAGTTCTTAGAATTAATCATAGAATAACAAAATTTTAAAATATATAGGGTGTTGTATTTAAAAATGAAATGCTCCCAAATTGCCATAATAAAATGAACATATTAAAAATTTATTTCGACGATAGCTTATTTAAAGCTAAAAAACTTTTGCTTGAAATTTTTTATGGTTGGAGAATTATTTAGGTGTACCGTTAATCAATATAAATATAATATACCGTGTGTTCATTTCATGAATATCCACCCTTAATAATTCCTGATGCGATTATTGCTTTGAGTGAAAACACGCCGATTTAGATATTGAGGGGGAAGTTCAAAAATTGTACCTAGAGAATTGTAGGTTTCATCCCTTCACCCCACCTTTCACTTTGAAATTTGAAATGGCACCCCCTATCTTGTGATACATCATTTGACAGGGCATAAAATTATCTACTCAACCATGATAAAAAAATCTGATGTGGCCAGGCACATGACTTTATCATACAATATATAAAACTAATAGTTTTGCTGCATGAGAATCTATTTGATTGATATCAGTCGTGTCTGCATTAAAATAAAACGAGTTAGCCAGGATTTGACTGATAAATAATTAAATAAATAAATAATTCCTTTATTAACAAAACAATATTAAATGCAACACCATAATATTTATATTTAGGGCGATCACACTTGTTTCCAAATTGCCTTGCTCTTCCACTCAACCCCTTACGCAAACTAGAACTAAATAGTTGTATCAATAATATAACAATTATTTCGAGAACTTATCAAAACAAAAATTACTCTAGAGTCTAATTACGCGTAATTGCAGCAAATCCAACTCAACAAAACATCGCACACGCCCATAAAAAATAAAAATTAAAACAGCCTGCGATGTGCGCTCAATGCCTAAAGTCCCCCCTGTTGAGCAAACAGATAACACTTGACCTTTCCCCCAAAACTGGTTAACGATAAGCTTTTCATATCTTCCCTGAGACCCAGTTTATATGTGACTGACCTGCTAAGAGAATGGCCGTTTATACAGCTCAGCGCGATGGGCAGGTGGAGCAAACAAACCACTGAATCTTAAATTAAGGTTATGGACATCCGTTCTACAGCGTATCTTCCGCATGAAGTATTGTGGGATTCTCTTGGATAGCAACTTATGAGATAATATTGCTGCATGAAACACATTAGTGTTATCCATGTTTAACCACCCCAAGTCCCCCAGCCCATTCGATACATGATCATACTTCCTCAAACCAAAAACAAACAGAACACATGCAGTTTGGACACGCTGAACACTGAACACTGAACACACGCTGCCGATCCGCCGCCGTCAGGCAAGGACCGTACACGGTATCACAATATGAAATCTTTTTACTATTGACAGTAGATGTAGTGAGATATTGTCAAAACATCAGCATTTGACACTACCTGTACTGTCATTACACATGCATTAGACCGAAAATTTGAAAAATCCTGGCTACTATGTAATTTCATGTCAATGCAGATGCGACCGATCTCGATCAAATAGAATTTACTCTTGAAGCTAAACTATTCATTTTACCAAAAAATTTCATAGGCATAAATTATTCAAAATTTCCTCTTCTTTAATTTATTATTTAACTATTTTGACGAAATTACAGAAATAGCGACTCATTTGCAAAATCCCTGAAAAAGGCTTAGAATAAACTACCAGTTCCTTTGGACCCTTTTGAACCAAAAGCTTTTCAGCTCTAAGTTTGGTCATAAAACTTCTAAATATGAACTTTGGTCCCGATACATTTAGTAGTTTCTCCGGAATCGTCGTCACAAAAATCGAGTACACACATACGCACACACACACACACACACACACACACACACACATACACACACACACACACACACAGACATTTTTTTGTACCTTGGTCAAAAATGTTCAGGGGACCCATAAAGACCTATTTCCGCTAAAATCTCAAATTTTTTTTTCGGCACGATTACAATACTTCATCATACTGCGTATGAGAAAGTAAAAATTAAATCGATCGATTGGTTCTTAAGATAGACTACACAGAAGATGGAAGGTATGAAATAACTCAACCCTTAATAACTCTTGACCTGATGCGATTATTGCTTAGAGTGGAAACACGTCGGTTTAGATATCGAGGGGGAAGTTCAAAAATGGTACCTAGAGAATCTTAGGTTTAATCCCTTCACCCCCAGCCACCCCACTTTGAAATTTCAAATAGCACCCCCTACCTTGTGATATATTATTTGAAAGGGCATAAAATTGTCTACTCAACTATGATAAAACAAAAAATTAAATCGATCGATTGGTTCTTAAGATAGACTACCCAGAAGATAGAAGGTATAAAATCAATTATTATAAGCGGACATTGCGGATTGGATACACTGTTGAATTAAATTACAGTCATAAGAAATAAAAATAATTAATAAAATAAGAAATAAGAAATTATTTTATGGTATGTTCGAAATGGCCACCATTATTTGCTAGACAAAAATACATACTGTTTTCGAACTCTTCGCGAACGCAAATAATGCTGGCCGTTATTCTAGTCTATCTTAAGAATCGATCGATTTAATTTTTTTTATCATGGTTGAGTAGAGAATTTTATGCCCTTTCAAATGACGTATCACAAGATATAGGGTGCCGTTTGAAATTTCGAAGTGGGGTCATTGGGGGGAGAAGGGATGAAACCTAAAATTCTCTAGGTACCATTTTTGAACTTCCCCCTCGATATCTTAATCGACGTGGTTCCACTCAAAGCAATAATCGCATCAGGTCAAGAGTTATTAAGGGTGGATAATTTTAAAATGAACACACTGTATAATAATAATAATATATAATAAATATAAATATATTTATTTAAAAAGCATTTCAATATTTGTTTAATTAATGATAAATACTTATGCCAAAATAATTAATCTCTACTAGCAAACAGAGAATTCAATAAATCAAATATTTCAGTGTGAAAAATGAAAATTTTATGTTTATCAAAAAAAGCTGTGTCGCCACCTAAAAATTTAGCAGTTATATTTTCCATTAAAAATTAACGAAACAAGTCTGTTATACTATTTTTTTAAATCCATTCATTTTTTATGAACGTTCATTCAAGGACCCAACATTTAAAGGATTGCCCTCAATGCCAAAAATTAAATAATTCTGGATCTTATATCCAAATGGAAAATTAACATGTTGTGTCAATTTATATGCCTGCTTTCTAAATTTCCACAAAACTCTGGAAACTACCCAAAGGGTAAAAATCAACGAAGGAAATTCTGGGAAAACGTGGGTGATTTTAACCACAAGGGAAACGGGAGCCAAGCACTGTTAAATGCCCCCCCCCCCTCTTAGCATTTAGCGCGTTGCTTGTACTGATGCCTGGCTTAGACCATCCAGCGTGGTAAATGCCGGGAAATATCACGTTGTCCTGAGCGTGATTCCGTCGGTATATCGCCTATACCCTACTCTCTTTTTTGCCTGTATCTCCATCGCAAAATTTTCTTCATCCAGTGCATATTGCATATCCATATACGAAGGCAGCAAGTTCCACAAAATATTACAATTTGTTTGAAATTTATTAACAAAAGAAATCAAACGAACGTATAGTGTTAACAGCACTTCTCGTTCTTCTTATCTACAAGTATCACGATTAGAAACTTAAATGGAACACGGCATTTTCAGAGATGTTCACAAAATAAGTTGTGAGTACCGTTTTTTTTGTTATCGTTTTTGTTATTATGTTTGTATTTGTTGTTGATATTGTTGTGTAATTATGTTATTTGTTTCGTATAGTTTTATTAGAATTAATTCAAACCAAGAGAGAATGTACTTTAAGCATTACTGAACTGTTTGGCATTGAGATCAATGAATAATTATATTGGTGTTATATAAGGCCTCATACTTATGTACTGACCTTTATGGATTTGATGCCATTTATTATTTTGAAATTTTATATCAGGCTACTTATTAAGACAATAAAATTATTGGATTTAATTGTGTCTGTATTGTTGGATTATTATGTATGATGACCAATTGCTTCAAATTGTTTAACATTTATAATAATTCTTATTATTGTGTAGGTTGATTACACCAGGTGAAATATGTGCCTGGATATGATAAGGGACCAGTGACCGAAATTCAGTTACTACTATTTTTAGATACAATAAGTTATGGCAAAGGGTTTAAAATTTTAAGCCGATTACCATAAAGAGAAATTGAAAATAAAGATTTAAGTTGCTGATGCAAACAGTAAACTTTTGCGCTATGACGCTTCAAACTTTTGCAAAATTTAAAAGTTGATAACTTCGCGCATGTTTTTGGAACAATTTCGATATTAGTTTCAAGATTGTTAGTAAAATTTATTATTTTATTATTCCGTTTAGGTTTTATAGATTTTTAGTCGTTAGCGCCATTGGCCTGGGGCTACAAAATAGTGTAAACTATTCATCTCTCGAGTCTTAAAAAGACTTAAGCATTTTCGTAAGGTGTTTTTGGGGTCTCTGATTCTATATCTGATTTCGGATTGTTACAATTCAAAATGGCGGATCTAATATGGCCACCAAACGTAATTAATTGTCGGATTCATATAAAAATTAAAACATGTGATACATGAAGGTTTCGGATTCCAAATCTGTTGTCAGATGTATACAATGCAAAATGGCGACTACACATGTAATTAACTGTTTTCCAATTGTGGAAAATTTTCTTATTGATTCATGTTATTGTCACCGAAAATCTGTCCTCATGCAAAAAGTTTTAACTCAATTGAACAAACCCTCCAAATTTTCAAATTCTTTGCAAATTTTGGAAAGGTTTCCAATTTTTTTATGCTTGATGTATTGTCACGGAAAATCTATCCTCATGCAAAATTTAAACTCGATTGGACACTGAGAAGTAGGAAAAATATCGATTACAAGATTTGAACGTAACAAACAAACAACCAAACAGACAAACCAGCAAACAACAAGTGAATTTAAGCGTAGTAATTGTCCCGGAATTTTATATAACTTTGTAATTATATTTTGTACAAAAAAAACTTTATAAACTGCTATCATACGGACATTTGTTTGTGCCACTGTATGCGACAATACGGTAATGCGCTAGAGCGTAGCGTGATATCGACAACGGTCCCTTTTTCGTTCGCAACAAAAACGCATTTTTTCATGCGTTTCCAACCGCAGACGGGTTTCAGACGAACACATCTGATAAAGAACACCATAAAGGGACTAACTATTAAATAAAACAAAAATGTGTATTTTGAGTCAGTTTACAACTGGTCCCTTTTCACATCCACGCACAGACGAACTGTTTTTCGCTCCTTATTGTAATTTGACTGACAAGACTTTCTAATTACAATAAATAGCGAAGAACAAGTCGTCTACTGTTTCTGAATAATAATTGTGGCAAAAAGTAAAATACATCCTTTGTTTTTTGTAGTGTCGAAACTTTTGTGCTTTTAAAGCACGTGAACTTAGAAAGAATAATTATTAGGAAATAATTGAACTCATTTTACATTATTGTTTGATCTTGTACTTGCCAACATTTCATTCTAAGTGAGGATGTACATAGTGCAGTCCTACAATTTTTGTCACGCTTATTTATAAGTTTAATTGAGTCATATATAGGATATTCCGATCTATCTATCTTATCTTGTAAGAAAGAAAGATAACTTTTTGGGTTTCAACGAAGGTGCATATTCGCCAAAATTAAAATTGGCGAATGCTTTAATATAACAATATCATTAAAGTTTGCGACATATTAGATTTTATTAATAATAATAAATTTGTAGTTCTTCAAATCTGCTATCATCGTTGCAATCGAAAAAAAGATCTTCGTTCGAATATGTTGAAATTCAACATGGCGCCAATAATAAACAAAGTTAGTCACATCTGTATTTTCTAGTACTCATTCTAATCTTTAAGGCCCCTAATCATAAAACGTCAAATAAAAACAAAAGAAAAACGATGTTGCCTTCATCCTAAAAGCCTACAAATTCATTTCCTTAATTTAATGGTTTTCAATTGAAATTAAACCGTCAACCTTGTATCAATATTAATAAATACCCCATTATATCATTCAAATGTGAGTACTTTTTCTTGGGTCAGTCATGTCAATACTAATACTACGGTTTATAGGTTAGAAGCTGTAGCAACTACCTTTTATTCGATATCTATTTTAATGCAAAACGTGCACAGACACATTGCACGTACGTATATTATTAGGTTCAATAGACAACAATAGCCGCAACGAAGTGTGCTGAAATAAACGTGTTTGCTAGGTTAACACGGGGTAGTTAGTGGAACGTGCTAGGTGCATGAAATCGGCCGAATCACGTTTCGAGACACCCTCACATATTTCTCGATTCAGTCTGTACTCGGAAAACGTGGTGAACCTCGTTTTGCACTTAAATTAAGTAGTTGGTTTATATTTTGACGATACTTTAAAACACGGACTAACTTGTAAGTCTACCAAGTTTACTTAAGAGAATTATCTAACAGTTGATTTTGTCATTTAAAAATATCAGACAGGCAGAAATTTTTACCACTTGTTGTTATTAGTACATATTAGTATAATTAATTATCATATTTATTAAATAAATAATGCACTTACCTTCCAACATTGTTTTTAACAAATGAATATGATTACATATACTGAGTTTTTGGATTAAATAACAGAATACTCGTTCTGGGTTAAAAAAATACATACTGTCTTAACATAAGACTACCTACAAAACGTAAAAAAACAGTCAACAGAATTTTATCTCAGAAAGTAGGTCATGTGTGTTATCACTGGATATGTATATTAAGGCTCTGTTCGGAAAACATCGTAAAACATCGTAACATCGAAACGAAATATTTCGTTTCGATATTTTTTTTGCTGGGAGTGGTTGGCCTGTCCTTCACCAACATGAATCCGTAGTCACCAGTTATAGGCGGTGTTTAAAGCTCCTGACGTCTGCTGGCTGCGCCGGGCAGCAGTAATATGGGCAAATACATACATTTCTGGCAATTACACTTTATTATCGCAATTATAATGTTTGGGTTAAAATTGTACTTAAATAAAAAATCTATTTTTGTATTATGAGTTCGGCTAGATTTTTGATATTTGAAAAAGGCCAAAGATGTAGAAGTAAAACTACTTCTTATCTTTCTAAAAAATAATTTTTCATTCAGCCCAACGCGTTATTTATCTAAGAAGCTACACTGAAAATAACACTTTTATTTGAAAACGCGTTTTAGGCGAGCTGGAACTGGGTCTTTAAAAAACTTTTTTGGGTAACACTGAGTTCTTTGCTTAAAATCTGTCATCATACATCTAGGGTCAGGCTTTTGTTATTACTATTAATATAAATTGATTATATCGATATAATCACTAATTATGGTTTATTTACCTATAGTTTATATTGTTCTTATATTTTATCATATTAAAGGTTTTTGTCTCTTGAAGAAAAAACAATTGTCAGATTTGTTGTTTCCATCATCATTGACTCTAATTTACATGGACTGCGCAAATAAGCTATATAGATATTTATAATTTATTTATAATTTTAGTTCAAGTGCGAGAGACCTAAACAATGTCTTAAAGAATGCAATGTGTTAAGAAGTAGGTGGTTATGAGTTTTGTACTTAAGAGTAACCCTATATGTTAAAAACCGCAAATAAAGTATGTAGTAAACAAACGATCTAATTCAATGAGTTTGTTTGGGCGTTCTTTCAATTTAGGGTGAAAAAAATATAAGATATGACAATATTTAATATGACATATTGACGTACACGTATACAAAGAGGAGGGGTGTATACTGTATACTTCTCTATTATTTGGTATCTTTTATTCTTGTCCCACTTTTGAGCAAATATTCGTTATATTTTGCCATAGTTTTTTTTAATTTTTTTTCATTATCCGCAGCTACCTGATTTTTTTTTTTACTTAAAAAAAAATAAATAATAAAATAGTAAATATCTTCATTTTGGTGTATCGGTTTTGATTTTCAATGACTAAAAGATAACTTAGAAAACAACGAGGAAGGTTTACGTAGCTTTCCAACCAAAACGCAAGCTTACTAATTCCCTTCATGATAAATATATGATCAGCAATTTGGACTATTGCTCGAATTTCTTTCATGTCATTATTTCACACTTACTGTTAAGTAATTTACACATTAATTTAAGTAATTTAATCATTATTATTTAGCTTTTTGACTGGAGTGCTTCTTTACAACTTGCGATAAATGAAAAAGCAGGCAAAGTCAGGTATTCTTTAAATTTATCTTGTTTCTTCATGTCACTTATGCATTTTGATGTGAATTAAAAATAAGACAATTAATTGAACATTATCATTACAGATAAAATAAAAATAAGGAAATGAGTAAGTCACTCGTGTATTGTTTTTACTGTCGGATCATTATCCTTACCTTATCTAAACTAAGTACAATCACTACAATAAGATTAAAATAATTTCATCAGCTGTACACCATTGTGTAAAACTTGTGATTACTTATCTGTAGTTCTTTGCAATTCTATCGTATATCATATTCTTTTCTAACATCAAGTGTTCAACTGTCAGTTGCTCTTCGCAAGCACCTTTCTACCTCGCCGCGCCAGTTGTAACACTATTTAAAAAATAATGGAAATAAAAAGTATTTGAACGTCTCGGATATTTAACAATGTCACCCTTTCTTTTGTATACATATACTCGTACCTTCTTAATATAATAGAAGCAGAAACGGCGTGTTGCTAGACAACGTGAACGATTTTACACGGAAAATAAGCGGATTCACGTGTTGTGTCGGGCATGTCTGGGGTCCAGGACAAGATACTGTACCGGTTGTGTAAAGACTTGTCAGGATACACAGACAGCAAGCATCTCCAGGCATACTTCACGTAACAGATGTTACGTGGCGAATGCCAATTTGTATTATTTATCTTGTTTGTAAAGAACATGTCATCTGCCCCACTCTTCGGGTGTTCGAATAGCGTTCCTTTTGTACAAGAAATACGAATTACTTATTATCTATTTCTCGGAAACTTGTATTCCTTCTAAAAGTTGACGCTTTAACTACATACAAAAAGTAATATTTCAAATTTTTAAAAAAGTTTTGAAAATATGTATGGAAACAAACGTAGTGGCATTGTTTTCATTAGTACCAAACAATGTCAATAGGAAAGGGTTAGATCAATTGACTATTTTTTTTATTCTACTGTTGAAAATTTAATATCAAAAGCTATAGTTAATGCAAGAATGCATTACAAAGACTTCGTAAAAGACATTTTTAGATACTATACTATAAATTTACTACAAAAGTGATAACTAAAAGCAAGATTTTTAAGTAAAAATGGAAACAAAGTAACAAGAATAAAATAATGATGAAGTAAAACACTTTCTAAGAAATTGATAATACATTTGTTTCTGCTGGATCGTCAATGTGAAGAGATAGTTTGGCATTGACACTAGCAATTTATCCGTAATAATAAATAAAGAAATTTAATAAATTGGTATTAATACTACACAATATATCCAAATATGTATCTCTGAAAGAGATAGAGATATATACAAATACAATAGGTTGCATCCTATTTGCATTTTTCTTAACATTTTCTTAAAAATGTTAAAATAAGCTGAGAAATCATGACAGTACTTTGTTAATAGGTTTAAACAATATTTGGAGTAAATATGTTAAGTTTGTGTTAAAAAATTAATTCCTTTTTTAACATAAATTAGCTTACCTATGAAAAGCTTGAACAAAATAAGCGTTAATCTTGTGAGTGTAGATATCAGAATCTTGCACTGATTTCTAATTACTTATTTTGTCAGACACACTATAATTGAAACAACTAATATTACCCTGGCCAACAATTAAAGAATTCGCTTTTTGTGTGTGAAACGTTGAGAATTGAGCCTGTTTTTGAGAAAATCTGTGTCAAAAGGCGCAAAAGCGATAAAAAAATCGCGTGTTTACAATTTAACAAATCAGCCTTCAGATTCAAATTCTACGAAAAAAAAAAACATACCAGAATCGGTTGCACATTGTTCGATATTTTTTTACTGTTGGGGTCTTTTTGTTTCGATTATTTAGTTAAGTATTGGTGCTCTGATATCTAAACTAAAAAGTTTATCGACTATTTTTTTTATTTGGATAATAATGGGATGCTAATATGTTGTATAAAAACTAAAAAAAAAATGTTTTTCAGAACCGGTTTTCAAAAACCGGTTTTTCAGATTTTCCAAACTGTAAAAAAATACTTGCTCTGAACTCCTATATTTATTTTTTCAGCAAATTTATAGGACAGTTCAATAATACACAGGGTGAGATTTTGAAGTCCAAACAACTAATTTGTTGAATCATCCTTGAAATTCAAAGTAATTAGTCAAGATTGATGTCGTACATAATTTATTGTCTTTTCTGCGATGAAACTGCAAGGAGGCATATTAAGTATAACGATTCACGAGTTATGAATGTAATCAGTCAATTCTTTCTTTAAAATTCAGTTGAGGAGTTGTCTAGATGCCCGTGTACCTACCTCTGAACGCTGACAGAGCGCAACGAAACATGTGAACATTGTGACATTTGGGACAAAATGCCGAAATCACGTTTCGCGCATCTCGATCAACTCTTTCAAAATGTTTACATTATAGGAGACGTTCCGGCGTCGTATTCAACGGAAATAAATCATAAAAAGCAGGATGCCCAGTGGCAAACCTAATTTTCAATTGTCAAAAAAATGCCTAATGTAAACCTATACGAATTTTATCCAAACAGCACTGTAAAGTTTAAAGAAAATATCTCTATAATCACAGATAATGTAGCGTTCAAACTTTAACTGGCTCGTAACTGTCAAAATGAATAATTGCGTAATCCTCCAGTGACATTTAACACAAAAAATAACACGCGGCAGTAAAACATTTTGAAAACGTTGCATCGTAATTATCGATAATTTCTCCCGTTCACTGTTTGTCTTGCTGTCCCATGCGGTTCTCACATTTCAGTAACAGTTGACCGGTGAGTTACATAACCAAGATATATCCTTCAAACAACCACGGTAGACTATTTATAGCAGACGTATGTTAATAACACGTGAACGGCAAATATTACATTTTCTCGTTCAACGAGCAAACCGTCTGCCACCCAAACACGTTGCATAACCGACTGTGTCCAATTCAACCCGAAACCCTGACGGATAGGGGTCAATATGATTACGGGGTGGGTAGGTAAATATTTTTGTTTTGTTGTTCACGGATTTAACGCCGCTGTTGCCAACCTTAAAAGCTGCGGTGAGAAGTTGGAAATTGAAATGCGTTGATTAAATTTCTATATTTAGCTCACATTTTCGCCCACGAAACTATGGTATTGAAATACGAGGGAAGCTGATCATGTACATTCTGTAATATGTCAAATGGTATTAAATTCTTTAACGGCACCCTATCGTGATTCGAAAGGAATCATACAATAATTTTTTTTATATGCAGGGTCCGATAGGATGTTGGGTCAATATCCCTTTAAAGACATCTTCGGAAAAGTAAGCTATGTGACGTATTATAGAACGCTGATTTATTATTATAGGACGGTTTAAGTCGCTGTTCAATATTCACTTCTAATACTTACAAATTCTAAAATAAAATATTGCCCCATAATACAAATCCATTGAATGCAAAACATATATTTACGATAGAATATTCAGCAAACTGCTCTTCTTTAAGATGTTCTTAAAAAGTTACAACTAGAATATAATTTGTATAACTATTATATAAATAAACAATATAATAATACAGAAACGGTATAATCTGTTAAGAACGAATAGCATTCAGGAAGAATATACTACACTTGTATTCAAGTTTACCATCGAGAGCTACTTAAAACTTATAAATAAATTTTAGTGCCAATTTTAGTTTTGCATAGCCAAGTGTTTCACATGCCCATGCTACAGCAAGCTCAAGTATGAGAAAAATATTATACCGAGATTGTTTGCACTATCGCACAGTTCACAATATCACAATATCGTTTCAAATTGCTCCATATCAGGAATTGCCCTCGAACCTATTGGCCAGGTGCGCATATACAACGCCATCTGTCTTACGACGGGACATGTCTAATATCAAGCCGCAGTGGCGCTGTTTTAAGCAGTTTCCTCCTTAGTAATCACCCACCTGGTAGTTCCCTGTAACGTGTCGACTAAAGTTGTTGTACGTAAATTGGTAAATGCACGTAGTGTGTTTGTTGTGGTTGGTAGTAAAGTTAAGCTGCGTTTTCTTTCGTTGTACTGAAGAATTTCAATAAGAAATAACAAAGTCGATCACAGCGCTTTGGCGTGCAGCGGTAACGGAGAAAACGTTTCGCGGGATACATTTTCCGCTACGGGCATCCAATTCATTTCTCGGTCCCCCACTCTGTACTGTCCAATTATTACGCCATTTTCACTTGATCGTGAAGATATTATATAGTAAGGTTTATAGCAAAGTATTGTAATCCTGTAAAAAAAATATATTTAGATATTTTAGTGGAAATATGTCCGTAGTAGGTAGTGTCAAACGTGTCAAACGCTCATGTTTTGACAATACCTACTGTCAATACATTCAAAATATCTGCCAAATCCTGGCTAACTAATTGTATTTTAATGCAGACACGACCGATCTCGATCATATAGAATATCATGCAGCTAAACTATTAATTTTATATATAGTATGATAATGTCATGAGTCTGGCCAAATAAGATTTTTTGCTGATGGAAATACAGAAATGCATAACATTTTACTACCTCTTAGGTTTCGATCCAAAAACTTTTACCTTCTACTTGAGAGCAATTTAAAAAATATGTATCTCTATAACGATAAAGATCTGGAAGTATGTTCATCAAAACATTTATGCTTAGAACAGTATTTTTGCATTTGGCACATTTGAAACAACTTGTATATGACATACAAGAAGAAACCTGCTAATTTTAAAAGTTGTTTAAAAGTAGAAGAGTATTAAAAAAACATGTTGAGTTTAAGCGGAACATTGTCAATAACATCCATTATCCATTATGATTTTCAGAAGCCGCTCAACACACAGCGAAATGGAGTCCGAATCCGGAACGACAAACACAAAAATATCAGACTCTGGATACTCCAACAGTTGCTCGAACAGTAACTCGCAAAGAAGGTATGCACCAGTTCACAGAAACATTTAGCATTCTGATGCATCTCCATAATACCATAACCTACTATGTGTATCATTATTTTTCAGCGCTAGTTCAAAGTCTCGCCACAGCGGTAGCAATTCCAGTAGGAGTAGCGGCTATTGTGGTGCCCCCGATGTCAATGGAAGTGGTGATCCAGCACCACCGACGAAAAGAAACAAGGACCGAGAACATAAGAAAAAGAAACTAAAATCGACTAATACCACTCCAAATGCTGCATCAGCATCCTCAACAACCACTTCTACAGAAAACAGAGGAAACACTGTTATCCTAAAAGATACTACAACCGACATTAAAAATGGTAAGTCAGTTTAACTGCGTCTTTTTTATCCTCTATAGTTTTTCAAAATATTAAATTAACTCGTAATACTTGTAAAACATAACAAAAAAATATCGTCAATAAGCTCAAAAAATATTTGATAATTAGGAACAGAAATGATACCAACGTCAACGATGGAGCAATCCACTGCACCCGCAGAGGCTACAGACCCATCTAAAGATCTATCTTGCGAATCTTCAATACCAGTAAAATTGCCTACAGGTAATACTAACAACTATTTCTCTAAACTGCTTGCACTTCACTCACATTCAATAACAGACTAACAAGGTTAGTAGCGAGTATCCCAACAACCAATACCAAATAATTCCGAAGAATGAAGGAACATTCATGTTTTTTAACACAATACTGTCAGTGTTGTTGGGAAATCTGTAACTGGTATTTTGATGGTAGAGGGAATTAACTTAAGTAACTTTTTGGTATTGGGTATAACACATTGTGTGTGGTATGTTCTTTTTTCTTGGTTGCCATAGCGGAGTCTCCACCTTGTGATGTTGTACCATCTCAGTGGAAAGATACCCTTCCACAAGACAGCGCTGAGAATAACGATACAGCGATGGAAACCGCAGAAATGGTCTATGAACCGAATGTCGATTGTGGACATAAGTTAACAACACCACAACCTGAGGTAATTATTAATTTCTATAAAATAGAGAATGAATTAAGAACGTTAAGGTGGTGTGAATTTTAAATCGTCAATGTCAATTATTGGCGATTAAGGTTATTCTGTTTGACAATTAATTGTATGAATTGTCACTGAACTCCGAATTGTTTGTTTGGTTAGTGGTTACTCAACTCATTCAAAATATTTGTTAATATTATTAAAACGGATGAACAAAACCATTGTGGGACATAAAATGTTGTATGTACCACGGGCATTACTTGATGTTTATACCCTCGGGGCATAAACAGCCGTTTAATGCCCTTGGTACATAAATAACTACAATTTCCCGTCCTTTTATGCATATAACGTCGTTCGTATTTATTAAGCACTTGACAAAGTATAATTTGCAGGATGGTTTCTGTTGCGTCATATCCATGTACGATGGAGTGGTCCTCTTTACCACGCCATCCTTGACTTCAGTACTTGGCTTCCCCAAGGACATGTGGTTGGGCCGCTCTTTTATAGATTTCGTTCACCCCAAGGACAGAGAGACGTTTTCCAGTCAAATAACTACAGGAGTCGCGTTGCCATTGGAAAATTCGATGGGAAAGTCTAAAAGTAAGGTTCCACATAGCCAATTAAATCAATTTCTAACATTTGTTTTCTTCTTGTAGACGTCAAGAATACTTTACATGTCCTTTTGCGAAAATACAGAGGCTTGAAGACCTTTGGATATGGAGTCGTTGAAAAAGCTGTGTCATACGAAGCCTTCCAGTTGACTGTGACTTTTAGACGTGCTAGTGATTCCCCTGAAGCGAAACATATAGATAATAGCGGAGGGATGTTTCTGGTTGTGGGTGCTGTGCCCGTTTTTTCTAGTTATAAAAGTAATAGAGATATTTTAAAAACTAACAACTGTTAACTATTAATACACTTTATTTTATGCAGTACCTGATGAAACGAGAAAATCACCGAAGTTTGGCATGAGACATACAGCAGCGTGTGTCTTCAGTCACGTTGACCCTGACGTAGTGACAAATTTTGGCTTTCTACCCCAAGATATGCTTGGAAAGTCTGTGTTTGATTTTTATCACCCTGAAGATATGCCTTTCTTAAAAGAAGTCTACGAATCAGTGCTTAGGATGTGCCAAATAGCAGGATCAGTTTTCAGGAGCAAACCTTATAGGTTCGCTGTTCAAAATGGTGGATTCGCGATGATCGAAACTGAATGGTCAAGTTTTGTAAATCCATGGTCTAGAAGATTGGAATTTGTTATTGGGCTCCATAGAGTTTTACAGGTGATTATTTGGTGATGATTTTTCGCGATAGAGATTTGAATATTTACTGGTTTTAGGGCCCTAGTAATCCGAATATATTCGACGTTAAGAATAACGATGAGAACAGGCACATTTCCGAGGAAGTTGTCAAGGAGAGTAAGCTGATACAAGAGGAAATCTTACTGTTGCTAAACAAGGTAAGGAAATTGGTCAGCTTTCCCACCTCTACGGTGTAAATAGCAAAATTAAACACCTTGGTTGTTCTATAATGCCCAACTTATTAACTTTTTTTTAGGAATTATCGCGACAAACAGAAGCTGTGAAACACGAAGTTTCTAGGAGATGTAAGGACCTGGCAACGTTCATGGAAACATTAATGGGTGAGATCGCCAAGCCCAATCTTCAATTAGACTTACCCCAAGATCCAGATCCAACAATATCTGTAAGACATTGTAAATAATTACGACTGTAATGAAGAATGCTAAGAGAGATTTGTTTTTGTTTTATAGGAACGTGATTCTGTCATGTTAGGAGAGATATCACCACACCATGATTATTACGATAGTAAGTCATCATCGGAAACGCCACCTAGCTACAACCAGTTGAACTATAATGAAAACATCCAGAGATTCTTTCAAAGTAAACCGAAGACAACTGTTTCCGATGAAAGTGGAGAGAGACCGGGCCCTTTACAAAGTACAACTGATACAGATCAAGAAGCTAAAAGTCATTCCGCTGGACAAGAATGCACCAATACCCGGTAAGTTGATTGTTGACTGTTTTATTGTGAAACTTATTCATGTATGCATCAATCATCTGTTTGCCAATATTGACTTCTCAATAATGTCAAGAATAACTTCGTCGATAGTTAATAGGAGAACTTTTCAATGATAATAAAAATCATAATAGAATGTTTTTATTTATGTTTTTGTCATGCATACATCTTTCTCATGTATCAGATGTACATGATTATTTAGCAAAAAGTTTAGTCACTTATTATGTTTCTTTGTCTATTATAGAAAGTGTCTATCACCTGACCAGAATAGTGGAGCTTCGGGCAGCGGAAGTGCTGGAGATCTTAGTTCTGCCAGCAATCCGAACATAGAGAGTGCCACTACTAGTGCAACACATACATCAAATGATTCCTATAAGCCACCACATTTAACCGAAGCCATACTTTCTAAGTGAGTTTTAAATTAAATTATATAATTAGTTGACCTATGGATAGCATTATTCCATAGATCAGCATTATTCGGTAGATCAGCAATGTCGATCAGCAGTATTCGGTAGATCAGCGAAGCACTTTATGCCCGCGAGGGCATTAAGGATTCTTAACGCCCGCGCGGGCGATTAAAGTTATTCTGTTTGACAATTAATTGTCTCATTGTCACTCAACTCTGAATGTTTTTATTGTTATTCAAGTCCGTAGATACGCATGGCACTTGATTACGTAATAATATTTATTAATATTATTCAGAGGGACAAAACCATTGTATGATATAAAATGTTGTATGTACCACGGGCATTACTTGATGTTTATACCCCCGGGCGACTTAGAAACCTCTCGGGCTTATCGGTCCTCGTGCTTTCTAGACGGTCACCCTCGGGGCATACACATCCGTTTATTGCCCTTGGTACATGAATAACTATTTTATAGTACCTTTAAATTTTATATTTCAAATATTTCATATTCCATTGATTTAATGAGGTTTTGGAACTTTTTCCTCGCAAATATGATTATTCCACTAAACTGGTGTTTAAGCTTCGTCTTATTGGGGTGCCCAGATTTCCAACAGACCACTGTTGGATGGTACTGTATTATGCAGAATGTAACCTAGGTAATTGAAAACTGTGTACCAGGATGCAATCAGTTGGCAAAGGCGACAGAATTTGATCGTATGTTTTTGGCCCTACAAAGACTGAGTTTCTGCATAGGAATTTGTATAAAAACCGGCATGTAAAGACATACCTCTAGGGTAATATTAAATTGAAGAGAAATTTGGTTGATTCCCCTAGCAGATATTTGCTCTATCATGAACTGAAATTGTTACGTTTTTATCCGATACTTAATTTCCAGACTGTATTTTGTCTGTGTGTTTATTATTATTATTATGTTAGACAATTTATTGTTATCGAGTCAAGTAAAAAGGTAAAACTTGGTGGACAAATTTCGTAAATATTACATTATAATTACGAAACAAAATGTTAATTTGTAATCAGTCTTTATTGATATACCGCATGGACATGTTTTGCTATACTGCTTTGTTTACATAACAAAATAGGTTATACAAGATCGAGGTGCTGCTGCCGGTAGTTGACAGTTCAGATGTATTTTATAATTTACTTTACGTAAGGCCAAAGCTTTGTTCCAAGGTCGTAAAATTATCGTGTACAAACAACCAACACAAGCAACATTCTTGCCATTGACATGCCTTGATTGATTGAGAAGGGCAAAGTCTCAGACAGTACGTTTACATCCGGTATAAAATAATCGGATTTTCAGTATTATTAGCTTGTCAATTCTCCATTTGCTTATCAAGTACCTGTTATGAATACTGGAGTCTAAGAAAAATATTATTGATGAGATAACCAATTTAGTAAAATGGAAGAACTTCAGTGGGAAAATTAAATTTATTTCGATACGCACAGGCAATTGTCAAGTAACTGGAAATGTAATTATTAATTCCATTCGTTGTGAACATCATACAGTAATCTATTATGTAAGTTATGTTGTTATTTATGACCTTAGTTGCTTGTTTTTAGAATAGAACAATGTAAACGCAAAATGCAATAATCTTAACTTTTTTCAGACATAACGAAGACATGGAGAAAATTATGATCAAGATGCACAGAGATCACAGAACAAGCATCAAAGCGGATCGAGAGCACAAGAAATCCCATCAAAAAGTTGACAAGAACAATGCCACCAAAGAAAATATCGATAAATATGAGGTATGTCCTTTTATTAAAAAAAAAATCTCAACAAAATTTAACCTATATATTTTCTTATAGAATCATGGCCACCATGGTATAAAACGAAGCGGCTCTCATTCTTTGGAAGGCGACTGTCACAAGGTCTCCAAATACAAGCACCAATCAGAAATAATAAATAATAACGATGGCTTAGAAAATCGAAACCAGTTGAACGGATTTAGGCACCCAGGTCTTCCAAACCCGCCTCCCGTCAATTGTGCTATTGGCAACCATGACGCTGTATACAATTCTGGAGTACGTATGATGGTTTTATGTAATACCAGTTTCTTGTTGATACTTAGTTGATACTTATAACAACAATTTATAAAGGACACCCATCACTATTTTCAATTGCAAATACAGAGGCTTAAGATATTTTTATGACACCTTTAATGCTAAACAAGAGTGGCCGACCTTATCAACTTTATCAGAGTTGTGATTTTTTTATATTGGGAACTAGGTAGTCCGATTTTGATGATTCTTTTGTAGAGTTGTAAGTTGAGTCCTAAAGAACGGTACTATGCTAGACATATTTATTCAAATTTCAGGTGGTTTGTACCAGGCTACAACCACATGAATCAATTGTCAAACAGTAGCCCGTTTTTTCGAAACATTTTGTTTTTCATTCCCTTGGTGGCAACCTTTCACAACAAGGTTTCAACAAGAAAAGCTCTCACTCCTGAAGACACGGGCAGTCTTTTCACGTCTAGTCAATACTGCCTAAGAACTGAAAGAAATTGTGACATATTTTTAGTGGAGCGTTAATTTTGACGCGCAGTGTATGCTCAGTATGCTCAGCTTTAATGATTAAGTGATTTTCTGAGTACATGTATGCCAAATGTGGTTACTAATAATATTTATTCTTCCTGATTTTAGTTAAACAATGTGAATTTGTGGCCGCCTTTTTCGGTTACATTGACACCGATGAATAATAATATTCAATCTTCTGGTGTAAATTCAACTCAATTCAGCACCAACTCTGCAGCAAACTTACCTACCGGCTTGCTTCCTGTCTATTACATACCTGCTCAACAGAGGCAGATACAAACAGAACCGACAATAGGCGCAGGATTTCAAGGTAATGAAAAACGTTATTAAGTTATTGCGACGTTAATGTACTGATTTTAAAGCAAATATGCATTTTTAAATATTTGCTAATATAAATCTCCATTATTCCATCTTAGTTCAATACATGCCAGGGATGATGTATAACTACAATACGCTCTTCCCGGCATCGCCAATATTCTGCTCGCCTGTGCCGGTGGTCCAAGTGCCCTTAACGCAACCAGCACCACCTACTACCACGGAAACTATCTACGCAGCTCCCGCAGCAAACGTATCATCAACTGAACATAATAAGCCAAGTCCACCGAGCGTGGGCTCAGTTCCACAATTCCAGAGGCCAGCGTCGCAAGCTACTTCAGTGAAGGCAGAACCTGGCAGTGCAATGGGTTCCATAGCATCAGCAAGTGTCGCCAACAAGGTAAATTTACGTTTCTTTATTGTTTCAGAATGAGGGATAACAATTTTCAGTATACCTAGATCAATTTTCATGTTTTACTTTGCTCTTGTGGTTTATTCCAAGTCAAATTTTCAAGGCAATTAATAATTCATTGTTTGGCAAGTGAGTTTTCAATCATATCTCAACCTTTTGAGCGCATTTGAAAAACTGTTGATACTAACATTTGACTTGGAATGAATGTCTCATGTGTTTTTATTGATTTGTTTTATTTTCACTCGAATTAATATTGTGGAAGAGTGGTTGAAAATGGGCTTTTTGCAGGCCATGTCGGAGTGTTCTCGAAAAGATTTGGGCCTGCAGTCGGTTTGCTCCCCTGATTCGCCACTGGTTAGTCCACGCGATGGTGAAACGGATTTGGAGAATTTTACTCACAATACGAAGGTTTATGTTCGCTGTATGTCGCTTCGTGTATAAACCACACAGCACAAGTACTTCAATACGCAATACTGTGATAAATATTCCATGTGTATATTATGTACGCAGGCAAAATGTTACCACCACCTATAGAGACATAAGTGGTGATTAAGCATATTAAACGGAACATATTTTTTAGTTTTTTTTATGGAATCCATTTCGCTCTAGTTGTTCAAAATTATCGCCGTGTTGTTGATCACAACGTCTCGCTCTACGTACCTATGAATTACCATAATTTACTAGGCCTTGGTCTTGCCGTCGAATTGTCGCCAATGAATTGTTCATAATGCCCCATAAATAGAAATCCAGAGGATTAAAGTCGGGTGATCGAGGAGGCCATAGAACAAGTCCACCTCGACCAATCCACTTATTTTCAAATACATTATCTAAATGTTGGCGAACTAAAAGATTAACAAGCGGCGGTGCGCCATCTTGAAGAAACCACATTTGTCGACATACATTCAAAGGAACTTCCTCCAATAGTTCCATCAAATAATTTTGTAAGAAAGGAGATAATTATTTCCAGTCAATCGATTTGGCAACACAAATGGGCCAATAAGTTGTCCGTTGACCAGTCCGGCCCAAACGTTTATCAAAAATCTGTGCTGGAAATGATTACGACGAACAGCATGTGGATTTCGACAGCCCAGATATGAGTACAACCAAACCAACGAACCAAACCTACGAACCAAACCAACAAACCAAACCAACCAACCAACCCAACAAACCAAACGAACCAACCAAACCAACGAACAAAACCAACCAAGCCAGTAGTTCATAACCTAAAATACGTGACTTTCAAAGGTTAATACGAAACTATTTATGATTAGATTTTGCTTCCCATGTGTTTTTCTTATTTAATTCATCTCTATGTATCATCCAAACACAAAAGATAATGAGATTTTCATCGATTAAGCTGTTCCTGTCACGTAAACTTCACCCAAGTTATTTATGCAGTTACGTGTAAACGTTGCTTCATCAGTAGCTAATACAATGGAAGAATAGGCTGGAAAATCGGCAAAATTGTAAACGTAAAGGATGATCTTCAGGTTGCAAAGCCTGTACTTTTTGTAGTTGGTACAATTCGTTTTGAGACATCTACTTGGCGAGGTATTTGTCGAGTGCTACTAGAAGAATCTTCTTCAACAAGATTTAAGATTTGTTCTTCGGAATCCAAAATTCGTCGGGGTTGGCCAGGTCCAACATCTCGACCTTGACGTGTTTGCAGTACACCAGTTTCTCGTGCACGGATTACTAGAGCGGTAAATTTTTGTGGAATAGGTGTTGATCTGTTAAGAAACCGCACAGTATACAATCAACTGGCAGCAGCAGAATTCTGGCGTACTTCCCCGTAAATTAACAACATGTCAACGTATTCACTATTGGTGCGAAGGACCATTTTTTACTTTCCTTATTAGCATTTATTCGGGAGCATTTATATCAAACAACCGAGCAGTAACAACTGATGAAATAGCTTGACAGTTGGGAAGATTAGTGACATCAGCCTAGTTAGTAAAAAATTCAATGATAACTTTTAATCGTTTGAATTTAGATTTACTTTGTACAAGTTGATAAATCGTTTTAGCTTTAATACCTTTTTTCAAGGTGTTTATCCACCCCCTAAAAAATAAAACAAAAAAAGTAACTGTAATATTTCTCTTATTATGCAACTTTTCTTAAGACATTTTTACGTTAATGGCTTTCTTTTAGGATGTTTTATCACCTCTTGAAAATAAAATCACAAGACCGTAAACACCCTGTATAATTTATTCTCAGACGCTCTTTCAGAACCTGAACAAACTTTTTGCCTGCGTGTAGTATGCAAATGTTTCGATGTTCCAAAAACTACAGGAACTGATGCTAAAACTATCGAAATTATCATTTAAATGGTGTCTCTTTGCGATGTGTTGTGGGCTTATTGTACTGCATTGTCGGCTTTGTATGTGCTTAACAATATCAGAACTCTCAACAAATTGACGATTGCTTCATCGTATTTTCATCGACTACGCATTATTCTTGTATATACAAATTTACTAATTTACAATTTATCTACTGTACCTGGTGTATTATGGCGTATTTTATAAAAACAACTACAATAAACTTGTCAAAACTAGACTTAATTCAGAGGTATGTCTTTGGGGAGGTTAAACCGTTTATTGAAAGACCTACATTGTAAAATTTCGCTGCACCAAAAAATAAAATCTGTGATAGTAACTTTTTTTTTCATAAAACCCTTTCACCATCTGAAGACCATACCTCGGAAAAGATTTTGCAGTTTTGGCTACACATTTGTCGAATTTTAATACATTAGATATTTTTCTTTATCGTAACTAGAAAATCGGGACCCGAAAAGACACAACCTGTATTCGTAATAAAGTTTAATTTTTTTTATTGTCGTCAAACCGATTGTTTGTTAAATTAGTAATACTCTTTTAATGAGTTAATCATCATTACATATTTTTTAGAATCTTGCAAGAAATGGCAAACGTATTTTTATTGTACATTTAAGGTCAATACTATTGGAAAAAATAATTATTTTTTCTAAACCCCCACATTCTGAACATGAACTACGCCAATGGTATGCATGTGTTCAAGTTATCTACAGTGTGCGAGTAATATTCTAGGGCTACAAAAGACCTAGGACGATCTCTACCACAAGTAACGGTTCGTTGCAGACGCTGGACAGTGTGGACAAGCTCGATGACCAGCATAAATACCAGGATAGTCAAACTATAGACGAAGAAAGCAGTTACTCGTCGTTCTACTCGTCCTTCCTAAAAACGGACACAGGATCAGGTTCAAATGATGATAGCACCACCGCAGACAATAATACCAATAAGACTGACTATGTAAGTTGAGCGATGTTTATGTTCATGGTAACTGCATTGCTACTCCACCCCAAATACGGCTCTGACCATATTGTTGCCAACAAATTTCCATTTCCTCAAATTTTAAATGATTTTTAGAAATACAGTGACTGATAGAGTATGTTAACTTGTTTTGCAGAATTGGCAGAGGAAATCCAGATACTACCCGACACGGAAGCGGGATCCACCCTGGCTGGAGGCTGTATCAGTCACCCCCGAATTGATCTATCGTTACCAAATGTCTGTTAAGGAAATAGAGGATATCTTAAAGTCAGATCTCAATATTTTGAAGGAAACTCACCAGGTTAGATTTCTAAAGTTTATTAAGTGGGATGTGAAAAATAACAATTTCTCATTTCATTTTAGCCCATGTTAGTAAACGACCAACTGAACCAGTTGTACATAGAAATGGAGTTGGAAGGTTTGGCAACAAAATTGACTCTAGAGGAAGGAATTACTTCAAGCAGTAGCAGCAGCAGTGAAGAAGTTCCACATATGTCAAAGGTACATATCTATTTGGATCATTATAGTAGTAATAGAATTATACATTTTATTAGGTTATTGTAATACCCAAGCTAAACTTGATAATCCTTTTTTAGCTAAACAAGCCCAGACGTTCGTATAGTTCACTGATGATGATCTATGAAGAAAACGCACCGTTTCCGTCATCAGATTACTGAGATCGCAAATATTGTTAGAGGTGCAGAACTTGACCATTACGATTATTATATAATTAAGGTACAAAGTCAGTACCTGAAACGAGTACAGTGTATCACAACAAAATGCCAACAACATGCCTCTGGGTACAGAGATTTTAATTTTTTGATGTTTTATGCTCGATCTATCCAAGCAAGCAAATTTAAATGTTTTCTGAAAATAAAATTAATATTATATATTAAATGAAAAAGCGTGCCGCGCCTATATATTTTTAAGTAGATGGTTTTTGTGGTCTAGAGATGTTGAATTTACTACTCCTGAAGCCCGGTACTGTAAGCCGCTATTTTTACAGTTTTGTTTACCGTTTTTCTATCATTGTGATGCTTGTGGGCATTTTAAAATAAAGATATTTTCGTAAAGTGTTTTTTGATTTTCCTGATAACCTGCATCACCTCCTGATTCTGCGAAGATTATCTAGGTCACAGTTTACTAAACTTGAATGAAATGTGAATAATCTTGTAATTGCAAATAAATATATGGTATTGTGAATACTTGAAACAAATTTGCATCTTAAGTAGTTAATCCATCATCGTTGTCAACATGGAAACAGGTAAAGAAAATAAACTTGAAGCTAGGTTTCTTAGTTAGTTTTTTCGTTTATTTTAAAGTTCTTTTTTACATTTATTTGATACTAATTGAAATAAAGTACATGGCATGTTATATAGGTCCCAATAGCATAGTTTGTTGTGCATTGTGGTAGAAACAGAAATAAGAAAGAAAATATACCTAATCAAAACACATCTTCTATCCGACCGTTTTTTCATCCACTAATTTCCAATAATGGATTTTTTCTTAAATTGTCATTGGATTTTCTGTTGTTTACTATTTATTCGTAGTGTAAGCATTTTTATAGATTTACGAAGAACGTCTAAAAATATGAGTTTTCAGTAGCAATAAAGTTAATAATTATTTTTATTTGGATCGAGACCCGATATTAACAATTTTCAGTTTTGTTTTATGTGGAGTAGTGCCAGTGGTTTTCCGTGGATTTTTTTCCTTTTAACCATTTTTTACCAAATTTAAAATCAGTTCGACTAAATTACAAAAACAGATTAATCATGTACTCTGCATTTCTATAACCAGAAATACCATTTTCCTATGTAGTACGATCATGAACGCGAAGACTCAGTATGTTGTTTGTCAACAAGATTTAATATAGAATTTGGTCAATCATGACTGACTAAATTTCTATATACTTACAACAGTTCTGTTCATCTAAGGAATCGATTCTTAATTTTTTGTATATTTTTGCATTTCTTCAAAAGTTAATGAGTTTTTTCACTATTTACACCACCAACTATATGCGCTAATATGTTGTTATAAATGAACAGAAAATATCTCAGTAACTTTTTTGTACATACGGCTAGCTCATTTTCGTAACAGGGCAAAAGTATGGTACACTTTTATCCGATATGAAATTCTGGACATAACTGCGGCGCTGGTTTTATTTTTGGTCACCTGTACAGTATTGTTTTATAAATATTTTTTTTTAATTTTGTTTGGTTTGTTTCATTTTGGTGTGGGCCCCACTTCGTGGGGGCCCCTGGGCTGCAGCCCAGTAAGCCCTCCCTTAAATCCGGCGCTGGACTCAATCGATTGTTATCATCAAGGCAACCAAAAAATAACTTTTTTGTTATTTAATCTAGTTGGCTATGAATTCGTGAAAATAGTCGGAAATTGTCAAATTAACACTGCCAAAATCAACGACTTCTATAGTGATTTTATTTGTTTTTGGCCAATGAGTTATTTATTACCGTGTACCTTGCGGGTGCACCCTGACTATTCGATATATAACATTTTTTCGATTCCAATGACACTAAATACTTGATATTTTTCTGAAAATTGTAGCTAGGGAATGTCACACAATTTTTTCGTTACACAGCAAAGGCACAGCAAATGCACAACAGATATTAGTCAAAAACGACGCATTTATAAGGAGACATTTAATTTGTTAAAAAAACATCCATGCAAAAATGGCAATGGGCCCATCGCCAATAAGTAAAATTGTGGTAATGCTGATAATTTGTGAAATTAATAATTACAAAATAAAAAAATACGCTTTATTTAAAAATTCAGCACAATAATCTCCATAAGAATCAAGATAATTTGGATGCTGGTTGTGTGCGCCGCAGCAATTAAAAACCGTTTGTCAACCACGGATGCTGCCGACACACGTGTGTCTCGTCGCATTGTGCACCTAGCAATAAATGCTTCTTCAGTGTGCGGGTATAAATAATATAAATATATGGAACCGTTTTAATATCCAAATTCTTTCATTTGACGCGATAAGTCTAGCTATAAGGCTATAAGTCTCCTGAAACATAAGAAAGACGAAGCTGATAGATCCAACTGTAATATGAACTAGAGCGAACTTGGATGTAGGCTTTCAAAGAGATCTGCCCAGAAAATAATAACTAATAAGTTATGCAAGGATACTTTCGAAATCCTCTAGTAAGAAGTTGATAGAAGTGATGGTCAAATAAAACTCTCTTAAACGTATTGATTGACCTTTATTATGCACTACAAATACACACATATAACATATAACTTATAAGAATTACATATAGTCAAATAAATTTAAGGGAAATAGTTATTGCCTTAGTTATTATTATCTCAATTACTTTTGTTTGAATTTTATCATTTCTTGCAGTGATTTATTTAGCCTACCTTTATGGATAAATTCCATTTAAAATTATTTACAGGCTGTCCCATAACTATGCCGACAAACTGAAATAGCTAATAGTTAAGATAAGCAACTAAACCCAGGTCAGCAAACGGGTCATTTATATACTATGAAAAATGAAAGAAACTAAGCACTTGCATACTTTTTATTAACAAAATTTACAAAAACATCCCAAAACATTGACCATTGATTTAATGCGCAGTTCATTGTAGATGGTTCATGACACGACAATTTTTGTAAATAAGATATAGAAATTTTCCAATAAAACAATTAACATCGAGACTTTGGCGCATTGATAAATTATACTGAACAAAACGCGATTGACTTAAAAAATTTTAAATTCATAACAGTTCTTAGTTCTCCAAAATTACGTGTTTTTTACACTTCCTTGTCGGTGTACTTATAAGACATCCAGTATATTGTCACATTCAAATTGTTATTTCAGGTAATTACTATTTCACTCAGTAATGTATATGTGCGGTCAAATAGCTTTCAGTATTGTGTACATAATTTCCTGTTGAGTAGAGTACGTACATCGTTACGACCATCCATCATAAAAAAAAATTTAACGCCAAATTTATAGAGGTTTTGCATACGGTCATGTAAGGTACATATCATCTATGAATGTGATGCTCCAATGTGATGCTCCAATGGGCACAGTATATACATCTGGGAGCTGCCACCACCGAGCCTAGCACAGCTGACCAACACTCCTCGAGGAGATTCCAACATCGATTTTAAAATATTTCGGAAATACAAAAGATGTCTTAGGTCAAACTATATAAGAAGGCAACACTCCATACGACCCAGCCATCCATCCGTTACCATAGCTGGCTGCTACAAAAAGTAAGCTCCAGTCGTTATTTTGTCTCTACTGACTTCACCTGACAAGTTTAATGATCTATAAATATAATATTGTCCTAGAACGCATCGGAGGAGATATTCGTAAAAATACGTTTTAGCACCTATTTTACCCAATGATTTGAGATTTTCACTAGGGCCCCAACGAAAATGTTCATAATTGCCACGCTTCGGATAATTATCGTATGAAGTGACTTTGATAGCTGGTTGAAAAGTGGTTTACTAATCTTGCGAAGATGTTAAGATATACAGGGTTTCCTCAATTTATTTCAGATAAATCATATAGAATCGCGAATCAACAATAACTATCTAAAAGTGTGATATTTGTACTATCCAAAATAAGTTTCTCCTGTTTCTTTATATCTATTAGTTACCACAAAATGAATTTTTAAAAAATGCCGAATGGTAAAACAAAGAATATATCTACTACCAAATGTTGTATAACCTGGGTAGTACTTTTGCAGTAATGGGTAGAAAGTATTGCCAAGGAAAGTAGAGTTTTAATGAGTAAAAGAAAACTATTTGCCCATACTTGGTATAGTGTATCAAGCAATTTCTAAAATAACAATTTGCACGTAAAATATACAGGGTCCTGCATATGATACAGCTATAAAAAATCCTTAATAGAAAACACATTGACCTTGCCAACATTATCAAAATAGAATTTTCCTCTACAATGCTTCGTTTGTGAGCGTTCAACGGGAAATGTGCAACACCATTTATATCATCAATCGAATAAGTACCTAATTAAAGAATGACATAATATCGTCCAGAATTTTAACCAAATTTTGTTTCACAGTGTTTTCGTAACTCTAATACAAGAATGGCTATTCCTTTGATGTAGGTTATGTACAAAATGCACGTAAAAGATGCCTTATAGAAACGTTTCGAGTACTTTGCAAGTAGAACAACATTTGACTTGCAGACAGGAATATTGGATACATATGTACATGTTCTTAGAGTTATCACCAATTGCAATACAGGTTACAAAATGAAAAACTGAATAATGTATTGAAGCAATCATGATTGAGACGTCCTTTTCTCTTACTGAATACTCTTCACCAAAGGAATATATTTCGAGGCACAAGGTTCTGTTAATTATTATCTGCATGTAACTCCAATTACCTCACCCATATCAGCAGTACGACGATAGCTTGCAAGAAAGTAGCGAAGAACTGGATCCTAGAACAGCCACTGTGAGGACGATCTGAAAAAGAAAAGACTAAAATAACTCACAATTATAACTCGTAAAATTGATATATGGAGGTGATAAAAGATGTTTGATATCACTGTTGCGATAAAGTCGTAAAATATTGACGTAGATCTTTGGCACAAAAATGTAGGAATTATGGTACCTACCAAAAAAGTGACCAAAGTAAGGAATAATTCCGATAACTTTTTAATTGTTGTTTTAGAAACAGTTTATTTGATGTTTTGGGTAATTCTACAAGTTTTGACATAATTAAATAAACTTATTCGGTTTTATTGCAAACATGGAAAATCATAAAATACCTATTGATGCAGGTTGAAATTTCATTGAATTCAGGGAAACTGAGTGTCGTGATTTTGTCAGCACGGAATACGAATGACTTTGTGAATCTTGAATCCACAGAAATCAAAAAAACAATAAATAAAAATCTACTTCCGAAAAGAATAAGAAAGGGAGAATAAACCGAGTGGATAACAAAGCACATCATACAATATACAAAGGAACGAAACAAATCATATAAACGATATAGAAAAAAACACAAACAAGAAAACTATAGCTTGATCCAACATGAAGAAAACACCGTTCAGGCATCGTGTCTTGTGACGGACCAGTTAAGTTACGACTGAACGGTATATATTTTTTGTGTTGGAACAGATCTTATAAAACAACATTACTACCAGAAACAGAAAACAGTATCAATGGAAATCAAGAAGACCACAGTAAAGCATGAAGGTAAGAAACACAATAAACACACCAATCAATAGAATACGAAAATCCAACTTCGGCGAAAGCATCATGAAAGATGAAAAAATTCTAAAATATCAGACGTACCAAACAGCTAATTTGCTAACATAGGGAAAGAATTGAATTTAAAATGCACATGCACTGGAATGAAGATCAACACGCAGAAGATCAATAATTGCATTCATTATTTGTCAAAGTTTTAGAAACGTTTTTATTGAGAAGAATGAACCAGCATATCTACAAAATCAAACTAATGAGCACAAAACACTATGCAAATCAAAAGTGCTCATGCACTGCATCAGCTGCGCTAGACTTTATCAAGAATTTCAAACAAAAATTAGACAAAATAGAGAAAGAAACATGGCATGCATTTCGGCGATCTAGAAGAAACCTAGCAATACAATAAAAGCAAATCTAATGGCTTTAAGAAAATACGTTACCTAAACTACAACAACAATAAAAAATCTGATGTGGCCAGGCACATGACTTTATCATACAATATATAAAATTAATAGTTTAGCTGCATGAGAATCTATTCTATAGAGATAAATCGTAGGTATTGTCAAAGCATCAGCATTTGACACTACCTACACTACGTCATTAGAATAATAGTTATTTATGTCACAAATGCCGAAAGTACGGAATAGCGCGACGAGCGGTGATACGGCGCGTCACCGAAGGCGGAGTGTAGCCGTCGCATATGAGCGAGTCGCGCTATCTAGTTTTTGGCAGGAGCGACATCAACGTTTATTGTGTTGCTTTCTAAGAAATACGTATTTAAAAAAAACAAATGATTTCTGTATAGTAAATGCTAGGTTGGTACCACTTTGACGAAAGGTGCGTTCCGAATGGTAGGTAATGGTAGCTAATGGCGGTGGTAGAATACGAAATTATAGTATTTCTTACATATCGTGATAATGACACATATTAGTTTGCATGTACATAAACATGAGTCACTAGCAATTTTCTATTGGAAATA
The DNA here is from genome assembly GCA_964023965.1 of Melinopterus prodromus. Classification (NCBI taxonomy): domain Eukaryota; kingdom Metazoa; phylum Arthropoda; class Insecta; order Coleoptera; family Scarabaeidae; genus Melinopterus; species Melinopterus prodromus. The sequence goes on along the minus strand of OZ030393.1, from coordinate 25,073,464 downwards.
CTATAACGGCGTCTGCTAGCACTGCCATTATCACTAATGAAAACGCACCTTAAAAGGTAATTCAAATTCTGACAGATTTATATTTGTTCATGACACATCCCTACCAACATACTAAAATAAAACCTACACTCATCGCTATACTTTATTTATAATTTTCTCAATGTATCATTTTTAGAATTAGATTTAAAGACGGGTTGATATTTCTTATCAACAAACAATCAAATTAATGATCTTATTTTATTTGAAATTTGTATTTTATAATTTTGCGCACTACAGCTGCACGTTCCATAGTGGTTCTCCAACCTCTGCTCTGATGAGATCAGCTGTTTTCGAATGTGACAACACAAAAAAATATTTGTCAAAATCCTGGCTACTATGTAATTTCATATCAATGCATATGCGACCGATCTCGATCAAACAGAATTTGCTCTTGAAGGTAAACTATTAATTTTACCAAAAAATGTTATAGGCATAAATTATTCAAAATTTCCTCTACTTTAATTTATTAATTAACTATTTTGTCGAAATTACAGAAATGGCGGTTCATTTCCAAAATCCTTGAAAAGGCTTAGAATAAACTAAAAAGCTAAACTATTAATTTTACCAAAAAATATCATAGTCATAAATTATTCAAAATTTCCTCTGCTTTAATTTATTATTTAACTATTTTGACGAAATTACAGAAATGACGGCTGATTTCTAAAATCCTTGAAAAAGGCTTGGAGTAAACACCCAGTTCCTTTGGACCCTTTTGAACCAAAAGCTTTTCAACTCTAAGTTTGGTCATGAAACTTCTAAATATGAAGTTCCGTGCCGATACCTTTAGTAGTTTCTCCGGAAATGAATTAACAAAAATTGGGTACACACACACACACACACACACACACATACACACACACACACACACAGACATTTTTTTGTACCTTGGTCAAAAATGTTCAGGGGACCCATAAAGACCTATTTCCGCTAAAATCTCAAAAATTTTTTTCGGCACGATTACAATACTTTACATACTGCGTATGATAAAGTAAAAACAAAATATTTACAGTTAAAAGAAAAAACTGTGGGTTCCGCAATGCTAAGTAAGATATATTGGATTTATTAAATAAACAATTAATTTGATGTACCCGCCTATCTATTAGTGTTTTTACATCATATACCCTGTGTTCATTTCGAAGGGATCCACCCTTAATAACTCTTGACTTGATGCTATTATTGCTTGGGGGAAAACACGTCGATTTAGATATTGAGGGGGAAGTTCAAAAAAGGTACCTAGAGAATTTTAGGTTTCATCCCTTCACCCCCCAGCCACCCACTTTCAAATTTCAAATGGCACCCCCTATCTTGTGATACATCATTTGAAAGGGCACAAAATTCTCTACTCAGCCATGATACAAAAAATGAAATTGATCGATTGGTTCTTAAGATAGACTACCCAGAAGATAGAAGGTATGAAATCAATTATTATTATTAGCGTAACACAGTTGATTGGATACACTGTTGAATTAAATTAGTCATAAGAAATAAAAAATTAAAAAAAAAAATAATAAAGTAAGCAATTATTTTATGGTATGTTCAAAATGGCCACCATTATTTGCTAGACAAAAAATTCATTCTTCTAGTCTATCTTAAGAATAAATCGATCGATTTAAGTTTTTTATCATGGTTGAGTAGTGAATTTTATACCCTTTCAAATGATGTATCACAAGATATAGGTTGCCGTTCAAAATTTCGAAGTGGGGTGACTGGGGGGTGAAGGGATGAAACCTAAAATTCTCTAGGTACGAATTTTTAACTTCCCCCTCGATATCTTAATCGACGTGTTTCCACTCAAAGCAATAATCGCTTCAGGTCAAGAGTTATTAAGGGTTGAGTTATTTCATACCTTCCATCTTCTGTGTAGTCTATCTTAAGAACCAATCGATCGATTTAGTTTTTTTTATCATGGTTGAGTAGAGAATTTTGTGCCCTTTCAAATGATGTATCACAAGGTAGGAGGTGCCATTTGAAATTTCAAAGTGGGGTGGCTGGGGGTAAAGGGATGAAACCTAAAATTCTCTAGGTACAATTTTTGAACTTCCCCCTCGATATCTAAATCGACGTGACAAAGCAGAAATCGCGTCGTGTCAAGAGTTATTAAGGGTGGATACTTTTGAAATGAACACACTGTATAAATCTAGAATGGATTACACTAATGGAACTCAATAATGAAAATTAAAGTTGAAAAATAACATATAAAGAAATGTTTTAAAAGAGTCGCGTGGAACTTAAATACCACAACCTACTTTCCCTGTTTTCGTAAGTTCAAAATATCACTGTCATTTGTCCCCTCCCTCGAAATAGTTTTTACAACTTACAAACAAAAGTTTATCTCCACCTAGCCGCAGTTTCAATAATGTTTTACCATATTCATTCAAATAGGTAACCCTGCATACATTATACATGCTCATGCATAATGAATGATGCTTGTAATTGAATATTCAGTTTGATGTTCAGAGAATTTTTGAATGACTTCCTTCAAGAACTTTGGTTCAAAATTACACGAAGGAAATCTTTTCCGGAAACGCGCCATTTGGATATTGCATTAAGTTGAACATTTTTGGAAGATAGAATAAACGTTAGAAATAGCAGGCGGTGGTGTGAGCTATCATAGGGCAGATCTTTTAAAGCATAATAATTTGTATACATTATATTACAAACCTAGTGATGCAGTTTCGCCATCGTATGTCCGTGAAGAGGTCAATTCGAAGACTGGAGAAGCAATGGATGGGGTTGAAACTTTTAATCTTGCAGAATCAGTCCAATTCCATAAGTCTCCTATGCTTGCGAAACATTTCAGCTCCATGAATCCATCATCGGCGAAATGCGTTTCATTCAGAATTATAAAAATTGTAGACAATTTCTTCTGCATTCTATCGTCAACATTTTCGAGCTCTACACGGGATTGTACACGAATTTCAGGACTGCTGCTTACGACCTGAAATTATTGCAGATGGATTAGCACCTTCACTGACGAATTCATAAAACGTCATTGTTTTTATTATTGTCATTGTATCATTAACATTGTTTTTCTTTTGGCAGGTTTCTCTGCCTGGTTTCATGTACCTTGATTTTGCGCTTGATGTTTTTCTGAATGTGGTAATTTTATGATTTGACTGTAAGATTAACTATATTTAGCTATTGTTTTCTTGCTTTTCTTATATCAATTTGTTTGTAGATTATGCTACCGATGATGACGGAGACCCGTCGAAACTAGTCTAGTATATTAAACTTTCGCAAAGAAAAGAGGCCTTTTATTTCTATATTCAGTTAAAAGCTACATAATGATTGAAGAATTGATGATTGGGGAACCTACATCAATTTTTTTGCTGGATTATTATGCATGCTGGACGAATCGTATCTTCAAACAACAATTTAGTTATAAGGAAGTTATTTCCTGGCAATTTTTAATAGCTCTAATGTCATACCAGCCTTATTTATGACTCCGCACACGATGGGGAGTCATATGGTAAAATATTGTAATAATAATAATAAAAATTGTCTTTATTGCATTAATAAAACATACCAACAATCACTATAACAATCATCAAATAGTAGAGACGAAATCCAGGTCCACGCATAATTACGTGGCCTGCTCAATAAAAAGGCAAAACATTGTTATTTATCGTGATTGTTATTATTATTATCGCTTTATTAAATTTTAAATGAAAATAATGCAAACCAAAGTGAATTAATTCCAAGATTGTGTGACGAAAAATAGCTGTCACTGGATAATGATCTTTTCCGATGTTAACTTTATTTAAAATAAATTCATCCCTTATTTATTATAAAATTTGACAACAGGTCTCTCCGCCATATTTAAAGTTATGTTAAATCAATTTGTAGTACATTTTTTAAACAGAAGATGTGCCACAGATGCAGATGATATAACAATAATAGGCGGCTTAGTATGTCTTAACTCTTAAGATAAGCCAGATACCAAACCAACCACCAAAACACTATAGAGAAAATTTGCTAAATACATCCTTCACAAAAGCCCATTACCTCTTCATCGTTCAAAAACCATGTTAAATCAGTCCCTGGAAATGAAGACGAAGAATTGCATGAGGCCTGCAATGTAGTTCCAATTTCAAATGTATTCGATTCGTTCATTTCTACTTCCATGCTAGGATTCGCTGTTGGCAGTACTGAAACACATCAATGATTGCCAATTAATATGATTGCAACATTAATAATCAACTATTACAAAAAAATCAATATTAGCACAGGCATGGTTTTAATCCCGAAAAAAAGTCTGTAAATATAGAAATTGGTAAAATCTTCTATTTAGTGCCTTGAACAACATACTAAAAGACCTAAAGGGTACCTGTTCATGATTTTTAGGGTATTTGACCCAAAGTACCCAACATTGTGGGAAATCGCTCCTAACTCCTTCAAGCTTGACATTTAGGGAATTTGAATGACGCTGTAAACGAATATAGGTTTTAAAATGGCGGAATCTAGTTCATAGTCATTTTTAAGGACGCCGCATATAAATATAGCATAAACATTGCAAAATTAAAACAAATTTCTGAAAAATATTGTTTTTAATGGTTTTTATGAATGCCAAATACAATACTGACACTTAAACAAATTGAAAAATTCACACAAATGTAGCCAAAATTGCATAAAATAAGAAATTGATTAATTAATTTTGATAACTTAAAGGCCATATTGTTATTCAGTTTCATTCAAATCACCTAAATGCCATGTTTGAAGGAGTTATTAGCATAACTTATTGTAAACGCGCTTTTCTCGAAACAGGCTTTTTGTGACTGGTTGGCTTGATATATGTATTAAACTATTGGTTCGATTAATTTGAAATGTTTACTCCATGTTCAACAAACATTGCTTTATTGCTTGATAAACCAGATTTTATTCAAGGGGAGGTTCTCATGTAATCGGTTGAAAAAATATTTTTTTCCTTTCTTATTTTGTGACCTTGTAGTGTATAAAATCAGCCCCTGAAGCAGCTTTTTGATTCTCGCAAGTTTTACGGTTTTATAGCCTATGGTATCCTCCGGTCAAAATTTCCTGTATTAAGGCGGCGCAAAGAGATATCCATAGGGACATCTCTTTGCAATTGGATAGTTGGATAGCGTTGGAATAGCCAAATGATAATTTTCGGTAACGCTTTAAATTAGGAAAGTGAAATTTAGATACAGTACAGAGAACGTATAGGTGCTTATGTTGATAAAATTATTATATTTCTATGAATTCATATAGAAAAGGAGTTTTAAAAAGTATTATGTTTCTACCTTTTCTTGTAGAGTTTTTTACACTGATACAACCGACGCGTTTTTCTAGAAACACGATCTTTCAAGCTTGCTTGCGGGATTACTTTTGAATCGGATCGAGTTATTCTTTTTTTCCCTTAGAGAAAATACTTTTTAATGGAGGCTGACCCTCATAATAAGGGAAACTTAAATAATTATATTATTTTTTTAATGATTTGAAACCGAAAAGAAAAAACGGTAAAAAATCGATCTTAAAATTCAAACAGTAGCCATTTCGTCAATTTTCAACTTCTTTAACTAAATATTGGTTTAGCCGCCAAGTAATTTCATCTAATTTCACAGGGCTTTTGAAATTTTGACTTCTGTTTATTTTTATGGGAGCTATCGTGCACGTCGTTGAGACAAACACGCCGTGCAGTATCCACTTCTTGCATATAGTTTTTTATGTCCTTCTGTACACTAAAGTATGATAAATATATGGCAAAAGAAAAAATATTGATATCTCTTACAATTTGTTTGAAAAACTGTCTCAAAGTTGAGCTACTTTTTAGGTCTCTACATGAGAACCTCCCTTAATGAAAAAAAAAACATTGTCAAGTTTGTGAGATAAAGCGACATTTTGGGTTTGACAAGCCATTATCTCAAACAAATATTTTTTATTTATTTCTGGTTCATCAAGCGATAAGTAATTCTATATAGTATACAACGGCATTCGATATTTTTATTTCAGGCTACCTTGAGTGGTGAAATATGCCAACTAGAAACCGCTGATCTCCGCGCAGCGTCATGATCTTTTACTCTGCGGGCCTAGTATACCACGAAATTTATTATTTTTTCAAGAAATACCCCAAATGTTAGTAATAGGTGTACCAATTTTGGAATCCACTGATTGCATGTCAATAAAAAAATCCACGCAATACTGTAATTTTAGCATAAGCCAGATTTGGATTCCTTAAAAAATGATTTCCTTAATTTTCGTAATTACTCCACTATTTCGCCTCTAAAAACAATTACGCAGACTCAGGATTTTTTAGGATTTTTAGTATGTTGCTCGGGTCACTAAATAGAAGGTATAAACCAATTCTCAGCTTTACTTTATTTTTCAGGCTTTTGGTAAAATTTTGTCTAACATTACTGTGCTATAAATCATGCTGTAAGTTTACCTGCAACTGTCATATGGGCACTCTTATAATCAGTATGAAAACTAGGAGCATCAGCTGATACTTCGCAGCCATATATCCCAGTAGAACGTCTTCTCACATTGGACAATGTGACCTGGGTTGGTCCTGATTTGGACAGCTAAAGAACAATCAAAATTGTTACAATTATACTAGAAGATAATTAATTTGAATTGAAGTGAATATGTTACACACATTTTTAAGATCATATTTTTTTGCTAATTGATTAAAAATTCACGCAGGTTGAAACTTACCCACAATACTTTTTGCTGATTTTGGCAATTTATTTAGGGTTATCAGTGAATTTCCTAATAGTCGTTACTTTGAATAATATGTTTCTAGCCTAGTTCTATTCTTTCTGTACATTTCATGAATTTCGCCAAAATTCTAAATCCGCTGTTTGAGAAGGTTGTGAAATTTTCTTTCATATTGTGAATATCCAAACAAGTGTAAAATTTTCAGAAATTTGACAAAATATGAATTGTTTAATGTTCATCATTTTATGTGTCTCCTAATTAATTTTGCTTGGTAAACATTGCGGAAACATTTCACTTTTGACACTCTGTATAACAATTTCGCCATTTTAATTCAATAGAGGCTTCTTTTTCATCTAAAAATTATTATATTATAGTAGGATCTAATAAATTTGACATTGACTGTCGGTCAGTATAATCCCGTAGGATCTCCCCGACCTTAATAATTCCACACTGGCAGATAAAATACGAGAATTTGTCCTAAAATTCTTGGCTAATGCAACATAGGAAAGGGAAGGGAGACCCGCCAGAGTAAAGTAGTTATTTTTTTGTACGAAAACAAATCACGTACGCGATGGGACGTGCCAAGAGTAGCGCAGCGTTCCACAGGCAGGTGGTTCCACTGTCGCATTACTGTCGCATTATCGTCCCAAGGGACAAAACCGCATCGAAAAAATTGATTTTCGGACTGAATAAATAGATTTACGGAAGAGCAAGGATATTACGAAGGAGACTAGAGAAGACATTATACAGGACTGAGGGTATTCATGACATACTTACAATGTGCAAACTCACAGTGTATAAATTAACTACCTAACGGATAACATCGATAACTGCGGTCATATTTGTCCTAGATCAAATATCTATTTATTTTATTATATAAGATATTTATATATGAACACTAGGGTGGTTCAAAAATACATTGCAAAAACTTTTGGGATGATAGAAAGCAACGATTCCCCCAAATCGTTTCCAAATCCAAAAAAGTGGACACGTATTTCTTTTTCTTCGAAATTTTGATTTTTAATGGTGCCTATCGATGCATTAAATTTACATAAGAAAATGCATGAAAAAATAAAATTGTTTGGTATTTTTCGAATAATTGTTCGAGGTTGGGAAAAGTTATAGGACTTGTAGAGAACTTTCCAATGAAGAATTTGAGCTATTGTGCATATGGTTTTGACGCCCCCAACCCTCACCCACAGTGCCCTGAAAACTACCCTTAAATGAAAAAAGTACATTCTTCCGAAAATTTACCCTTCTAATCACTTCATTCCCTTTTTTCTTATAGAAATCATTACTATAAGTCTAGTTGAACGTTGATAAACATTTGTCAGGTAATTTCCATTTGTTTAAACAAATTCCATTTGTTTCAATAAGTTGCTTTTCTCGAGACTCCGTCGGACATCTGTTTTCTGAATTCGAAATGGCAGTTTTTTTAGTGACATTATTCATTAAACAAATGCTTCCTATTGTTTAAACAATCAATGATTATTAATTTTCACCTGTTGGTCTAATTATGGTAGAAGTCACCTTTTTTGTGAAATTAACGTATAAATTTCATGTTCGAGGTATCTTGCCTATGTTATTAGCTAATAAACCCATATTTGTTTAAAGAAATTCCATTTGTTTAAACAATTCTTTTGCAATTCTAACATTCATTTTTTTAGATCGGTCTGGTCAACTGTTGTTGTCAAGTCACATCATTTATATTTTGGGATACATTCCATTGTTTAAATAATAAAATATTATTCATATGCATAATGGTGATATACAGGTGGTATATAAATTTAAAATAAATTAAAAATTACAGCCACAACCTGGCTTTGCACCTGGGACCTGGGCAAATCATTATTAAGTAAAAGATTATTCGTTTTCAATATTATGAAAAATTGAATTGATTGAATTTTTTTTCAAAATATTTAATTTCCTAAGTCAACCAATTTTATTAATCATATATCTTTCTGCATTTCTTATTCTTATTTCCTACCCCTGTGTGTCGCAAGATAATGTTGATTTGTTGCTATCTGGAAACTGTTCCCTATACTCTCTAGCAACTTGCAATAAGGATTGTTTTTAAGCAATAGAAAATTATCCCAACATATAAATGATGTCACTTGAGAACAACGTTGGTCAGAATAACGGTGTAAAAAATATTTTTAGGTAAATTACAAGAAATTTTTTTAAACAAATGTGGTTTTATTAGATAATATGGGTTATTTCTCAAAAAAGATGAATTTTCTACCATAGTTAGAAAAAAGTAGAAAATGATTAATAATTTATTGTTTAAACAATAGGAGGATTTTTAAAATGAATAATGTCGCCATAAGATAATAAACTGCCATTTCGAACTCAGAAAACAGAATTCAGACGGATTTTCGAAAAAAAAAAACTAATTACTTAAAAAAATTAAATTTGTTTAAAAAGTGGAAATTAACTGACAAATATTTATAAACATCCTACTAGACTTATAATAATGATTTCTATGAGAAAAAAAAGAGAATGAAATAATCAGAAGGGTCAATTTTCTGAAGAATCAAAATTTTTTCATGCATTTTTCTTATGTAAATTTGAGGCCTCGACAGCCACGATTAAGAATTAAAATTTCGAAAAGAAAAATACGTGCCCACTTTTTTTTTGGATTTGCAAACGATTTAGGGGGATTGTTGCTTTCTAAATAAAAACAGCCAATTTGAACCACCTTAATGAACACGTTATTTACAGATTATTCCATCAATTCTTTCCTTTCCTTAAACGTTTCTACTCACATCCACAGAAATAAATGGCAAACTGAAGGCCTTAAATGGCGGCGATTCCTTTGGCACAAATCTAAAGAACTCTCTACTGTCCATATACCACTTTATTGCGTATAGAACGTCATATTCAAGGTCATAGTCACACGTCAAGGTCACATTCTCCCCACTCTTCACCATCTCCGGAAGTGTGATGGTCAACGATCTCAACGAAC